>OZ057401.1:11538561-12103310 GCA_964056695.1 Melieria picta | reverse complement strand
CAACAACAACAACACACACTACGCCGACGAAGAGGGAAGCGACAGCGAACAAACAACAAGCGCAGACAACATCAGCACACAACACAACGTTGGACGGACATTCACGAAATATAGAGGAGATCCACATTCTCGGGCACTGGGCCCTAATAAGATAAGCCCAAAAAAATTTTAATAAAAAACTAATCACATACGCTAACACCCATACACACATATACCATATAATAACCACTATATACAATTATATTTTTAAAGAAATTTACATTGAAAAAAAGAAATAACAATACCCATATTCCAACTTTAATAAACCCAACAAATTAATTCGCCGTTGAATATTGTATATATATACAATATTCAACTGGATCGAAAATCCCGCTAAAAACAGTTCCGCTACTGCCCAGTTGCACATACTGCACATTTTCCCTCTTCTTCTTTGTACTTTGCACACAAAGTAAGCAGCAAACAGCCCAGCTGCTGTGTAAATTCTGTGCGCCCACTTGTGCACATATTCACGCACTTTTCTTTGTGCAAAATTCGCACCCACTATTTCTCCTTGTTGTCTTTGCGCTTGTACAAGTTAGCAACGACAATGTTTGAAGCGAAAATAATCAAAAATACCAGTCAGCAACGATGAATATTCGAAGTTAAAATAAACAAAACACCACCAGCAAGCAAATATGCTGACAATGCGTCTGGGAAGCAAAAAATGTAATTCCCAGAATATTGTGGTGCCACCAACGCTGTTGGAGCAGCTAGCAGCTTTCGGTTTACTTACTTGTAATTCATTCCGTTTTTGAATCTCAAATAAAGAGGAGCATAGCTCTGTTTAATTTTTATTTAATAAAAAGTAAATTTTTATTTAACTGGCGCCCAACGTGGGGCCCAGGAGTGGCAAAAAGTGATTAAGTCGACCCCGGGAGGCTCGCCTCGCTAACCACAACCACAGGATTAAATCGACCCGGATTGGCTCGTCTCCTTGGACCTGGGCAGGTAACTCTACCAACCCACAACACAAATCTAAAAACAAGTCCCTTACCCACGCTTGAGGAAGGGAGACGTGCAAGACAGTCATCATCTAGGACCCCGAGTAGCCGTAACACAGTAAAAAGGATTCCCCCTGGAGATGATGCGCGGAACGATACTAATGTAAGCCTAACATAAGAAATTTTTTTTTTTGAATGCAACAGATATTGTAAATGAAAAAGTGAAGTTGAAAATATAAGCGAAATTAAGAGAAATGTTATGATAAGAACCAAAAAGTGCATCCGTGTAACAAAACGCAAAGGTGAATTTAAGAAGTTAAAAAAATCAATAGAGTTAAGATTATAAAAAAAAAAAAAAACAACTGAATGAAAAATTGAATAAAGAAAGAAATTAAAAAACTAGTGCACTCGAAATCATTCTAAATAAAATTAGAATCCTAGATATTGAAACAAAATACGAACTATCCAAAAAAAAAAAAAAAAGGAAAAGGATTTTTTTAATAACAATCAACGTAGAATTATAACACAATATAACTAAGGCTGCGACACTTACGAGTCCCTCCAGCCTATAAATTGCGCCTAGCTCCGAGATTCCCACGGGACCCTCCGGAGCAAAAAGGACCCTCTCCATAGGAGAGGTTACATTAACGATAAATTAAAGAATTAAGAGAAACAAAAATTTAATCAACTGAATAAAAAGTAAACTTTAAGGCATACAAATATAAGCAAAAGGGTGAATTTTTATACAATAAGATGTCGAACCCCAACAATCTCATCCGCCCCTCTATTCTGAATCTTCCCTCCGGGACCCCTCCCAATCCCGCACCGGCTCCTTCTACCAACCCCCCACAAGTAAACGCAACTCCCGAATTAGAGGCCATCATAACCAGAATAGTTAATAGAGTTTGCATTTCAGAACGCCAGACAATTATTGACTCCATAAGAAATCCAAACGCAAATTTGTTTAACAATACGGACGAGGAAATACACATCGAAAATAGAAACAATATCGACGAACTTGATAAAGTGCCAGATGTGGTGCGATGCCTAAGAGAGTTCTCAGGCAACCATATTGAGTATAGCTCTTGGAAAAAGAGCGTGGATCGAATTTTAAAAATATACGAACCCATTAGAGGCACCCCCAAATATTTTGGTATAATAAATATCATTAGAAACAAAATTATCGGCAATGCCGATAACGTGTTGGAGTCCTACAACACTCCGCTCAATTGGGATAGCATTTCACACTGCTTAACACTGCATTATGCAGACAGAAGGGATCTTGGTACACTAGAGTACCAGATGACTACTCTAGTGCAGGGCAACAAAACCATTGAACAATTCTATCAAGCCGTCTACGAACATTTATCCTTAATTCTAAACAAGATTTCCTGTATGGACATCGGCACCGAATCCATGTATGTCCTGACAAAAAACTACAGGGATAAGGCCCTTGACACGTTCGTAAGAGGCCTTAGGGGCGACTTGCCTCGGCTGCTCGGAATGAAAGAGCCTGTTGATCTACCTCAAGCTCTTCATCTCTGTACAAAGCTTGAAAACCAGAATTACCGAGCTCATCATGCTAGGAATACTGGTGGGACCAACAGGGGCATGGACATAAACATACCACCACCAATTCCACGCAAACCTTATCCCAATACGCAACAAAAACACTTTTTCCCCCAATTAGCCTATTTTCCGCAATCCAGACAAGGAAATTTACAAAATCCCCGACCACTTAACAACTCTTACTACTATCAGCCACAAAGAAATTTTCAACAGCAATATGGAAATTATTATTCCCAATTCCCACCACCCAGACCACATCAACCAAAACCACCCCAACCAATGGAGGTGGACGAAAGCATGAAAACCGCAAACGTGAATTATGCAAATAGGCCCACACCATTCCAATATGCAGGAAAGAGACCCACACAGGGAAATGCATACAACCAAGTACCCCCAAAACTACAAAGAAATTTCCATATTAACACTGAGGAAACGCAGTCACAACAACACCAAGACGAGGAAGACTGCAATTACGAACAGACACTAAATGAATACGTAGATCAATTAGATGCAACAGAAGACGTGCCTACCGATGAAACTAACGATTTTACCGACATACATTTTTTAGACTAAAATATTCATCGTTGCCCTACTTTGAAGGTAGATTGGCCAACGGTGAAATGATGAAATTCCTGATAGACACAGGATCTAATAGAAACTACATACAGCCGAACCTTGTATCGAAACCCATTCCAAACAAAAAAATATTTTACGCGAATTCAATAGCTGGCAACGTTAGAATTACCCACCATACTACAGTTAATCTATTTGGACAAAAAGACATCAACGTTAAATTTTTCCTCCTACCTACCTTAAAATCCTTCCACGGGATATTAGGGAACGACAGTTTGAAGGAACTGTCCGCGATCATTTACACCAAAGAAAACTACATGCTAATCAGAAACAATTACAAAATCAAAATTAAGCAACAAATTGCTAATTCCATAAACGCTCTTAGCATAAGAACAAACCACATGACAGAACAAGAGCAATTACAAACGGAAAAATTGACAAAAAAATTCTCGGACCTGTTTGCCGAACCGAACAAAAAACTCACATTCACTACAGTAGTCAAAGGCGAGATACGTACTTCCACGGACCGACCCGTCTATTCTGCCTATTACCCATACCCAATCTCCCTAAAAGACGAAGTTGAAAACCAAATCAAACAACTTCTAGACGATGGCATAATACGACCTTCACGGTCCCCTTATAATTCCCCGGTATGGATAGTACCGAAAAAAATGGATGCTTCAGGCGAAAAGAAATACCGCCTTGTGATCGATTATAGGAAACTAAACACGGTCACCATTTCTGATCGTTATCCTATACCAGATATCAATAATGTGCTCTCAGAATTAGGACAGAATAAATTCTTTTCCGTCATCGACCTCAAAAGTGGATTTCATCAAATTCCTCTCAAAGAAAGCGACATTGAAAAAACCGCTTTCTCCGTAAGACATGGCAAATATGAATTCGTGAGACTCCCATTTGGTCTCAAAAATGCACCCTCAATTTTCCAAAGGGCACTCGACGACATACTACGCGAACATATAGGCAAAATATGTTACGTGTATATCGACGACATCATTGTCTTCAGCAAAGACACTAATTCCCACTTCCAAAATCTCGAAACCATTTTCCAAACGTTACACAATGCAAATATGAAGGTGCAAATCGATAAATGTGAATTTCTCAAAACTGAGGTTGAATTCCTAGGGTTCATCGTTTCTCAAAAAGGAATAAAAACCAACCCAGCGAAAGTGGAAGCAATTACGAACTTCCCGCGTCCCAAAACATTAAAAGATTTAAGATCATTCCTAGGTCTATCCGGATTCTATCGAAGATTCATCAAAGACTATGCTAAAATAGCAAAGCCCTTGACGTCCCTTTTAAGAGGGGAAGATGGACGCGTGTCCAAAACCAATTCAAGCAAAAAGCTTATCACCCTCTCCGAAGAAGCCATCGATTCATTTCACAAAGTAAAAAATTCCTTAACGACAGAAGACATAATGCTATCATACCCCGACTATAACAAAGAATTCTATCTGACAACGGACGCATCGAAGTATGCGATAGGTGCAGTATTAGAACAAGATAAAAAACCCATTATATTCATATCCCGAACTCTTAGTAAAACAGAAGAAGCATATGCCACTAACGAAAGAGAAATGTTGGCAATAATTTGGGCTCTTAAATGCCTACGAAATTACCTTTACGGCACAGCAAAAGTAAAAATCTATACAGATCATCAGCCCCTAACATACGCATTAAGCAACAAGAATTCCAATTCCAAAATCAAACGCTGGAAAGCCATTTTGGAAGAATACCATTACGAACTACTATACAAACCGGGAAACACAAACAGAGTGGCAGACGCACTCTCACGACCGCCTGTCGAAACCCAAATCAACTCTATGACTGCGACACAAAACAGTGACGAAAGTTCCTCCCAAAACTTAATACAATTCGCCAACGAGCCGTTAAATGTTTACAAAAATCAAATCATTCTAGACCCCGGAGAAACCTCCACGTATCAGTTCAAAATAATATTTCCTACCTACCATCGCCACATTATAACAGAACCGATATACACAGAAGAAACACTAACAAATATCCTCAAACGTTATTTAAACCCCTCAGTCATCAACGGCTTAAAAACCGACGAAAGAACACTCGGAAAAATTCAAAGCATCTATTCAGCTCACTTTAGCAGATACAGAACACGTTTTTGTAGGAAAATGGTAACCGACATAACAAACAAAACTGACCAGGAAACGGAAATTATTAACGAACACACTCGTGCACACCGAAATGGCGAAGAAAACAAAATACAAATTTTACAGAAATGCTATTTTCCCCGAATGAGAGCTAAAATAAAGAAAATAGTTAACCAATGCAAGATATGTAAACTTAATAAATATGATCGTCACCCCAACAAACACATGATTCAAGCTACCCCAATACCAGAATACCCCGGACACATTGTCCATATCGACATCCACTACACCAACAAGCATATCATACTAACTGCAATAGACAAGTTCTCTAAGTACACACTTGCCAAAATATTGAAATCAAGAGCGGTTGAGGATATTAAACAACCGCTTAGAGATATCATCATATCATTTGGAATACCCAAAATAATAGTATTTGACAACGAGAAATCTCTGAATGCAAGTCCAATAACATTTATGCTAACAAACCAATTTGGTATTGATATCCACAAAGCTCCACCCTACACAAGCACATCCAACGGCCAAATAGAAAGGTTCCACTCAACACTATCTGAAATAATACGTTGCCTCAAATCAGAAAACACACATGAAACCTTCTCCGAACTTCTAGATAAATCAATATTCGAATATAACAATTCAATCCATTCGACAACCAGACGAAAACCAATCGAACTATTCTTCGGACAAAGAGTAACCACAGACCCAGAACAAATCGAAAAAGACAAAAAGGAAAATATTAAAAAACTACAAGAGAAACAAGAAGCGGACTTAAATTATCACAATAAAAATAGGACACCCTACAAGGACTATTTAATAGGAGAAACAATTTATGTCAATATCAATAAAAGATTAGGAAATAAGCTGACCCCGAGGTATAAAGAAGAAATTGTAGCAGAAAACAGAAATAGTACAGTAATTACCCGATCAGGAAGAACGATTCATAAAAATCTAATAAAGAACTGTCTCTATACTACTCTTCCAGATCCATCTTAACGCTAGCAATAGCGGAAGTGCAGATACTTGACTATACGAGTACCCAATTGGTAACGATTCACACTGGAGAAGCTAGGATACAAACCGGCACCTTCAAACTAATCCATATAATAGACTTGGACAAATATGATGAATTGATCAACAGACTCGAACATGCAGCAACCATTCAATCAAGACCCAACAATCCCCTCGTCTCCCAAATTTCCTTTCTAACATCCCAAACAAAATCCTACTTAGGCAGGCTTAAAGTAAACAAGAAATTAAAGAGATCATTAGATTTCATAGGTAGTGCATGGAAATGGATCGCCGGGAATCCGGACCATCATGACCTAGAAATAATAGAAAACAAAATAAATAACCTACTAGAAAACAACAACAAACAAGTAATTATAAATAGAATGACAACAAACAGAATAAATGAATTAACAAATATTACCAACAATATATTGAAATTTGTAAAAGAGGACAGAGAATCTGAGAACAACCTCATTCTAGACATAAGAAGTAGACTAGAAATTGTAAAAGAAGAAATAATAAACATAGCGTACGCTATCCATTGGGCGAAAGCCGATATAATAAATTCATATGTACTTTCGAATGAAGAAATAAAAATTATAGAAAATGTGCTAAAAAAAGAAGAAATACCCTATATTAATGTGAATGAAGCACTAGAGCAGCGATTAAGCGATTTGAAACTGGGAGAGCCGGTAGAAATACATACACAGAATTTCACTAATATTATTGCAAAATTGCAACCTTGGGGCCTACTAGTAGGCCCCAAGCTTGATCAGGAACGTACTTTTTCCTCCATATAAATTTCTAAAACGGGGTTGCTGTTCTAGTTCATTTCAATTTCCAGTGTTGCTGGTGTGAGTCATTTTTTGTGACCAAAGAAATATTACTTTTTATTTGTATTTTTTTTTGGTGCAATTTCGTAAGACGTTTGTATAGAACTAACTATAAAAATATATTATTGCCCAAAAGTGTCAAAAGAACCGTTTGGTATTCGTTTTATTGAATTAAATTAAGGTTTTATAAGCTGCATAAAAAAAAAACAGTCCTGCGTTTGAACTAGAGCATTTATCACCAAAAGCATACCTGTTCTGATCTGATCGTTAGAGATTCGCTAAATGAAGAACTGCGAAATAAAAAGGGCGGCAATTGACCCTGTCGTATTCAACGCATTAAGCTTTGTGTTCTTTGGTATATTTTTCAATAATATCTACGTAATGAAACCAAAAAGTTGATATGTTGTGTATTTGATGCAGAAAAAAGCAAATAATTGAAAGGAAACTGGCGGAATTTTCGTTTGCACAATAATCCCTAATATCGGGATAAGAGCGGAAACAGTGAAGAGCTGATCACTGCCAGCACACACAGACTGTGTACGTGAATTGCAAAAAACGCACAAAAATCGGCTTACTCTCCCAGTTTCACATCGCTTAATCGCTGCACTAGAGTTTGCCAAGGTAAAAATCGCCACAGACGATAAATCAATCATTTATATTATAAGCCTACTCACAACCGAACCCAAACCTTGCGATACACTCACTGTAAGACCTATAAAAAGGGGCGATAAAATTAACAAAATCGATTATCAAATTATATTAAAATGTGAAGAAAATTTATACGGCATAGGAAAGCCATGCCAGAACTATAACGATTTATCAATTTGTTCATATAGTAATATAGTAAATCTAAGTAATAATTCATGTATACCGAACCTGCTACGAAGCCAACCACCGCATTGCATCGAAACGAACAATCAGCATCTACCATCAATCGAGGAAATCACCCCCGGATTAATACTCCTTAATCAGTACAAGGGGTCCATCAACATAAATAACGAAACTGTCAACCTCAACGGAACATTCCTAATAAAATTTCATAACGCCACTATCAATATAGAAGACAAAATATTCAAAACAAAAGAAATGGTTAACGCTAAGCCAATGCCAGCCATTCTTCAGCCGCCTACTACAGCAGATAAAGCAGAAGAAATCCTGTCGCTAAAAATGATAAGGCAGCTGCAGATAAATAACACGGAACACCTCGAACTGTTAGAAGACGGCAGCAAGGAGCGCAACAATGTCAATTCCGGATTGATTGCGGCAATTATCTTTATAATGCTGCTCATCTTTGTAAAACAATGCAAAACGAAGACAACGGTGGTCATATCGGAACCAAAACCCGAACCTGGGACAATAACTCTTGGGATCAACGACCTACCTAGCTCTTTGCTATCGACCGAGGACGCTCGGAACTGAGGAAGGAGGAGTTAGCAACGACAATGTTTGAAGCGAAAATAATCAAAAATACCAGTCAGCAACGATGAATATTCGAAGTTAAAATAAACAAAACACCACCAGCAAGCAAATATGCTGACAATGCGTCTGGGAAGCAAAAAATGTAATTCCCAGAATATTGTGGTGCCACCAACGCTGTTGGAGCAGCTAGCAGCTTTCGGTTTACTTACTTGTAATTCATTCCGTTTTTGAATCTCAAATAAAGAGGAGCATAGCTCTGTTTAATTTTTATTTAATAAAAAGTAAATTTTTATTTAACTTACATAAGATCAGCAGCGACAGCCCAGCTGCTGTGTACATTCTGCGCGCTCACTTCTGCACTTATTTCCATATTTCCCTTTGTGCTATATCCGCACGCACTTGGCAGCACGCAACTCAGCTGCTTGGCCCAAGTGCATATATACTTGTATACATAAACAAGAAAACACAAAGCGGGCACAGTGGGACAAGTTGTACACTTTCACGGCACATTGAAAATTTTCTTCGACTTAGAAAATTTTCAATCGTGCATATATATTACTATACATACACTTGTACTTGTAACTATACGTACACTTTACATACTCGTTATTACATACAGTGGGACAATAAGACCCGTCCTAAGTACATTGAAAATTTTCGACTTAGAAAATTTTCAATTGTACATAACAACGTTCACTGCGCATACACTATACATACATACAGTGGGACAAACACATCCCACCGGTACACAAAATTTTTATTTTTCCTCCTCTATATAATTAAAGACATTTTACTAAATTTACTAACAATTAACCAATATTATATTCAAAAATATAATTTGACATACACTTACGCTTATATTTTTCTGTTTCACATACTTTTATACACATACCCACACATATTTATTTTTCATACATTTTACACACATTTATACACGTACACATATTTATTAATTTTCGTTAATAAATTAAATACAAATACACATATACAAATAATATTTACTGTCACTTGTTGTTTTTATTTTCTTAAATTACACACAACACTTATACAAATTTTCATATTCCGGATTCCGCGGTTTCAATTTAAAACCCTATTAATATTTTCCCGTATTACTCCACATACGGTGAATAAAGTTGGCCAACAAATTAAAGGCAATTTCCCATTCAATCGAATAATCTTCACACATTCGTGTAATTTTTCGATTTTTCCCAATTTTAAGCCGTTCGTGCGGACGCGGCCAACTTTGAATCTTACATTTATTCTCATTCTCAGACGGGAATTTTACTTTAACTTTTTGCACCTGACCCCCCTCTCTCTCAAGCTTCGCTTGCTTATTTTCGATGCCGGTAGAGCGTTCGCCTAAGAAACAATCCGACGCGATGGAGTCAACCGCCTCCAAACAACCCCCCAAGGTGTCAACTGACTTATTTTTGACAGACACTGTCACTCGTGAGCCGCCAAAAACGCGCTCCAAATCTCCCATTCTCAAAGCAACCGATCCAAGCGTTGCCAAATTTATTTTCGAGTCCGATCAGCTCGTGCAATTATGCACAAGGTTTTCTGCGACCCCCATTGAGGAACAAACGAAGTCCCTCGTCCAAATTCGTCAAAAGAATTTGGAAGTCCAATGGACTAGGCTTATGCAAGCATATGAGGCAGTCTCCATTGCGGAAGACAGTAGCCAGCCCGACCGTTTCAAGGAGTCGGCTCGGCAGAAGCACGAAGCCTGCATAGACCAGTATGAGTTGTGCATGGCTCAAATGTCGGACATCATTGAGATGCTCCAGCCTCCACCCACTCAGCACGCTGCGCATACGGAACAGGTTCGATCCCAAGAACCAACAAATACTCCAAATATTTGTTTACAAGTTCCACCTTGCGATACCGAAACATTTTTCGGGGGCTATGAGCAGTGGCCGTCCTTCCGGGACATGTTTACGGCAGTATACATAAACCACCCCAAGCTCACTCCAGCCCAAAAATTGTATCACCTCCGATACAAGACGCAAGGCAAAGCCGGTGCAATTGTGAAGCAATTTGCCTTAAGCGATGAAAACTTCGGACTCGCATGGGAAGCCCTGAAATCCCGCTACGAAAACAGGCGCATATTAGTTGACAACCAAATACGATCCCTATTAAATATCACTCCGGCTACTTCCGAAAATAGCGAAGCGCTGCAGCGGATTCAAAGTACAATAAACAATTGTCTATCAATACTTAGGTCCCAGGCCGTGGACACTGACAATTGGGATCCGCTGCTTGTGTACATTTGTTGCACCAAATTGCCCGAAGAGACATTAGCTCTCTGGGAACAATCCCTTACATCTCGTAAGGACCTGCCTCTTTGGTCGCAAATGGACGAGTTCCTGACCTGCAGGTACGAGGTGGTGGAACGGCTCAATAGCATTCGCCCCGCTAAGCCAAAACCACAACCCTCCAATTCTCATACTCCCCAAAATCGGCCTCAAAACAGACCTCAGCTCTTCCACACTGAGGTGAAAAAAGATTTCGCGTGCAAGCTTTGCAACGCAAACCACCCTATTCGAACTTGTCAGAGTTTCAAGAAGCTCAGCCCCCAGAGCCGATTGAAATACGTCAAAGAGCACAGTTTATGTGAAAACTGTCTTGCGACAACGCATACCATAAAGGATTGCACAAGCAGTTTTACGTGTGTTTACTGCCAAAGGAAGCATCATACCCTGCTTCATTTCCCCAACAATAAATCTCAAGCCCCGCAGCCTCTCAATAGGTCTCAGACGACCACTTCTCAGGTCGCAACAGCTCATCCACAACCGAACAATAACTCCACAACTCATTCCCCCACTTCAGATGCGCAACCCGGCCCATCTTCAAGGCTAAGTACGCCTCAAGTACAAGCCCTCCATTCCAATAATGGCACCCAATCCCTTCTGCCTACGGCACTGGTGTCTATTGCCCACTTAGGAGAATTGTTCAAGGTTAGAGCGTTGATCGACCAAGGCTCGCAACGCACCTTCATTTCCTCGAAGGTGCAAAAACGCCTTAAATTGCCTATTGAAAGATCGCACTTCGAAATTTCAGGCATGGGCGGTAAAATTGTGCAAAATGCGAATCACATTTGCTTTTTGACGTTGGCAGTTCCAAACTCCAGCACGACCCTCAATGTGCAAGCAATAGTACTCCCCCAATTGACAAAATTGCTACCCCCATTCACAATTAGCCATCCCAATTGGCAAGAATTTGCCACGCTAAATCTCGCTGACCCAAGTCCTTTCGAGTCAGCGCAGATGGACTTAGTTATTGGCAGTGATCTGATACCCCAGATCTTACTCGAAGGTATCCGACGAAATGTGTGTGGCAGTTTATTAGCCCAAAACACCATTTTCGGTTGGATACTCAGCGGGCCAGTACCCCACACGGTGTCATCTTATTCGACATACGTTGCAGAAGTCTCCAATGAGGAACTTAGTTCACAACTCAGGCAGTTCTGGGAGCAGGAAGAAGTCAAACTCCTGACACCTGTCTCCTCGGATGACACTTATTGCGAAGAGTTATACCAGAAGACCACAACCCGTGGATCGGACGGTAGATATACTGTTAAACTACCCTTCAAGGCAGAGTTTCCATACTCTATAGCATTGGGCAATTCCCGACCCAATGCGCTCCAGCAATATGTCAGCATGGAGCGAAATCTCTCCCGAAAGGGAAACCTCAAGACCATCTACGATGACGTCTTAGAGGAATATATCACCCTTGACCATATGGAACTCACAAATCCCCGTGAGATAATCCAAAATGGCAAGTATTTCTCATACTATCTGCCTCATCACGCAGTCATCCGCCCCGAGAAGAAGACCACCAAAGTTCGAGTGGTTTTCAATGCCTCAAAGTCCTCAAGTTCTGGTCAATCACTTAATGACGTTCTGCATACTGGTCCTACTCTTCAAAATGACCTCACAGCTCTCATTCTCCGATGGCGCCTTTACCGCTTTGTCTTCAATGGCGATGTCCAGAAGATGTATAGGCAAATTCGGGTCCATAATGATCACCAGGAATTCCAGCGAATACTCTTTCGCAAATCCCCGGAATCTCCTATTCAAGATTTCAAATTGAAAACGGTGACATTTGGGGTTAACTGCGCGCCATATTTGGCCATCAGAACGCTCCATCAATTGGCCCACGACTCTCAGCCATCCAGCCCGTTAGCGGCAAAAATACTTCTCGAGGAAACGTATGTCGACGACATTCTTTCCGGAGGTCACGATCTTGCCACAACTAAGGAAGCCCTCTCTCAAGTGATAGCCACCCTCAACTCCGGGGGATTCCCTCTTAAAAAGATAACGGCTAATCACGCGAAACTCTTAGAGGAAATTCCCGAAGACGACCTTTTCGATTCGGAATTCCTTAAGTTCGATTCAACGAGTTCCACTAAGACTCTTGGCATCCGTTGGAATGCCCTATCGGACTCATTTTCATACTCTATCTCTCCCACTACTCCTGCAAACTCATTCACGAAAAGGCAAATTCTTTCTTCCGTTGCCAAACTTTTCGATCCCGCAGGATGGCTTTCGCCTATAATGATTCTTGCCAAAAAGCTTCTTCAAGAGCTTTGGCTTGAAGGCACTGAGTGGGATGAGTGCATAAAGCCAGGATCACTCATAAAGTGGCAGCAATTCATTGAGAATTTGCCTGCCATAGAACTTATCGAAATTCCCCGGTGGGTTCACTATACCCCCAATCGAAATGTTCAGATCCATGGATTTTGCGATGCCTCCGAGAAGGCATACTGTGCAGCTCTGTACATCCGTACCAGCACAAATGGTGACAACCCCTCGTCACATCTCCTTGTTGCGAAAACAAGAGTTGCACCTCTCCAAACAATAAGCTTACCTCGCTTAGAGCTTTGCGGAGCAGTTTTACTCTCCCAGCTCATAAAATCCCTCCGCTCTCACCTCGGGTTCGACAAATCGGAAATCCATTTATGGACCGATTCGGAAATTGTCCTTGCTTGGTTGGAAAAACCACCTTGCACATGGAAAACCTATGTTGCCAACCGCACGACCGAAATACGTCAAAATGTGCACAACGCTCCCTGGCGACATGTCCCAAGCGCTGAAAATCCCGCGGACTTAGGAACGCGCGGATGCAAGCCGCAAGATCTCAAAGATCACACTCTATGGTGGAATGGCCCCAAATGGTTGCAGCAATCTTCCGATGCTTGGCCCAAAGGTCACTCTCGCAAAGTTCCAATCCCGGAACAACGAGCGATTGACTGCCACCACCTTCTCGAAGAGCAGACCGACATCCTCGATCGGTTCTCCAGCTTCTCTCGAGCCCTGCGAGTAATCGCATACATGTTCCGATTTGTTAATAACGGCATCTCCTCCCGTCGCCAACACAATCCCATACACGGAACACTGTTGTCCCAAGCAGAGTTGGCATTTGTTAAGAATCGCCTTATAACTCTCGCGCAAAGTTCCCATTATCCCCAGGAACGACAAGCGCTCTCTCATTCTCTTCCCATATCCAAGAAAAGTTCTCTCTTGGTGCTCAATCCCTTCCTAGATAAACAGAAGGTGATGCGAGTTAATGGCAGACTCGCCAATGCGGCATTGTCGTACAATGAACGACACCCCATTATTCTCCCCCCAGAGTCCCGCTACTGCAGTTTGCTTCTTCGTTTCCTTCACAAGCTATTACTGCATGCGGACCAACGACTCATGCTCCGTATGGTTCGGCAGGAATATTACATTCCGCGCCTAAAGCCGCAGGTTAAAAAGTGCATTTTTCAATGCAAAACGTGTGTCATCCACAAACAAAAGCTGCGAACACAGATCATGGCAGCGCTCCCCCCCCGAACGATGCACACTTACCATCCCATTCGCCACAACCGGAATCGACTTTGCTGGTCCATTCCAGATTAAAGCTTCCATGCTCCGTAGCTCAACCTACCTCAAAGGTTATGTTGCAGTGTTCGTGTGCTTCTCCACGAAGGCCGTTCACTTGGAACTCTGCTCGGATCTTACGACCGAAGCGTTCCGCGCAGCATTCGCCCGATTTACTGGTCGACGAGGGCTACCGCTCAAAATCATGACCGACAACGGCAAAACGTTCGTCGGTGCTCAACGTGCCATGGCCTGAGACTTTGCCAAATTCTCGAGAGAAATCGCCCAAGATATTCTCGACCGATACGGTCCTCAGGGCGTCGAGTGGCAGTTCATCCCCCCACATGCTCCTCACATGGGAGGACTATGGGAGTCGGCGGTCAAAAGCTTCAAGACCCACCTTAAAAAAGTAGCCGGCTCTCATAGATTCACATACGAAGAGTTTACGACTCTTCTTACTAGAATTGAAGGGACGCTTAATTCACGTCCGCTCTCTCCTCAATCGCAGGACCCTAGCGATTTAGTGTCTCTGACCCCTGGCCACTTTCTCCGAGGCGCCCCTCTCGCCGCCCCCCCCCGAACCCGAGTGCTCCGAGCTATCCCTCATAAATCGATGGGAAAAACTCAAAGTCCTCCATCATCAATTCGCCCGACGATGGAAGGACGAATATCTCAAGGATCTCCACAAACGATATAAGTGGAAGAATCCGCAGAGAGAAGTGCAAGAAGATGAAATGGTCGTCATTAAAGACGACCTGCTTCCCCCCAATGAATGGCGGCTCGGCCGCATTCATAAGCTACATCGCGGTCCCGACAATCACGTTCGTGTCGTGGATATCCGCACTGACTCTGGCATCCTGACAAGGCCAGTAGTCAAGCTATGCCCCTTAATAGCGTCTTAAAACTCATTCGACTCATGGCCCTGCTTTATCACATACACTTGCTCATACCCTACCCACTCACTATTAGTATATTTTAGTGATACACTTTTCTTGTGTTTACAGGGCAACCAGGAAGCAGCAGATGGTTCAGCAATGCCGACTATGCCACCATCTCCACGGCATAAGGTATTGCCGGGCCTTTCTGGCGATGGCTCCGCAGCAGCGACAGCAGGTGGCCCGCGCCCAGTGGTACTGCACTAATTGCCTGGCGCGGTCCCACCCCACCGCTCGGTGCCGCTCCGCCGGTCGCTGCAGCAAGTGCGGCCGAGCGCACCACACGATGCTGCACTTCAGCGAGAGGCCAGCCGCAACATCGCCTAAGACCACACCCAAGGGCGGCAAGAAGCCGCACCAGCCCCGGCAGCAGCCCGCTCCAACATAGCCTCGGCAGCAGCCCGCTCCAACATCGCGCCCCGTGCAGCGCTCCGCCATCGCGGACCGACTGGCACGCTACCGCCGTCAGCCCCGACGTCCAGCCAACCGCCCCTCAGCCGAGGCAGCAGCTGAGCGCCAGCTCATCGCGTTTAGCGACGAGGAGGCCTCCTCCGACGGAGCCCCCGAGCCGCGCGTCAAAGCCCGCGCCCTGATCGAGCAGGCCTTGGAGGCCTTGGGCCGGCTGAGCGAGCAGCTCTAACCATAATGTTGCCAAAGGCAACGCGGGCCGCCATGGCTAAATGTGTTCGTTCCAGTGATCTGTGGATCCTGCACAACTCAAATCCTCTCCCTTCCAGTCCCCCTATGTAGACATATTCCACTTCCCACTTCCCACCGGCTCCGGCCGTTTGTGTTGTCCATTGTCATACATTAATGTCATTCGTGTTTAAACAAACGAAATAAACGCACGCACCCCCGCAATCCCGCGCATTTTAATTTTCTACTTCGATCCGCCGACGGCTCTACAAGAGATCTTTTCTTCATCAAGAAACTTCACAATCAACACAGCATTAGCAAGCTCCGCCGTGGTAATAACAGCCATCATTATGATAACAATAATTTTTACGACAATCCTAAGAGTAACAGCATCCTCCAACCCACCTGCAAACATTAGAGATGAAGTCCCGACAATATCATACCAGGAGCCACAACCACCGAAACCAGTAAGACTAAACCAAATCCCATTCTTCTAGCAAACGAGGACGTTTGCACTTAAGGGGGGAAGAGTTAACACCCCAGAAGTTGGAACGCCAAATTCCAACAGCAACAACGCATCCGGCATTGCAACATTTCGCCAACGTTGCATTTGCACTTTTCCACGGGGACACCCGAAACCGCCGGTGCAACGGCCCACCGTGGGAAGCTTACATCAGCGGATTCGCAACGGCACGAGTAACAGCAACGTAACCGGACTGACGTGGCGAAGGCTTAGTTTTAAGAAAATGAAATTTGTGAGTTTAGTTTTAGACGCGGATTAAAACAGCGTAAGCCGCTAAAAAATATTTTTTTTAAGTCTTTTAATTAAATAAAAATGTAACTCATCTAAACGGTGGCCCCGCACCAAATTATAATGCTGCCCGATTTCTCATTCCGAAGATATTCCATATTAAAAATTTAAGTTGCATGGGAGGTGCCACGCCTACCTATCGGGTCGTATTTGCACTGGTTTACCGAGACTTAGTCAAGACGAACATTCCGTGAAAAATTCAGCTAATCGGCTGTCTAGTTTTTGAGTTTTAGTGTCGTGGGACCAACAAACAAACATACATTAATTTTTATACATAATATATAGATATTTGCTGCAATGACTCGCAAAATTTTTGTATATCCATATTGTTTTGCACAAATTTACCACAGGTAATTTCTATCATCATAATGGGCATTGCAGGAAGGCGTAAAAGGTGGGCGTGGTCAACCCCTTATAGCCTATGTTTACCGTTATGAATCACAGAATCATTTTACATCAACATTAATTTTCCGACATGTACCGTAGTTTCGTTTTGTTAGTTTAGTGGGCGCGGAAAGTGGGTGTGGCCGATTATATTATAGTTATGTTTGCCGCAATGACACGCTAAACCGTTTGACACCCATATTGCTGTGACAAATATATCATGGCTGATTTGTTATTATAGTGGGCGTGGCAAAAAGGCATATCAGGTGGTCAATCGTATATATACTATGTTAAAATCAATGAAACACGGAATCTTTTGATATTAATACTGAGTTACCGACATGTACCGTAGCTTCTTTTTGTTAGTTTAGTGGGCGCGGAAAGTGGGCGTGGCCGATTATATTATAGCCTATTTTTGCCGCAATGACACGCTAACTCGTTTGATACCCATATTGCTTTACAAAAGCATACCATAGATGAGTTTTGTTACCATAGTAGGTGTAAGAAGGGGGCGCGGTCATCCTCATATATCCTATGACCATTCCCCCAGATAAGAAAATGTTTGGTGCTTATTTCATCTAAATCGGTTCAGTGGTTTTTGCCTGATTGTGGCTCAAAAAAGCAACGTCACACTTGTTTTTATATAATAAGTATAGATTAATACTGATTTACAGACATGTACCGTAGCTTCGTTTTGTTAGTTTAGTGGGCGCGGAAAGTGGGCGTGGCCAGTTATATTATAGCCTATGTTTGCCGCAATGACACGCTGAATCGTTTGATACCCATATTGCTATGACAAATATACCATGGCTGATTTGTTATTATAGTGGGCGTGGCGAAAAGGCATATCAGATGGGCGTGGTCAATCTTATATATCCTATGCTAACATCAATGAAACACGGAATCATTTGATATTAATACTGATTTACAGACATGTACCGTAGCTTCGTTTTGTTAGTTTAGTGGGCGCGGAAAGTGGGTGTGGCCGATTATATTATAGCCTATGTTTGCCGCAATGACACGCTAAATCGTTTGACACCCATATTGCTGTGACAAATATATCATGGCTGATTTGTTATTATAGTGGGCGTGGCGAAAAGGCATATCAGATGGGCATGGTCAATCTTATATATCCTATGTTAACATCAATTAAACACGGAATCATTTGATATTAATACTGAGTTACCGACATGTACCGTAGCTTCTTTTTGTTAGTTTAGTGGGCGCGGAAAGTGGGCGTGGCCGATTATCTTATAGCCTATGTTTGCCACAATGACACGCTGAATCGTTTGATACCCATATTGCCTTACAAAAGCTTACCATAGATGAGTTTTGTTATCATAGTGGGCGTAAGTAGGGGGCGTGGTCATTCTCATATAGCCTATGTACCATTCCCTCAGCTAAAAATATGCTTGGTGCTTATTTCATCTAAATCGGTTCAGCGGTTTTTGCCTGATTGTGGCTCAAAAAAGCAACGTCACACTTGGCTTTATATAATACTCGTAGTATAGATCAAGGGTGAACAACCTTTTTAATCAACGGCCCAATTTAAATTGTAAAATTAAATTTGTATTGTAAATAAAATTAAAAATTAAACATAAAGTAACACTTATTAATAACTAGCTGACCCGGCGAACTTCGTCCCGCACGACATTTTTTGTTTTCTTATAATGAAATACGCGAGATGGCGAATCTATGGCGATGCAAATTGACGAAGAAAACCAGCTAAAGGAAGAGGAGGGAGCTACTGATTAACGCAATCGAGGCCCTCAAATAAGCAATGTTGCTGCTAAGTTTCAGTAAAGAAATGGATTGCGCTTGAACCAGATTTAAATTATATTGGCAGGGCCACGCCCCCTTGTTCAATACCCGCACCATTCCCTTTGTCGAAAGATATGAATAAATGGTAGGTTCGTACTTAATTTCATTGCTGTGCGACTTATAGCTCAGCGAAATATTTGGGTCACAAAAAATGTGCCACGCCCCTTGTCCACCGTCCATTAAATCTGACCAGTAGAATGACTCATCTATGGGACGACGGAATACTAAATTTCAGTGTTGTACGACTTACAATTTCGAAGATATTCTCTATTAAAAATTTGGCTTGTATGGGCGGTGCCACGCCCCCTTGTTCAATACCCGCACCATTCCCTTTGTCGAAAGATATGAATAAATGGTAGGTTCGTACTTAATTTCATTGCTGTGCGATTTATATTTCAGCGAAATATTTGGGTCACAAAAAATGTGCCACGCCCCTTGTCCAACGCCCATCAAATCTTACCAGTAGAATGACTCATCTATGGGTCGACGCTATACTAAATTTCAATGCTGTGCACCTTACAATTTCAAAGATATTCGATATTAAACATTTGGCTTGTATGGGCGGTGCCACGCCCCCTTGTTCAATACCCGCACCATTCTCTTTGTCGAAAGATATAAATAAATGGTAGGTTCGTACTTAGTTTCATTGCTGTTCGACTTATAGTTCAGCGAAATATGTGGGTCACAAAAAATGTGCCACGCCCCTTGTCCAACGCCCATCAAATCTTACCAGTAGAATGACTCATCTATGGGACGACACTATACTAAATTTCAATGCTGTGCACCTTACAATTTCAAAGATATTCCATTATTAAGATTTGGCTTGTATGGGTGGTGCCACACCCCCTCGTCCAATACCCGCCCCATTCCCTCTGTCGCAGGACATGACTAAATAGTAAGTTCGTAGTGAATTTAATTGATGTGTGACTTATGGTTAAAAAGTTATTATCTGAAAATATGCAAAATTTACGGTCAAATATGGCATGGATTTTCCGACTTTTCCAATAGATTTTCCGGAATTTTCTTTTCGCACGAACCTGAACTGACTTAATACGAATCGAACAAAACAAACCCCATGAAAATCGGCCGTTCCGTTTGAGCGTGATGCGAACACACACATACTGCCACTCTCTTTTATATATATAGATTTAGAAATTTTTATTTATAATAAACATTAGAACAAAATCGATAAAATAAATTCAATTTTAGAAATGCTTGGTGGGCCGCATAAACATGTTTAACACTAGAATGCCCGAGAATCTGACATACCTAAAATGCCCATATGTAGTCATTTTGACTACATTATTGTTTACTAACTCTTTTTTAATTTTATTGGTTTTTAAGTAGCAAATATGAATAAATGTACACGAGATTAAACTAAAATAATCATTTAGTTTTTATTTTTTTATGGTTTACAAAGTAAATTCATTTAAATAACATACCGTACTTTACACATAAATGAGATGAAATGGAATGAAATTTGGAATTTGTGATTAAATTTTATGAGTGAATTTTGAATTGAACTTGGGAATTGTCACAGCCTACTATGATATTATTTTTTTTAAATGTTTGCAATTATTTGAAATTTTCATATTTCACAATTGAAGATGCATATTTGTCTATTTATCAGTAAGATTTGCTGAAAATTTTATATAGGTAGTCAAAATAACTACTTTTGGGCATTTAAGGTAAATTTTGCAAAATTTTGTTTACAAAATTGTTAATTTATTTATTTCATTTAGCTTTAAAAATTAATAAAAGTCACGTAAGATATCTTTTTAGAAAGCGATGCAACAAAAGTTATTTACAATAAAAGACCTCAATGTAGTCAAAATGACCACCTTGGGCATTCTAGAGTTAACGGGCCGCAAGCGGCCCGCGGGCCGCGTGTTGCTCATCCCTGTTATAGATAGATAGAAGTATAGATAGATGACATCATACCCAGTAGATTTGGGTAAATTATTATTTTTTTGGCAATTTCATTCGATAATTGCTTATATTGCTGATAAGTATGCAAAATAATATTTCGTTAGCGTTTTCGTTCGACTCCATTTTTCGTGGAAACCAGTTAAAAATATTAAATTGAATTTAGAAAATGTGTATAAGGATTAAAGAATCAGGGCTGAAAATTGGAAAGTTGTCAGACAAAACCTTTCGTAGTTACAGGTCAAACTGTATTTCCGGATTTTTTCTGGCACAACCTTAACCTTCTGCTTGTCCCTTGGGATCTATTTGACCCCAGGCGGAATTTAAATAACGGTTGAGTGGTTTTGTGCGCTCGTCTACTTGTGTTATTTAGTGTTAATCGCGCTTACAACCCAATAACAAATCGAGAAAAACACTTTTCGGGGCTTTCCCCTTTCTTTTGTGATTTATGTGTAACATTTCTTTATGTTTTGTCAGTAAATTATATAACCGTTTGGTTGGGGTCATCCTGACCCCAAAGGACAGCGAACGCAATTTTGAGCAAGGGACAGGCAGAAGGTTAATAATACACTCGATTTTTGCAAACAACATTTTTCGTCTGGCCAGACGACATAGTGCAGATGTGTAGAAACTGACTTTGTGACAACAAAAAAATGCATAAAAGTGCTTACCAATTCTTTTGATTTCTTACGTTTTATATAGAGGTTAACAATACTTGAAAAGTCACGAAAGCACAACGCGATTGAGCGCAGAGAAAAAAAGTTATGGATAAAAATAGAACCATTTGGTCTGGCCAGACGGCATAGCCCATCCGAGGGTTAAGCATATTTTTAGATTTTTCTTATGTTTTCTGTATATTTTAGTACTCAAAATTAAGAAATTTATTGATTGCAAATTTTTTGAGTCCACTCTATGTTTTTAGAAGTGAAGGCGAGTAACATGTGCAACAAAGGTTTTGTTGGTATTTTTTGTGTTCTCAATAAATTTATAAAACAAATTGTTTTTGTTAATTCTTTCAAATTTAGATACATATAGTAATGGTTTCTTTAAATGCTGTTTTTAAAATATCTTTGTTGTTCTTTTTTTTACTTTGTAAACGCAGTTATTCGAATGTGATTCAATGCGAATTCGAATTTCAAAAGTTTGTTCATTTGTTATCTTTTGCTTGTTGTTGTTCACAATAAATGTATAAAAATTTTTGTTTTGCATATTTTTTCAATTTTAGATGCATGTTCTCAAATTATAGAAGCATATATTAATTTTGTAGTGCATTAATATCCGCTCCCTAGTTAAGAGTATTTATACGGATCGAACGGAAAATCTAATTTTTTAAAAGCTTAAAATGTTTTTTATTACAAATTTAACATTCATGGTATATACAATTTTTTTTTATTTCTTTAGCTAAAACATTGCTCACACCTGAAAGCAGAAGATTTTATGTCAACGTTCAATGGTATAGTTTAATAGATTCTGCTTGGTCTAGCCACAATAACGAAGCTCTGTTTGCATAATCGCGTTTAATGTCATGTTCAAACTGACGACTTAAACCAGTTTAATGAGCTTGAACAAGTTGAATGAACAAAACCAGTTCGTGTTTAACCCGTTTTGTGCCGGGCGAAAAAGAGGTGCGTATGCGAGAATAACCGGCCGAATTTCACAGTTTTACTAGGGTTTGGAAAAATGCTCATAAAATCCAAACGATAAACAATATTTACATGATTCAAAAGCTAAGCTATACTAAGGATGAAATAGAGAATGAATAGAATTTTCGAAATCCTGTATTGCTAATTGTTGGTTTGTCAAAAACAACAATGTTTGACACAAGCGGAAAACAACGGCAATAACAAAAATGACGCTTTCAAACTGCAACTGGGACGAAATATACTGTTCACAACAACGATCGAGGATACACTAACTGATCTTACGTCTCGCTGCGGCAATATCTTCAAACAGTTGTTTACATAACTCGCTGCCGAAAAGTTCCGATAACATAAACGTCCACAAAGAGTTAAAACAAAAAACTATTTTTTTTTATTCTCTCGTAATGAAATTAGATCATTTATAACGTATTACAAAATTATTTTGAGATAGAGTTCTCCCGCAATGCGAATAGTAAAGCGCTACAAGGCGCGGGCCGATATATCGGCTCTGGCACTTCTCGCTAGTGCAGCAAGAGCCGATATATCGGCCTCCGGCATTAAAAGGGTTAATCACATGCAGTTACTGCTGGAAATTAAACATGTTAAACCATTTAACACGATCTAAAACCAGTTCGGCGCAGGGCTTAAAAACGAAAAACAGCTATTTATATATGAAACACATCCCTCAAAATTCAGCTGTTATATTGGCAAACAAAACTATAAAAAAATTCTGTTGTAAACGAGAATGCTAATATTCAGGTGTGGGGGACCACAATGCTGATTTATGTGGCCAAAAATGAAATAGCCACGTTTTTCAAAGAATGGCCAGCCAACTCGAAAAATACGGCTGCGTGGTCACAGCGGTGGTTGTAAACAAGCAGATGTCAAACTAAACGTCATTAAGCAGTGTGGACGGTGTTTAACAAAAAGCTCTTTTCATTTAAACTAGTTTAAGGGAGTCAGTTTGATCATAACACATACCCTGTTTATACGACAGCTCAAGTCGCTATGACTCAATACGCATCGACTCAATACAGTCGTATAAACACGTTTTCAAACCGCTTTGAACATTTTAAGCGTATCGAGTCAAAGCGCTTTTTAAATGAGTTCTTAAATTTTCAAGTCGCTTCGAAAATCCGTATAAACGGTTAAACATTTTCAAAGTGTTTTGAAAATCAGCTGATAGTGATGTACACTCAGTTTTTGAGCATTTTCAACTAAAAAACAAGCAACACTAACAGCTAATTTTCATTCAGACGTCAAAAAAATAGGAGAAATGAAAATATAAAAGCATGCTTTTCAAACCGTCTGCAGTCAATTCGCTTCTGAAATCAATGTATAAACACCTGGCTCGTAAGCGTATCGAGTCAATGCGAATCGACTGGGACCGTCGTATAAACATGGTAACAATATGCTTTGCTCTCTTTCGGACTGTGGTTGTTGTTAGATTTTCTTTAAAAGGTGTACTGCGAGACTAAAATGAAGATTTTGGCGATGCTTTTGCCGCGCGGCATTCCATTCGTGAAGACGGTCATACTCAGCTCGAGCTCAATATCTTGAGGGCCGAGCAGCGTGCGCTTCAGCAACAAATGTACTTCGTGTTTGCCTTTAATGGTGCTGCGAATGGAAAGCGATAAATTTTATATTTAGTGAGGTTTATTGAAATGGCTTATCTAGTAAGTATTCAAAGATTAGTATGAAAATTGTTTAAGTTATTTAGTGCGATAAAAAGAAATTATAGCTGTGTTGAGTTCCTTCTTAAAAGCTGGAGGGCATGGTTTATTTATTTATTAAATTCAGTCTATAAATAACAATTCTTACAATTCTTAAACTAAAAATAAAAGACTCGAAAGGAAATTCAAGTTGAACTAATTAAGGGCAGGCTTGAGACACTCTAAAAATTTTGATTTGGGAAGCGCAAAATCAAAGTCCAAGGACACGGACAGTCCATTGAGCTCCACCAAAGCTCTGGAAAGAGGAGCATTCTGCGCGTAAGTCGTCCTCACAAAGCTAACATAAAACGGCAGAGGGCTTCAAAGGAATCTTAGCGGCGAATAAAAGAATAGAATTTTTTGGGCCTGGGGTCGATTGCCTCAACAGCCACAGTCCTAAATGGTCATGGGACCGCTGAATATATTTTTTTTATTCTTTCTAACTCGACTCTTGGTCCGAAGCTAGCTCTTGGTCGTATTCTCCTTCGCCATCCCTTTCGAGCAATGAGGGCTGAAGGGGGTTGTACAAAGTACCTGCCATATTAAAAAACTTTTTAAGAGATCTAGATTTCTAGCTTTATATTATTTTAAAAGCTTAAATTTCGCCAAATAGCCATTAAAACCTTTTTTGCTTTTATGGTATTGTGAGATTGAATGTTTTGCGTGACACTACAAGCCTTGCAATTGCAATTGTGTATTGGTTATATTTTTCCATTACATCGAGAAATATTTTCGAGAAAAAATCGGTTTTTGAAAAATTTGTATAAAAAATATTTTTCGCTTAAAACTTCTTATTAGTACATATTTCATATCTAATATCGCACATCACTAGAAAGGTATAAAAAAGGCCTTTCAATTGATACCCATATCGTATAAATTGATTGAGAATTGATTGAGTTATTTTGATACCAACTTTGAACTTTGACCCCAAGCCACTCCTTTTGTGGGCCACTCTTTTTGTGGGTTTCCTAGGCGAAATTTTTATTTCCTTAGATTCAGAAGCCAAACCTCTATGTAAGAGCATACTTATTTATTTTTTCACAAGGGTTCGCTATACTGCATTTATGCCACAACTTGTACTAAGGGTGCTAAACCAGTAGCATACGTAGGACAGAGTTGGCCTCGTTAGTGTTAAAACAACAGAGACGGTTGACCTTTGAACTAAAAAACATTGGATGAAATAAAAACAGTTTTAATATTCCCATGAAATAAACAAAGCTTTTAATAATTAACGTTGACAATTCCGTGAGGTGAAATAAAAATGAGATCCCTCAGAGACAAAATCTGCTCCTGGTTCATGTGGAGGAAGCTTCTTCTGACGGAGAATGTGCTCAAGACATTTTTTTTCTTCACCCACAGACCCACTACTGCGATAATGATCATTAAAGAGACGGCGAAGTCGGTGGGTATATTTATTTATTTGTATTTTAATCGTAATGGCATTTTCGCAAACCAATATATTATTCTACTATAAATATCTTGAAATGGTACTTTAATAAACAAAAATAGTATAAACTCATGTCAAAAATATATATTAATAATAACACCCACAATGTCTGATAAGAAATCAAAAAACAGACCGAACAAACAAACCTACAATGAAGACGAAATAGACCCAGAAAGAAAACTAGCTTATCTGGAAAAACTATGGACTTTCATAGATATGCCGAGACAACCGACGATGCAAGACGTAATTAACCCCACGACACGCGAAGAGGAATGTTATATAATGTTCGACAAGCTAAATATCAAATTTTAGATGGAGAACATCCTTAACGACCTCACAAAAATTTTAACGAACTTGCGAAAAACCCCAACACGGAGGTATACAAGACAAACACTAATACAAAAAGTTGACACTATTAACATATTGTAACGAAATTTTGACGAATTCGACACAAAAACAAGAAGAGACAGTAGGACTGAAAATAAAATTCAACAATACGTACGATACACTCAAACGTACACTACAGGAACATTTAAAAGATCTATACTCTGAAAACCAAGACCAACAACTATCCAACATGACAACCTTCAACAACGAAACGGCGATGAAAGCCATCCCAAACTTTTCTGGAACTAGAAACGTTCATAAAGATTACAGAATTAGTTAACAGAAGACTTGACACAGATTGCAAGAATGAATTACTGGAGTTCATATTCTATGCAAAATTAACAGTAGCAACAAGAACGGCAATCGGTAACTGCATACCGAATACGCTAGAAGAACTAACTACATTGCTTAGAGCAAGATACCGAAGCACAACCACAATTCCGCAATTACAAAACCAATTGTCATGTTTGACACAACACAACTCGAGTATCACCTCATACAAAGACAGAATATTAAACATGATAGCCGAGCTAAACAAGCTTCAAATTGCTCAAGCCGGCGATAACCCAACAACAGCAGAACAAACCATAATAACTAAACTAAATGAACAATACAGCCTTACAGTTTTCAAGAATGGGCTCAACGAATCTTACAAACAAACAATTTTTGCGGCAATGCCAAAGACTTTCAACCAAGCCGTTGAATTAGCTTTGGAATTGGAAAAAGGCAATGAGCAAAACCGATCGCGAGTAATACTCCTAAACAACCATAACAACAGCAGAAACCGTACGAACTACAACCAAGTAAACAACCACAACAGAAACAATAACACCCACCAAGCAAACAACTCGTACCACAACAACAGTTACAGATTTAATAATAATAATTGACTGGCACGACAGCCCGCTTACGCGAGAATAAGGCCTAGCTTCCCGCAACCACCCGTGTTGTGCGTGTGAATTTGTACGCGGGTGGAAGGGACCTACAGTTTTATGCCGGTTCCGAACGGCAGGTTGGGAGCTCTTTCATAAGCAATTTTTACTCTCAGAGGTTTGCCATTTCCAGCTAAGAGGACAGCCACCGAAAGAGAAAACGAGTTTTCCCGTTATTTTTTTAGGTGTTATTACAGGCAGTATTTGAACCTGAGGTTGCTGCCTTCGACTCGCGGTCCAACGCACTAACCAACTGAGCCACGGCGGCTGCTACAGTTACAGATATAATTAGGCTTCCCAACCGTCCTCCTTTGAGGAGGATAGTCCTCCTTGAACAGAAAATGTCCTCCTTCCTCCTCAAAGGCCAAAAAGTCCTCCTCAAGCTCAAATTAAATTTCAATTTTTTTGTCTTTTTTATTCAAGTGTGGCAACTTAACCCCTTCCGGTACGATTTAATAATGAAAAGGTGTGCATGAAATAACCATTTAATTTTTATTTAAAAAAAAACTCGTTTCATTTTATAATTCTTACATATTCTTAATTAATATTCATTTTTACATATTGTTAAATGACATTAAAAACGGTAAAATTAAGAAAAAATCGGAGCAAAACTTTAATAAGGTATACGGTTAATAGTCTTCAAGCGTGTGGTTCGTGCTTCAGTTCGCACAGTCAATGAGCGTAAACTGAAGCGCTTGCTCTCCTGCTGGCACCACTCGCTCCCTTTTGTGGCTTCCCCCCGCTCTATGAAGCTCGCAAACAAAAATTTGAATTTTTGAGCTCAGATGCGCCTTCTATACACTTCATATTCTTTGCTTGTACCAAGAAATTCTAACGGTAAACAATATGTGATAGGATCTGTGATATTTCCACAAGTTAAAAAGGTGTTGCCAAATTCAGTACACTAGAAATTTTAAACTAAATTAATATCATATTCAACAGTATGCATGACGAGTGTAGCTCGTCATTGTGCGATATGGCATGAAAAACCAATGACGAGCTAGACTCGTCATTTTACCGGAAGGGGTTAATCAATTAATGAGGACAATTTTTCCAATTTGTGTCCAATATTTGGATGCTGCTTTGGGCATTCAAAATAAAATTATAGACTTCGTTGAAAATCCGGATGAGTCAGCTGGTGGAATGTACAACATGATTAATGGGCCAGTTACTCATGACACAGAACATAAACTTAACCATAAACATAAACTTAGAAAATTTGAGCGATTACTCAAAACTTTATTTCCGTAAACATAAACTTAAAAATCAGCTGATTTTCCTTTTTGACAAAAGGAAAATAAAACAAACAATATTGCCACTTCGATTTCTCCATCTCGTGAACAATCAAATTCAAACTTTTCGCGACATTTTTTTACTTGCTATTATTAAATGTTTGAGCATCCAACGACTAAAATTATTAATATATTTACGAAACTAATAAAAATTGCAATCCATTTTGTATATTTTACAAATTATTTTAATTTGTTTACTTTTCAATTCATTCCGAAGAGAGTGGCAACATTTTTTGCGTTTTCCGTAAACATAAACTTAGAAACCAAAACGAAACAGATTTCTTAGTTTACGGTTAAGTTCTAAGTTTATGTTCTATGTCTCGGGTAACCAGTTGTACAGCTTTCGGGTATGCCAGGTCGTGCTAGCTGACAAGTAAAACTAAGTTATGTCATGAGTAACTGGCCCATAAGGCCGCATTGGAAAAATTAGACTTAAAAATAAAAAATGTTGTGTGCCTAAGTGCTGATAATACGAATGCAAACTTTGGTAAAAATAATTCCCTTTTCGTTAATCTTAAGAATTCAAACTTAAACATATTAAAAGGCAATTTTCACGCGCACATAATACACAATGCATTAAAAAAGCATTGTGTGATCTCGATGTTGATATTGAAAATATTGTTTGATATTGTTGATTACAGTCGCACAAATATGCGTTTTGTTTTATTTTTAAGGTGGTTAAAAAGTTAAAATTTACATGTGCTTTTAGGTTTTCTCGTTTTACACTTGTATTTTCTAAAAACACGGTGAAATATTGAAGGAATGTGATGTCCACCTAAAACAAAGTAGTTCCCATATAAAGTCCTACTCAAGCCAAATTTTGTCCTCCCTAAACCGTTTTAATAGTTGGGAAGCCTAGATACAATACACAAAACAATAACCGCTACAGCAACAATGACAGAGCAAATACAAATCAGCGCAGCTACAACAGCAACTACAATAACCAGCGCAACAACCACAACCAAAACAACTACAACAGCAACAGATATGTATCAAATAACCGAAACACTCAAAATTATCGAAACACCAACAACAACAACACCAACAACAGAAATGGATCATATAACCAAAATAACTATAACAACAGCCCGCGGCGATACAACAACAACAACACAAGACGTATAAACATAAAGACTGTTCAGTTAAAATCTGGCAGCATTGTTTGTTGCAAAACTCCGTTGTGTTTCGCATGATGAGATGGCAACTCGGGCAGGTGATAGTACCGTTATTTTTCTACAACGTGTCAAAATTCAAAGTTTCTATTGTAAAATTTGTGCACGATGGAGACGAAAGAAATGGTGAATAGAAAATTGGTTCTGGACATGTATATAAAAAATCCGCAAATGTCACAAAATCAGTTGGCAAAAAAATTAAATATCGCAAGATCGACTGTGCAAAATGTGATAGCAAATTTTAGAAAATATGAAACGATAGAAAGAAAGAGAGGATCGGGAAGAAAAAGTGTAAGTATAAATAAAAAACTTGAAGACGGTGTGAAAAGGGCATTCAAGAGGAATCCGAACCTATCTGTGCGTTCTGTTGCTGCATTATCAGGAACATCGCCTTCAACCGTACATAGAATTAAAAGAAGAGCAAATTTAAAAACATACAAGGTCAAAAAAGTGCCAGACAGAGATGCCGAAAAGACTTCCCTGTGTAAAACACGTGCGCGAAAATTGTATACAAACTTTCTTACAAAATTCAAGTGCTGCATCATGGACGATGAAACCTACTGCGTAGCGGATTTCCAACAGATACCAGGGCAAGAGTTTTATGTTGCAACAGAAAAGGGCATGGTTAAGGATAAATACAAAAATAAAAAAGCTTCGAAATATCCGAAAAAATATTTAATCTGGCAGGCAATATGCACATGCGGTAGAAAGAGTGAAGAATTCATAACTACGGGTACGATAAATACCGAAGTGTATATAAAGGAGTGCTTAAAGAAAAGACTTTTACCATTCATAAAGAAACATGATATTCCAGTTATGTTTTGGCCCGACTTGGCAACCTGCCATTATTCGAATAGTGCTATAGAATTCTATAGAGAAAATGCCATCAATTTTGTACCAAAAGATGCCAACCCCCCCAACTGCCCTGAGTTACGCCCGATTGAACTGTATTGGGCTCAAATTAAAAAAAAACTGGAGAAGACGAAATACAAAGTCTCATCAATAAAACAATTTCAAAATAAGTGGCGCGGATAGGCTGCAAACTTGCCAAAGGATGCTGTCCAGAAGTTAATGCAGGGGGTATCAAGAAAGGTCCGACAGTTTTGGAGAGGGGACTAACAACATTGAAATTTGTATGTTTTTTTATGATATAATAAACCTTTTTAAAAAAAAAATACTTGTTGCTATATTTACTATAACGAGATGCGAAATACGGCTAATTATGTGCTGCCAGATTTTAACTGAAACAGTCTTTAGTAGAAACGTCGGGAAACGAGATGGGTCAGGCGGAAGAGGACGGCGAATACGAGAACAATCCCCGATTCGAATACAGAAACAATTCTCCTCCACCACAAGACCGCAATTAAAAATATTCAAAATATCGGATAATCTCACGAACTACATACACATAAAATGCTCCAATGCAAACAAAAAACTGACATTTCTAATTGACACAGGCGCAGACATTTCACTATGCAAAAGAACAAACATAAAAGATAATGAATCCTACAAGACAGAGGATAGCTGCAAACTAACCGGCATATCCAAAGGAGTTATTCATTCACTGGGCACCATACAACTACAATTACTTTTCAATGACAACAAAATCTCACACCCATTTCAAGTAGTGAATTCTGATTTCCCAATAGTTTTTGACGGCATAATAGGCAGAGACTTTCTAGCCAAATTTTTCAGCAAGATCGACTACGAAACGTACACTATAAGCCTATTAGTCAACGAAAACGAAATCATCATCCCAATAGAAACCAAACCATCACATGTACTCACAATAAAGGTACCCCCTAGAACACAATCCATTACCCCAGTAAATTTGAAGTTAAAAGAAGACAGCGTAATTTTTAACCAAGAAATTGAAGACGGAGTCTTTATAAGCAACTCCATTGCACCAGCAAAAGGCACCACAGACATCAAAATTCTAAACACTAACGACCATGAAGTAGAACTAAAAGACATCGATTTAAAATTCGAACCTCTAAGAAATTACGAAATCTTAGCAACTAACAAGGAACAACACCACAGCCAAGACAGATTAAACAAACTAATAAATTCTCTCAATATTCATTGCACAGACACCATAACAAAAAACGCACTGATAGAAATTCTTAAAGCATACCAATGATAGAAATTCTTAAAGCATACCAAGACGTTTTTCACTTAGAAAACGAAACACTTTTTTTTTTTTTTTCTTGAGAATGGGCAGGAAGGCTTCCAAGCACTCAGTCCATTTTGGACCATTGTACTATACCCATGGGGGATAGGGAAGGAAAATGATAGTAATATCTCATACTTCACCCGTTTTGAAATGCGTATGCAACACTGTCTTTCCAACATATGTTACAGCACACAATTCAAGCGGATGGGGAAAGGGAATTGGGAGGGGACCTACAGTTTAACGCCGAATCCGAACGGCGATTGGCAGTTTTTCGTTCACACTTGGAGGTTTTGCCATTGCCTGCCAAGAGCGCACTTGTGCGATTCTTGTAATTCTCATTCCCTTCATGTGGATAGCGATAGAAGTAGATGAGTGTTTTTTCCAGCCCGAGCCAGGAATCGAACCTGGGGCGCTCGGTATGAGAAGCCAGCGCGCTACCCGCTGAGCTATCGAGGCCGACAAACGAAACACTTACAACAAACAATTTTTATACCCAAACGATTTCGACCTCGGACAACACACCAGTATACATAAAGAACTACAGACTACCCCACACACAAACAGAAGAAATCGAAAAGCAAGTTCAACAACTACTAAACGACGACATCATCGAACATTCAGTCAGTCCGTATAATGCACCACTATTACTTGTACCAAAAAAGGGAAACCCAAACGAGGCAAAATGGCGTTTAGTCGTCGACTTCCGAAAACTTAATGACAGGATAGTGAACGATAAATTTCCACTTACACGACTAGAAGACGTACTAGACAAACTAGGCAGAGCGAAATGGTTCTCCACATTAGACATGACCAGCTCATTCCACCAGATCCCACTCGACAAAAGTTCAAGACCATTAACATCATTTTCCACTTCAAACGGACACTATCAATTCAAACGACTACCATTTGGACTAAAAATCTCATCAAACAGTTTCCAAAGAATGCTAACCATAGCACTATCAGGATTAGACTCAGAAGCATTCCTTTACGTAGACGACATAATTGTCTTTGGATGTAGCATACAACACCACACTGACAATTTGATTATAGTTCTCGACAGACTAAAAAGATACAACCTAAAACTCAATGCGAACAAATGTTGTTTCCTACGACCAGAAGTTGTATACCTAGGACACCTAATTACACGACATGGCATCAAACCAGACCCAGCCAAATTCGAAACCATTAAGAACTACCCGACACCAACGAACGCCAACGACGTCAGAAGATTCACTGCATTCTGCCATTACTACAGAAGATTCATCCCGGATTTCGCGAAAATGCTTCAATTCCCTACAAAAGAAAAACGCTAAATTCGACTGGAGTAAAGAGTGCGAAGAAGCTTTCACAAAACTGAAATAATTATTGATAAACCCACCAATACTACAATACCCAAATTTTAACAAACCATTCCTAGTGACCACGGATGCATCAGATTTCGCATTAGGAGTCGTACTCTCGCAAGGCGAAGTAGGCGAAGATCTACCAATTGCATACGCCAGCAAAGCTTTACAAAAGCATGACCTAAACAAACCGGTAATTGAAAAAGAACTTTTGGCCATACATTGGGCAATTAACTTCTTTAAACCATACCTGTACGGACGAAGATTCACAGTAATAACAGATCATAGACCATTAGTATCCTTATTCACACACAAAAACCCGTCATCCAAGATGACACGAATAAGACTCGATCTATCGGATTATGATTTCGACATAATATATAAACAAGGCAAAATGAACACCAACGCTGACGCATTGTCAAGAATCAAAATTGACTCAGACTATCTAAAATCAATGATTCCTCTCACAGAAGATAAATCTGTAAAACGAACTCTAGCAATTACTCGGGGCATGTCCGAAAAAGGACTAAAAGATATACCTAAGGAGAACTGCACTACACAGAAGCCTGATCAACTTCATATGTGGCAATGCACGTCCATAGCAGATATCAGAAACACTAAGAAATTACACTTTAATTTTGAGGCCAATTTAATTCCAACTAAGCCATTAGCCCAGGCAATGGTCGAAATAGTTGATGAAAACATAACAGTACGATGCAGCGATAACCCTACGAAACTAGTTTCGATTATGGAGAAGCTCATATGTACCATGAGAAAATACAATATTAAAGAATTAGCACTGTCGACAAGTGATTAAATATTTAAAAAGACGCGCACAAATGAATTGAAGGATATTTATGAGAAAGCATTAGTGTCCGACCGAATATTCGGTTTCGGCCCAAATAAGTGGTTTCGGTTTCGGCCAAAAAATGGCCGAATAACCGAAACCGAAACTTTCTGGAATATTTTTTACATTTTATTGTGTAGCAGATATACAGTGAAAGGAGGAATAATTTAGATGCCACCAATGTAAATAAACTTCTTTTTTTAGCATATAATATTAAATTATTTAATTTTGAATATTAGTGAGTAAGGTACGAAAGGGTGATTTTTTCATTTTTACGTTTTTAAAAAATGAATAAATTGTTTTTTTTAATAAGTATTTATTTATTTATGCTATGTTTGTTTGTTTGTTCTTTATTTACTTAATGTAAAATTCGTTTGTTGAAAAAAGTGCTTGATATGGTGATTTTTATTTCAACTAGAAAGTTTCGGTTTCGGCCGAATATTAAAAAAAAACCGAATATTCGGTTTCGGTTTCGGCCCAAAAAAGTGGTTTCGGTCGGACACTAGAAAGCATACAAGAAATGCGTAAGGCCGAATGGAGGACACCTTGGCGTAAGATAAACAGTTTTGAAACTCAAACAGCGATATACATGGAAAAACATGAACAGAATGGTAAAAACATACATAAATAACTGCCATAAATGTGCCACAAAAAAACAAACAAGACACACAAAAGAACAAATTACGACGACGACCACACCAAGTGACAGTTTCCAAATAGTATCAATTGACACTGTCGGACCACTCCGCATGTCCAACAGCTATCGATACATACTCACGATGCAATGCGAGCTAACTAAATACGTCATAGCACACCCAATGAGCACCAAAGACGCGACTACCACAGCAAAAACACTAGTAGAACAGCTAATTTTAAAATACGGACAGTTTAAAATTCTTAAATCAGACAGAGGAACCGAGTTCACAAATGAGCTAATGAGCAAAATACGCTCCCTCTTACAAATAGAACAAGTATTTTCAACACCTTACCACCACCAAACAATAGGTTCACTAGAAAGAAACCATAGGGTACTCAATGAATTCTTACTAAATTATGCCAATGATGATGAATGGGATAAATGGATTCCGTACTTCACATTTGCATATAACACGACACCTAACATTGATACAGAATACACACCATTCGAACTCATTTTCGGCAAATTACCGTCCTTACCCACTGACACACTCAAGCACACACAACCGATTTACGATTACGACAATTATGCAAACGAACTCAAGATCAGATTACATGACGCAATACAAAAAGCAAAGACAAGCACAATTCAAACAAAAACTAAACGTAAACATAAACAAGACCAACAATACAACAACCCATTGCACTTGGAAGTCAATGACTTGGTATTATTGAAAGTGGAAAACAGAAAAAAGAACATGAGTCCATACAGCGGACCGTACAGAATTTAAGAACGAAAGGGAGTAAATTCCGTAATCGATTACAACGGAAAAGAAAAAGAAGTCCACAACGACTCACTAAAACCATATACCATAGATACCTAGACAATAAAACCAAATATAAAGTAAGATACTATAATTACAATGTAAGAACAATAATCGCTAAGAATAACAACTACACATGTAATCATAGCAATTACTCCTACAACCTAAGAACTATCATTAGAAAACTATTACATAAGAATACCAATTAATCATACAAATACAACTTATACAAGTAACTATTATTATTAGAAAACTACCAATTATATCTGTGGCAATAATATAGAGTAGCTTAAGTCATTACTTTTTTCTACGCAAAAACGTTTCGAAGATTCTATAGGAACCGTATGGAAATTAATTTTTTCAATTGCGTTTTTCTCCGCTCGCTGTTTTTCGGCATAAGCTACTCTACTCTGTGGTATATTATTGCCACAGATATAATTGCTATCACTCATATTAGTATCTATCCACATACTTAAATTAATGTAAAGCATTTCCAAAACCCCCCCTGACCAAACCTATCTTAAAAAATTATTCATCAAGATGATAGATAATTTTTCGCTTGAGGGCAATGGTGTAGTGGTACTACCTAACCAACCATGCCGACCACAACATTGCATGTAGTGATACTACGCTGTCACTCATGCCGACCAAAACAAATTACCTCACACTTGCGCACACAAAATCGCTGGTGTCAAATGGCTGCACTTGAAGTCGCCACAGTGCGCTATTGCGCAACCACTTGAGCGAGCGGAGTGACATATGATGCCACCTACCGCAATGCAATGCCTGAATACTGCAGCGTGCATTATGCCGACCCTTTGGCGGCGTGGGAAACGATCGGAAAATATCCAAGGCCGTTTAGCGCCGGCTACTGACCCAATTGCAAATGTGCTGACGCAGAAGAAGTGACCCAGGTCGATGATTGGTCAAAAGAAAAATATCGTGGAAAGGGAGGCGGAGCCCTGGAAATGCGATAGATGTATAACAGTTATAATTTAGTATATAAGCACCAAAATTCCCAAATAAACTTAACTTCTTGTTCAATAAAGCAAAGTGCCTGGTGGCATTCTTTTATTTAGAAGTTCATAAGATCGGCTTTTCGGAGCCACACTATATTGGCGCGGCCCGCCGAATAAACATAGGCCAAAAATACATACTCGTACGCACTCAAAGACTTTAACCACCACAATTTTTTAATGTTATACCATCCAACTTGTAATTGAAATTACAACAATTTGTTTTCCTTGAGTATGAAACTACACAACATTTTTGAGAGTTTAGGTGTAAATTATTCATCGTGCACCACGCGTGAAATTTTTCGAGATCAATTTGAAGATCATTGCAATCAGTCGTATTTCGGATTTTCAGAAATAACTTTACATCGTCCGCGAACATTAAGCATTGAGCTTTTAAAAATTCCTTTGATAAATCATTGATAAAAATGAGAAACAAAAGTGGACCGCAATGTGTCCCCTGAGGTATACCTGACCAAGCGTCTATTATTATAGAAGATTTAGAGGTGCCCATTTTTACAAAAAGCCTCCTTCCTGTTAAAAAACTATGAAAAAATTTTAAGATTTTTCCTCTAAGACCGAAAGCATATACAGGGTTTTCCAACAAGAGGTGTTATTTTGGTATTCAAAGAAAAATGCAATTTTTTGAGATAAATGATCGGATGTTTATTTCATAATAAAGAGAAAGGTATGCCGTTAATAATGAAAAACAACATCAGCCAAATGGCCACCACGACCATGCTTACAGGACCATATCCTTTTCATGAAATTTTCCATAACCAAATCGCAAAGTGGCTGCCCTATGTCCTTGATAGCCTCACGAATTCTATCTTTGAGGTCTTGAATCGACGCTGGGCTGTTGGCGTACACCTTATCTTTCACGTGGCCCCAAAGGAAGAAGTCGCAAGGTGTTAAATCACAAGATCTCGGTGGCCAATTGTGATCACCTCTTCCAGAGATAACACGGTCCGGAAACTTTTCCCGTAAAAGAGCAATGGTTTCGTTGCTTGTGTGGCACGTAGCGCCGTCTTGTTGAAAGTAAACGTTGTCCAGATCAATACCATCCAACTCCGACCATAAAAAATCATTAATCATCTCTCGATAGCGCAATCCATTCACCGTAACTGTTGATCCAACCTCATTTTCGAAAAAGTAAGGTCCAATGACCCCGCCGGACCATAAACCGCACCAAACAGTCACACGTTGAGGATGGAGAGGCTTCTCAACAATAACTCTTGGGTTTTCCGAGCCCCAGATGCGACAATTTTGCTTGTTGACGTAGCCACCGAGGTGGAAATGGGCCTCATCAGTCAAGATGATTTTTCGATGGAATTCCGGATCATTTTCATTCATTTCAAGGACCCAATCAGCAAAGACACGACGTTGTTGATGATCGGTCGGCTTGAGTTCTTGTGTTAACTGAACTTTATAAGCCTTAAGACCCAAGTCTTTATGCAAAATACGGTGTAATGACGTTTTTGGAATGCTCAATTCCAAAGAAAGACGAGGAATCGACAAACCTGGGTTTTCTTCAACACTTTGGGCTACAGCAGCAATATTCTCAGTTGTTCTTGAGCGACGTGCACGGGTTTTATTCTTCACATCACTAACATGTCCCAACAGCTCGAATTTCTCCACCAATTTCTGTATTGCGGTCCGACAAGGTGCTTCACGACGACCCAAAAATGCTTTAGTTTTGCGAACTGTGACTGCAAGATTTTCACCATTTTTGTAGTGAATTTAATTAATTTCAATGCGATGTTGAAGCGTGTATCGTTCCATTTTTAGTAATGGTGTAGTTTCTACTTGTCAAATGTCAAAGAATAAAAGATTCAAAAGTGACAGTACCGAAATACCGGGTGATTCAAAATAACACCTCTTGTTGGAAACCCCTATAGTTTATTCAAAAGAATAGCATGATCGACTTTGTCGAAAGCTTTGGAAAAATCTGTATAAATAACATCAAGTTGGGCGTGATCTTCAAAGGCGTTAATTATTTTGTTGGCAATTAGTGTAAGATTGGTGCAAGTAGACTTTCGTGGCATAAAGCCATGCTGATACTTCGATATTCCGGAATTAACCTGATTGAAAAGTTTTGCTTTACGCACAAAGTCAAACATTTTAGAAAAGGTACTCTGCTTCATGGTGGGTCTGTAGTTGCATACATTATTGCGATCACCTGATTTATGGATAGGAACAATTGAACATATTTTCCAACAGTCAAGGAATACCCCGTTCTCTAGACATTTATTAAAAAGTTTAGCTATGGGGACTGATATAAATGCTGAATGCAGTTTAAAAAATATGGGGGAATAGCCCTCATGATCTAGACAATTGCTATTTTTGAGATTAGCTATTGCAAGCACGACATCATCTGACGATATATCCAAACTATCAATGGTGTCCAATGGTAAAGAGTCGATTGTATGATTATTAATGGGGTCATACTTTTCATACACTTTCTGAAAAAAATTTGCAAATAGATTGCAGGAGCCGACTGGATTTTTAGATACAGTATTATCATAGACGAAACTAGTTGGGTAGCCGTTTGTTTTGCGTTTGAAATTAATTTAATGCCAAAATCCGCTAGGATTAGCTCTCAATTTTGACTCTACTTTTAATAAATGCTGCTTGAATCGAAATTTATGCAGATAATCGAATTCCTTTCTTTATCGAAGAAAATTTTGATGATCGGTAAATAGATTCGATTTTCTATATTTTTTTTAAGCCTTATTTTTAGCGTTTTTTAAGTTACATAATCTGGAGTTAAACCAAGGAGGTTTATTACCAAGGGGTAAATTCTTAACTGGAACATAACTTGTTAAACTGCTTGAAATTCGATTACATAATGTATTATAGGAGATTGCAGGATCATTTTGGGAGTCCAAAAATGACCAATCCATATTCTGAATATATGTATTCACCTCAGCGATATTATAGTTAGAATAGTCTCGCACATAAGGTGCTACTTGCGACTGTTTCTCAAATACATAAAACTTAAAATTAACTACGAGTGCGCTGTGATGGGGGTGTTTTGTTCGAAATAGAAGAAAAACATTCCTCACAAGATGCATTCAACCCGGCAGAAGTAAATACTAAATCTAATATTCTATAACCATCATTCAAGACAGAGTTTATTTGGTTAAAACCATACGATAATAGCGTGCTAGTAACAAGTAAGTCAATGTCAGACTTTATATTTGATGGTAAGAGAATATTATTATCGGATACCCATGTAATATTACTAAGATTGAAATCGCCAAGAAATATTATTTCGTCGGCATCATTGGCGCTATCAGTTATATCTGTTAAATTACGCAAATGCTTATCATAGATATCAATATTGCTATTAGGTGGGATGTAAGATACCAATATAAATAATTATTTATCATTAGCAAATTTAACTCTAATACAGATTTGTTCAACTAAATTATCAGCAGAGATCAGCTCTTATTGCAATTAATACTCCACCGCCTCTCCCAAGCCCTGTTGCGGTTGGACAGCGATCAAAGCGGTAGACCTGGTAGAAGTCATCGAAAAACTCAGACGTAAATATATTAAGGGTATTCATTTAAGCAGATAAGTTTACCTACCGCATATATTTATACATTTACGCACTGTGTTATACGAACGCACATATAAATGTTTTGTGTAAATGCTCTTTATCGATCAGCTGTTTAGTTGTCAAAATCATAAAATTAAAATGCCGAGAATTAGCGAAAAAGTGAAATTTCTTAAATTTTGGGAAGAAAGCCCTACAAAATCGCAAGACTTTTTAAGAAACGTTTTGCCGCATTTGGATGAAAACAGGTTTAGACAAATTGTGCGAGTCAGCCGAACAACGTTTGATGTTATCGTTAATCTAATAAAATATGATGAAGTGTTCAATGGCCTGCGTTCGTGCAAGCAATTTCCTTTTTCACATTGAACAATAAAATAAATTAGGGCTGCGACATCGACATCGATGTTTTATAAACATCGATGTTTAGCATCAACATCGAGTGTTTTGAACATCGATGTTTGCACCCCGATGTTTCTTCAACATCGATGTTTTGGTTCGATGTTTTGCATCGATGTTGCAATTTAGTAATTTTTTTCCATGTAAGGTAATATTTTGGTTCAGACTTTTTACATGCGAAGATTTTCACAATAAGTAAAAAATGCACCTCTGCATATAAAATGTAGAGCCATCCGTAGTAGTTCCGGCGAAAGTACACGGCGACGAGCAGCAAGGGAACTGCCACACATAAGAAATTTTGCATATGTATGTATGTAATTGTTTGATTTGTAGATTCAATCAATACTCAAGTGGTGATGAGAACTGAACAAAACTTGTATGTGATTTTATTTTATATGATAAAAAAAAATAATGAAAACAATTGAGATATATGTAGCTAACCTTGGCATTAAAAAAAAACATCGATGTTTTGAACATCGATGTTTTTTAGCCGATGTTTTGTCAACATCGATACCTCCTTCTGCATAACATCGATGTTTAAAACATCGATGTTTTTCGGTCGATGTCGCAGTTCTAAAATAAATCAGCTGACCATTTGGCAGGGTTGCATTCACAACCTCGCAAACTTGCGCACATTGTTTGCACAACGAAATTGCTGCGCAAACTTATCCGATGCGCGTATATAAATTTTCATACAAATTTTGACAACTCATTTACGCAATGGTAAACTTATACGGTTTACGAGGTTTGCGAGGCTTTTACACCTTTAAATGAATACCCATATTGTCATTTAGCCAAGTTTCAGTGATGGCTATGATATCGTATTCGTGAAGAGATAAATCGCGTCGAAATTTCATAGATTTACTGCGCATGCCACTTACATTTTGATAGTAAATACTGTAACTGGTCTTATCATCTTTTATTTGGGATAATGATTTGTCATTGCTTCGGAGACGTTTCTTCGGTTTTTTGAAAAAAGCGAAACGGTCTTACTCCTACGCCAGCTGGCCACAACGCTTCATTTAGAAGCTTATTATATAGCGTCGGCGGAACACCCAGCTTAAAATTTACTCTCTTCAGAGTTTCATCTTTTTTCATTAGTTTAAAGCAAGAGATAATTCTACTATCGACATTCATATGCTTCGCCACGTAATTGGCGATATCATCTGCATTGACAGATGGTTTGAATGAAGAGAGGTGTACCCACTTCTTACGTACAGCGGCATCCAACTCACCACCCACGTTCATTCCAACAACAACGTGACGAGTTCTCTTCACGATGTTAACACGAGGCGGCAAATAAATAGTAGATTCAGTGTTATGAGCATCTAATGAGGGAGCCTCATTATCAACGACAGCAGCAACATCAGCATACGAAGCCGGTACAACTCCGATGTCAACGGCAGTGAGAGCGGCTGCACTGTTATCACCAAGCATGTATAGGCTCGTGTTAGCAACAGGAACAACAACAGAAACAACAGCTTTGCTTACAGTGCCGACAGCAGGAGAGCGAGTGCCAGCAGCAGAAACACCAACTGCACCATTATCAGCCGATACAGCTTTGTTTACAGTGCCGACGGCAGGAAAGCGAGTGCCAGTCGGTTGATCAGCAACAACACCAACTGCACCATTATCAGCTGATGCAGCAACAACACCAACTGCACCATTATCAGCCGAAACAGCTTTATTTACTGTGCCGACGGCAGGAGAGCGAGTTCCAGTTGGTTGAACAGCTCACAACACCAACTGCACCATTATCAGCTGATGCAGCAACAACACCAACTGCACCATTATCAGCCGATGCAGCAACAACACCAACTGCACCATTATCAGCCGTGAGTGTATTGACGTTCAAGGGCACCTTACTACGGTCAGCGACCTTGGCTTTTGAACGTGTAATGATCAAATTATCATTAGCTGCACTATTATTAGCGGCAGCACCGTTAGCTTGATTTTTATTAGATGCATTGAGTGGCCAGCGATTTTCCGAACTTTGCATGACCCTGCACCCACCAAAAGCACTGTGTATTTCCTTCAAGGAAAGCATAACACTTTCAATTTTAGCCAAGTGGGATGGAATAGACAGACGACTGCAAGTATCACATCTAAACATCACACTGTTATTCGATTTTATGAGTTTCAAGCAAGCCAAACTCAATCTTGCACATTTTGAATGCAACGTAAGCGAACAAATTCCGCACGATACAAAGTCACCGCCCGCGCACTGCGAGCCACAACTTGCACAAGAAGGCATCGCACCCGAAGACAAAAAGCAGAAAAAGCTCTCCAATATTTGACAACGGTTCGATGCCAGTTAAACTAAGAACCCGTGTAGGCAAATAAATTGCGTCATTGCGACCCAGCAGCTGCTTTGGCATTCTACTTGTCTGCAGTAAATCAAATTCCTACTGTCGATGCACCTAGTCTAGATCGACTGACATGAAAACGTCGTGAGCTGTACCTAAACTTATGAATGAAAGAATACAAGATTTAGGCATCCGAGTGCTGACGTCATGCGTGCTTATTGGTAGAGTTACCGCCCCCACCTTTAACAATTTTTAGTTCTATACTTATTTACTTAACTGGCCATAACAACCCGTTATCGGGTTACGGCCCGCCGCAAAACTTCTCTCCAGGCGCCTCTGCTTTGCGCGCGCCTTCTCCAGTTGGTCACACCAAGAGATAACAGGGCCTCTTCAACTTGGTCCTTCCACCGGAGACATAGCCTCCCTCTTCGCCATCGACCTCCAACCACCGCATCGAATACATTTTTCGCCGGAGCTTCGTCGTCCATACGGCAGACATGACCGAGCTAGCGCAGCCGTCCTTATACAGCTCATACAGCTCGTTATTGGTTCGTATACGATAGTCGTCGCCAATACGAACAGGGCCGAAGATTTTACGAAGTACCTTCCTCTCGAACACTCCAAGGGCCGCTATGTCGTTTCGTGTCATTGTCCATGCTTCAGCACCATAGCAAGATAAGCGTCCTATAGAGTACAAGTTTTGTCGGTCGAGAAAGGTCTCTACTTCTCAATTGCCTACCGAGACCGGTAGGCACCTGTTGCACCTGTTGACAAGAGTAATCCTTCGCTTTATATCCAGGCTGACATCATTGCTGCTGTTAACGGCGGTGCCAAGGTAGACGAATTCCTTGACAACTTCACAAGTACATCTGTCGGCCTGAACGTGAGACCCTAGCCGCTGCGAGTCCCTGCGTGTAGACACCATATACTTCGTCTAGCCCTCATTTACCACCAGACCCATCTTGGCAGATTCTCTTTCGATAGCCGCAAAGGCAGCGGTGACATCTTGCTTCTTACGCCCGATGACATCAATGTCATCAGCGTAGGCAAGGAGCTGGACACTTTTGTTGAAAATTGTGCCATTACGATGTACACCGGCCTTGCGCAGAACACTCTCCATGGCAGTAGCGGCTTGTATATAAAAATTTCAAGTTTTTCAAAACTGAAACTTGTAAAAAACTATTTGCGCTCCACAATGGTTGATGAAAGACTAAGTTGTTTGTCACTTTTATCAATTGAAAGAGACACAGTATCGACAATTGACTTCGAAATAACAATAACAAATTCAGTTCAATAAAAGCAAGAAATCATCCTTTCTAAATAACAATTGTTTGCAAATTTTCAAAAAATTTTCCCTCGAAGATTGCAATATTTAATTTTTAACTTAAAATTTTGTGCAAAATATGCAAATGCAAAATTCTAAGTTAAAAATTAAATATCGCAATCTTAGGGTTTGCTTGTAAACTAGTGTAAATTACACAATTATTTAACCTCATTAAACTTTGTAAAAGTCAAAATAAAAGTGTTTTCTAGACTAGAACTTTGAAATAGAATAAAATTTAGATGTATGTATGAATCTACAGACTGAAATCCAAAACATGTACATATGTTTTCTATGCCTGGCATAATTTGGTCCTGAAAGTTCAAAATAGAAAATTTAGTTAAAAGGAGACAATTTTCCTCTTTTATTTGATACCCATATCTTCATTATTGCACTACCGCATATATTTAAAAAAATATTTGAAATGTGTGTGTCCTTAAAATTTTAAAGTCCTTTAAAAAGGACTTTGAGTCAGAAAGTGTAATATTGACTATGCCAGGATACTATAAATGAACTCTAGTTTCACATCTATATCAAAATTTGGATGGGTCTCGGCCAAATAAAAAAATTGTTTCGCACGGTGTAATAAATGTAAAGTTGGTGTTTTCACTCAGTGCATCATAACTTTGTCATTTTTCTTTCAATTCTATTGATGTTAGGCTTAATATTTGCTAAAGTAGTATATATTTCATTTTAGATTTTAAAACCAGAGGTTATAATTTATTTTTTCTATAAAAAAATATTCGAAAATTTATGATTTTTTAAATTGGTCGAAAAATTCACTTTGTTACAACTTTCACCGTCAGTAACTTCCAAAAATCTTATATGATTTGGACAATCTATATATCACTAAAAAGGCTAAGAAGAACGATGGACAGCTCGTGTTAATCGGATAATTATTTTAGGAGATATGTGCTCATAACTGAAACAACAGGAAAAAACTCTTTTTTCAAAGATTTTTCGAAAACGCTTCTTAAAAAATTTTTTGATTTTCAGTTTTGTGTTCAGCGGCCAAAGTTAGTCTAGAAAATACTTTTATTTTAAGGTGCACGCGATTGGCCCATTTTTTGTCGAGTAGTGTTATGATGCACTGATCGCAAAACAATCTAAATCCTCCTGCTCGGGTAGCTTAAAAAAAATGGCCAAATCTTAGTAACAAAGCAAGATTTTCTGTTTTTTCGAGACTTAAGATGGCTTTTTGAAATGACGAATTTGCTCTCCCAAAAGTTTTCCTAATTTCACAAAAGTTTTATCAATTTTGGAAAGATTTAGTAAGATTATCCTTTTTACCATTTTTCATTTTTTCTCTGGGATTCTATTGTTTTCTATAAAATTTCAAGCACACACTCGTATACGTTTCAAAATAATTTGCAAACGGACTTGCACTGTTCAACGGAATACAAATTTTCAAAAAAAAAGTAAAAAACATAACCGGAAATACCCGTTATTAGTTTTGTGCGCAAACTTATTCTGCACCGTTTTGTGGGGGCCCCCTCAGCCGTCGCCGCCCCGAGCCCCCGAGCACCTTAAGCCGCCACTGGTGAGGTATGTGCACAACATATGTAATTCAACCTACTGCACGTTTTACTACTGCAACCTACTACACCTCGATATAGTGAACACCCAAATTTTGACATGGAGCCTCTAAATATTGAACAAAATTTTGAAGGCAATTTCAAGCAAAAAACAAAAAGTGTATTTTGAGCAAATAAAACGAGTTTTTGAACAAAAATGTTAGCCTTGATATAGTGAACAACCTCAATACTGTGAACAGGCCTTGCAATAATTAGTTCACTATATCCAGACACGACTGTATTTATGTAAAAAGATTTTGTTTTGTTAATTTATTTATATCTTTTGTTTGTATAAAATGTGTAGTACATGTTTTTTAGAGTATTTTTTTTCTGTCCATAAAAAAGTGAATTTTTATTAGAGTTATGTAAAGATATGGAATGAAATCTGTAACAATTTGTGGCCTACAAAAAAATAAAAAAACCATAAAAATTTATTAGATATTGCATTATTTCGTAAACTGGAGAAGGCGCGCGCAAAGCAGAGGTGCCTGGAGAGAAGTTTTGCGGCAGGCCGTAACCCGATAACGGGTTGTTATGGCCAGTTAGGTAAGTAAGTATTATTTCGTAAACAAAAAACGTGAGTCCCGGGGACTCAGGGGGGGTAGATACGTGATTTTAATAGGGGTGGGTGATTGAGGGTTAACTAAGACTCGCGAAAATTGGAAAAAAACCGTTGACCAATCAAATTTCGCTGTCTCAAATAAAATCGAAATAGAGCTGACAAGTAACACTTTTCAAAATTTAAAGTCGTTCCTTTATTTATTTTGAAATTCAAGCTACATAGGTGCAAAAAGTTTTTGTTCGGTGTGAAATTGGAATTGCCTTCAATTCAGATATTAATCAAAAAATTTGGTATCCGAACAGATTTTATTGACCATATATCGCACACCCACTTCAAAAGTGACAACTCAATGTTTTTAATTTTCGGGTTCATGTGCTATTACCAATGTGCATCTATCTAGCAATAAGCCAAAGCTCAGTATATTTTGTTGTTATTATATTGTTTTGGTTGTCGACAGTAAGCTGGAATACACAATAGTGGCTTGTTTTTAGTTGTGTCGAAAAGTTTGATGCTATTTGATCGCTGCAGCTCAATGCAAAATAGTCCTAATTCAAATTATGACACTTTTGACGAAATAAATCTTTGTTGGAGTTAATTTTAAGTAAAGTTGTGACAATTTTAGTTAACATTTTCAAATAAATAAATTCATTTTTTAACTGTCATTTACAATTTTAAATTTAGCAAAAGTTTTAGAGCTTGAAAAAAGAATCAGCAAAAGTGGCATAACTTAATATAGGGTGTTTTTTTTAGAGGTTTGTTTTTCGAATAGAGATAAAACTGGCATTTTGTGGTCAAATCTGGCAACTATAATGTCATTTATGTTCAGTTTGGTTTGCCATTTCATCATGAACAGGTTGACAAAAGAACAACGCTTGCAAATCGTGCAAATTTATTTCGAAAATAATGGTTCAGTTCGCGAAGTTTACCGCAAGCTCCGTCCATTTTATGGTCGACATAATCGTCCATCAGAGCAATTAATTCGGTTAACCATGGGTCGTTTTCGCACTACGTTTACTCTATGTGATAATACGCATCCGCAGAGACGTCGAACAGTGCGCACCGAAGAAACAATTGCCGCTGTAGAGCAAAATGTTGAAGAGGACCCGAATGAATCGATTCGCCACCGTGCACAGCAATTGGAGCTTTGTCCATCAACTTTATGGAAGATTTTGCGCAACATGAATGTGGATGAGTTGTGGTTCCAACAAGACGGCGCTACATGCCACACAGCGCACGTCACAATCGATTTATTGAAGGAAAAATTCGATGAGCGCATAATTTCGCGGAATGGACCTGTCAATTGGCCACCAAGATCGTGTGATTTGACACCATTGGATTATTTTCTTTGGGGATATGTGAAGTCGCTCGTCTACGCCAACAAACCAGAAACGTTAGGGGACTTGGAAGCCAACATTCGTGGCGTTATTGCCGACATACGGCCCCAAATGCTCGAAAAAGTGGTTGAAAATTGGACCTGTAGAATTGGCTTTATTCGAGCCAGCCGCGGCGGCCATATGCCCGAAATCATATTTAAACATTAATGGCATAAAATTATCCTTCCAACAAAGCCAAATTGATGGACATTAAAACGATTTTCTTGTGTTTTATTTTAATTCGAAGTTCTATACCTCTAAAAAAAACACTCTATATAATTCGGTAATTATTGAATTAAAATATCATCAAAAAATTTTGAAACTGAAAATTTTGGATTTTCTAGTGTATATAATAGTCTAGTATATAATATAATAGTAATATAATAATATAATAATAGTATATAATATTATTAGTATAATAATATAATACTTCAAAGTGCATGCCTAAAAGTATGCTTGGAAAAGAATTCGTGCATAGAACAGCATTCAGCAGTGCCTCATCGCTACAATAGTATTCGAGGCCGGCCTCGATAGGCCAGCGGGTAGCGCGCTGGCTTCTCATACCGAAGGCCCGATTCGGGCTGGTAAAACGCTCATCTACTTCTATCGCTATCCACATGAAGCAGATGAGAATTACATGAATCGCACAAGTGCGCTCTTGGCAGGCAATGGCAAAACCTCCAAGTGTGAAAGAAAAACTGCCAATCGCCGTTCGGATTCGGCGGTAAACTGTAGGTCCCCTCCCTTTCCCCATCCGCTTGAAATGTGTGCTGTAACATATGTTGGAAAAGACAGTGTTGCATACACATTTCAAAAACGGGTGAAATATGTGGTATCACAATGGGCCTTTCGGGCCTCCGAGTGTGTCTCTTATAGAGGCAGCCACCATAACCTAGCATAACCTAACCTAACCTAACCTAGTGTATAATAAGAACAAAAAAATGTTGTAACTTATCCTAGAGCATAATCTGTAAGGATTTTCTACTAAATGGTCTATACATTTTGTACGAGATTCTGACCATCTGGCTCCCACCTAGGCAGCACCTCTGGGACAGTGCTGCTACTCATCTGGCATCACCGCATGAAGTTGGGTGCGGAGGAGGACGAGGGAGGTTCCGATCTCTCTCTTCTGGTCTGACGTGCGCAGGGAGCACATGTTTGAGTACTTGAATAAAATAAATTAAAGTTAACTGAATAAATAGCGTACAAATTGTTGGTGCCTCCTATGAGGAATGATTGACTTCAAAGTACAAAGTTTAATATGAGCAAGGAAGGAAAAAAGGTAATAGGCACGGCGGCGCTCAAGATCAGGGCGGCCGCGTGAACGTCGTTGCTGCGCCTAAAGGCCGCAGTAGATGCGGAAGGTTTCACTCCGGACCTAGTCGAGATCGACCACCTCCTCGCTACGCTGGATGCTCATTTTGGTCGGTTTACGGAGCAGCACCAGACATTAGTAGGTGCCGCTGCGCCCGAGGAGTTGGAGGCGCACGACTCGCTGCTGGAACAGGTGGAGGCGGCATACAGTCAAGCGGTGGTCCAGTTGCGACGCATGCGCTCCGGCCCGCCCGTCGACGTTGATCTCGCACCACGTGGATTCGGGGAAGCACGGCTGGATCCCATTAAGCTGCCAATCTTTGACGGGCGGCAGGAGAACTGGCTAGTCTTTAACCCTCTCATGCCCGAATTAAAATAGGCGGGGCTAAAAATTTTTTGGAGACAGATATGTGTAAGTCGTGACCCAAATATGAACTAAAAAAAATTTGAAAGTCCTTTGTGTCCTGGTTCGTTAGTTACAGGATGTTGCCTATAGGCAACATGGGGCAGTGGCGGTGAATTTAAAAAGACATCTAAATTATTTGTTAATGCGTTTTTTATTGAAATTTAAGTATGGAAAGACACAATTTTTTTGTGGATTGCAGCACAAATATACATTGCATTTGTTGCATTTAGAGCGCGGGTAACCAGTGTGGCATAACCTGCATCTGCCTTTTGCTCCCCATTCTACCCAGTGACCAAGATTGTCAAATCGTATGGATTTTGCAGGTTCTGCAACATACGGTCTTTTATAAGAACTTGATGTAGAGGCCGTCGAAAGAGCTGGTGATGATGGAACCGATGGTAAAGAACCTGTTGATGAAGTCGTCGATTCCATCTTTGAAAGGAGTGATGATGGGCGACCTCTTTTCTTTGGTAAAACTGCTGTTTGAGTTGCGTTCAAAAGCTCGTTAGCAATATCCAACTGAAATTTTATTAGTGGCATATGTTTCACTTCACTGTCTGTGTTGTTGAGGTCTCTGCGATACAACAGCCAACTATTGACTACAGAGGAATTTATACACCAGTATACTATACGCATATACCATTTATTTGAGCGGTGGTTGATTTTGTACAATTCCAGCAGCATGTCAGCAAGATCAACCCCTCCCATATGTTTATTATATCAGGTGTACAACTTTGCTTCCGCCGTTTTTTTCCAAAATTAAAAGCTTTATTGCGAAAAAGTGCTTACAGATGTATTATTCAAAGTATTGTCCGTCGCTAGCGACAACTTTCTCCCATCTTTCCGGCAATTTTCGGATCCCGGCTCGAAAAAAGGAGTCCTCTTTTGACGCTATCCATGAAGCAATCCATTTTTCCAATTCTTCGAAGGATTGAAAATGTTGATCTGCCAGGCCGTGTGCCATCGAACGGAATAGGTGGAAGTCAGAAGGGGCGACATCTGGGGAATACGGCGGGTGGGGCAAGACTTCCCATTTCAGCGTTTCCAGGTACTTTTTGACCACTTTTGCGACGTGAGGCCGAGCATTGTCGTGTTGGAGGATGACTTTGTCATGTCGCTCTTGATATTGTGGCCGCTTTTCTTTTAGCGCGCGACTAAGGCGCATCAGTTGCGTTCGGTAGCGATCTCCTGTGATGGTTTCACCCGGTTTTAAGAGCTCGTAGTAAATCACACCGAGCTGATCCCACCAAATACAAATCATAACCTTGGCGCCGTGAATATTCGGTTTTGCCGTCGACGAAGAAGCATGCCCGGGCTTTCCCCATGATTTTCTGCGTTTAGGATTATCGTATCGAACCCACTTTTCATCACCGGTTACTATTCGATGTAAAAACCCCTTACGATTTTGTCTTTGAAGCAGTTGCTCACATACAAATAGACGGCGCTCGATGTCCCTCGGTTTCAACTCGTACGACACCCAGTTTCCTTCTTTCTGAATCATGCCCAGGGCCTTGAGACGTTTTGAAATGGCTTGCTGACTCACTCCCAACGATTCGGCAAGCTCTTCTTGGGTTTGGCACGAATCTTCATCAAGCAATGCTTCTAGTTGTTCATCTTTGAAGGTTTTTTCTCTTCCACCACCATGTTTGTCTTCGACATCGAAATCACCATTTTTAAAACGTTGAAACCACTCCCGACACGTTCTTTCACTCAGAGCAGCATCACCGTAAGTTTCTGAGAGCATTCGATGCGCTTCAGCTGCATTTTTTTGCGAATTGTAACAGAAAAGTAAAACTTCCCGCAAATGGCGAGAATTGGGCACATAAACGGACATTTTCGAGCGTGAATAATACGAAAACAAGAGCAACTGTCACTGAAAGGGCGATGACAATTCGTTAGGCACTGTCCACACTCACTTTAAAGGCATTACCATCTATGTATTTCAACCAGCCTCAGCCGGTACAGCCACCTATCGGAAAACGGCGGACGCAAAGTTGTACACCTGATAGCATTCAACTATACCTGGACGAGGTATATTTATAAACTTCTTCTCTTTTCGCCATCTCTTACATTCACTCATGGGGTTTTTGCCTGTGTAGTTTGAAACCAGTTGCACACTCTTATTATCATACCAACGACAAGCAATTAAGTTGTGCGTTGCCTCATATTTAAAATCGCTCGATCCACGTCCTCGTTTTTTAAGTTCCTTCTCACTGCTTAAGGGGTTAGGTCCACTCATGATTTTCAAAAAATCTATTTTTTTTTAATTACATTTTCTAAAAGTATAACATTTCAAAAGTATTCCCTGAAATTTTTAGATCAATCGGACTATTATTCGCCGAGATGTACTACATTGAAAAACATCTCTATTGTATTTTTATCTGCATGTAAACTATACTCAAAATTTTAAACGCGTTTTTCTCGAAACCACGTTTTCGAAGTCGGTGATCACTGTAACTCGAAAACGGCTGTATTGACCCTCTTGAAATTTTAACGACTTATTTTACATATAATTGTCCTCAGGATGGACGAAGGATTTTTTTGTACGATGAAATTTTTTTTTTTTATAGCCGAAAAAGTGACGAAAATGTGGGTAAAAAAAAAATGTTGACTTTGAACGTCCGCCATGTTGCGACAAATCAAAATATGAACAAACCCTTCGTCCATTCTGAGCATTAACTGAGTTACTAAAGATCCCCGTTCGTTTTTTTGGTTTCAAATGATCCAGACTGCTGCAATCGTGATCACCGCAAAACGCCTTTTTTTTTGGTGTCTCAGTAAATTGACTATATCTCTTAATACTATGGACATTTTGACATGAACATTTTTTTGTAACTTCTTGAAATGTGTATCTTTAATGTACAAAAAGATTTATTCATAAATAATAAAACCCGTCTTCAGAAAAAATTTGCAAAAAAGCGTTCTTTGTTTGCCTTACAAGTGGACCTAACCCCTTAAAGCACAGTTTCTCAAACGATTGCTTCGGATTGTACTAACGGATAATATACCTCTTTGTCTAAGAGCAATCATCAAGCTTATTGAGGTAAACCAATTGTCGAAAAATAATTTGAAAGTTAGGTTGGTAGGAATATTATATGCCAAATCTAACACAATGTCTGATGATATTCCCAAACCAAAAGACTTATACGTTCCTTCTCCAATGTAGAGGGTAAAATCGTAAACAATGCCAGATACACCAGCCATAGTAAACATTTTGAAGCCCCACTTGTGGGGCTTATTTGGCAGATATTGTTTCAAACTATGTTGACCTAATAAAAAATATACATATGTATGTTTGCATTAGATAGAAATCTATTGTCTACGTGTAAATAAAGTTAGTTAGTTACCTTTATAAACAATCATTTTCTCATCGACGCTTTGGAATTCTTCTTGGGAAATTTCATTGAATTTTTTTTATAACAATTAGCATTGGGCGAACTTTGTATAATTTATCATACCCAGGTTGCCCCTTTTGGGGCTGAGCAGCGTTATTGTTTAGATGGAAAAATTGTTTAATTTTTTCAAATCGATTTCTTGGCAAAGAATTTGCAACAGCGGTCAGTTTGAAATTTTGAGCCCATGCCATTCTATATGTTGGGATATTTACTACAGCAAGGTATAGCAATATACCAACATATCTTTTAATTTCAGCCACTTCACATTTTAACTCGGTTCCATTAGCTTGTACCGCATACAAGTTTGTTTCGTCACAAATCTTCTCCCAGACTTCGTCTACAAAGAACTGGGTGAAATATTCGATTGGTTGTTTCACCTTATTGCTGCGCACTTCGCTTTTCCAACTGGTATTACATTCTATAACCTCTGCACTCCTCCATCTTAAACTATGCAAATCGATCTTCTCCATCACCTCCTGTACAACCTCTTCATTTTCAATCTCTTTTCCGTCATTTTCTTTGCTAATTAGTTTCTCTAACAAACCAACTTCCATATTTTCACCCTTATCAATAATATTTTCCAATGTTTCTTCGATGACGTTTTCGAAATATGCTGTTCTTTCCTGCTCGTTTTCTTCATTTTCCTCATCCGCAGAATCGTCCCAGTCAAAATTAACCATCTTTTCAATTTCCGTCTGTGTTAGACCTCTTGGACGCATCTAAATATGTATATACATAACGAAATGTACATTGTTTGGAAATTACCACAACTGACCAATGTTGCCTATAGGCAACAGCACTTTTACAAAATTATTATAAACAAACTAATCACTTTCTCATAATTTTTCTTTTTTTAAATAACTCTTTTACCTTTATTTATTTATATTGTTCAATTGGTTGTACAATAAAACAAATTTTTTGATCTTTTTAAACACTTCTTGTAGAAACACTTTTTTCACGAACCGATCTTGACACTTTCACTCTACGCAAAACTTATATAAAACTTATAGCTTACAATAAAACAAATAACTGTAAGCTTACGTAACACATAAGGCTACATAATGCAAAAAACCGCAGGTCAAGAAAATGAAAATAGCGGGACTTAGAAGTATATAAGTACAATGTTGCCTATAGGCAACATCGGGCATGAGAGGGTTAAGGATCTCTTTGAGTCTCTCATCCACAATCGGACGGACGTTGACGCAACGTATAAGCTGAGCCGGCTCCGACAGTGTGTGAGGGAGGATGCAGTGCCGATGGTCGGAGGTGTTTATACTGGTGGCTACGACCAGTTGTGGCACGATTTAAAGCGCCGGTACGACAATCCTAGACGCCTCGTCGAAGCGCACGTTAACCGTTTGCTGGATTTGCCGGAACAGCCTGGTGAAACGCAACAGGCCATACGCAACGTGGTCGACGTTGTGCGCAGTATGCTGCGTGCGCTGGAGGTAATGGCCCTGCCAACAGATCAGTGGGATGCCATTATCTACCCCATCATAATTCGCAAGCTGCCGTCAAGTGCCGTGGCTCATTGGAGGGTTAGCAGTCATTCCGACCAACTGCCACGCCTGACGCAGATGTTGGAAGAGATGGAGGTATATGCCGACACGCTGCAAGACGATGTATTCACGCCAACCCGACGCCAGTCATCGACGCGTTCAGTCAAGGCACATGTAGTGACGTCATCGCCTACAGGCGCCACTACTAGTCCACGATTGGTTTGCCCACAGTGCGCAGAGCCCCACCGCCTGTTTAAATGCCAGCAATTCCGTGCGTTGGATGGACCTCAACGCTGGAATCTGGTTCGCCAAAATTCGTTGTGCTATAACTGCTTGGGTTCCGGCCACACGGCCAGGCAGTGTGCCTCCGGATCCTGTCAACAGTGTAAACAGAAGCATAACACGCTGCTATGTAAAGCAACATCGGTCTTGGAGAGGCCGACGCCAGCGCCATTAGCGAATCAAACGGACACGTCTCGTCCATCATCATTACCTGGGACCTCGTCCACGACAACACCGCGAAGTCGCGTACCGCACATCTTACCCCGTCTCGACAATGCACAGACGTTTGTGGCCCAGTCAGCGGGCGTTGTATTGTTGGCCACGGCAAAAGCATCTATTCTGGATAGATGCGGGGAACAAAGAGAATGCAGGCTCCTGTGTGACATGGGATCACAGGTGAGCTTCATAACAGAATCATTTTTCAATCAGTTGAATCTTCGCAGAAAACACAGCACCTTGGCGGTGGAGGGCATTGGGGCCCAGACTGCCACAGCTTCACGCGGTCAGACGACGTTGACGATGCGCTCGCTCTTCGACCCGGTCTTCGAGTTTACTTTCGATGCGCATATTTTGCCAGCTATTACCACGGCGATTCCAGCGGCACCTATCGACGTGCGGCGCTGCGAACATTTGCAAAATCTTCAGCTTGCGGATCCAACATACCATACGCCCGGTCGCGTTGATGTGCTCATTGGAGCTGACGTCTGGAGTATGCTGCTACTCAGTGGAGTCATTTCAGGCGGGCCTGAGCAACCGTATGCTCTTCACACGCACCTAGGCTGGGTAATTTGTGGCCCAGACACTTTCCGGTGTACCTCACTACCGGCCGTGTGCACCACAGATGACACCAACGTAGCCGAGGAGCGTCTGGACGACCTCTTACGGCGATTCTGGGAACTAGAGGTGGTACCGCAGCTACCGCCTGTTGACGATTGTGAGCAGATCTTTCATCAGACAGTTACACGCAACTCGGATGGTCGAAACGTGGTCCAGATCCTGTTTCGACCTGATTGCCCCGCCTTGGGAGACTCGTACACTTCGGCGATGCGCCAGTTCTTTCAGCTGGAGCGCCGCTTTAGCAATGACGCTGTACTGCATCAAAAATATGTACAGTTTATGCGCGAATACCAATCACTTGGACACATGGAAGAAGTCGCTATGCTATGCGACAATGTTTCTCAAGCCTATTACATTCCACATCATGCGGTTACGATCAAGTTCCGGGTCGTATTCAACGCCTCGGCGAAGACCACCAACGGCTTCTCCTTGAACGACACGCAATTGGTTGGGCCGCAGCTCCAGGACCCACTGGTGAACATCCTTCTGCGGTTCCGTCGCTTCGGTGTGGCGATCACGGCGGACGTCGAGAAGGTGTTGGTTGAAATAGATCCACGACATCGACGCTGGCAACGGATCCTCTGGCGGGAAACTCCGGACGTGCCACTTCGAACCTATCAATTAACCACCGTCACGTATGGTATGGCGTGCAGCCCTTACAACGCCATTCGAGCCCTGAGGCAGTGCGCTCACGACAATCACCATGTAGTCGCTGATGCCATTCGAGCGGCTGCTGCCCGAGACAGTATTCTTCAGAACTTCTACGTCGACGACTTCCTCGACAGCGCCCCTACGTCAGCGCAAGCCGTCACATTAGCTCAAGGCATCATCAACATCCTGCTGCAGGGCAGGTTCAGTCTGCGTAAATGGAACTCCAACGATGTGGACGCTCTCATCGCTATCACCAAATCTAGGTCCGCTGCCACCGAATTAAGTCTTGGTGATTCCGACACAAAGGTCCTGGGCCTACACTGGAACCCAGTCAGTGACGAACTACAGTTCAAGGTAAAGTTGGCAGACGGTCGTCTCATCCCGACGAAGCGGATCGTGTTGAGTGACGTGGCCAAGTTATCCGACCCCCTTTGTTTTTTGGCTCCCGTGACAGTGACTGCCAAAATGTTCATGCAGAGAACCTGGGCCGCCAAGATTGACTGGGATACTTCGCTACCTCCAACTATACGTGAGGAATGGATGAAATTTCGGAGTGCTTTTCCTGTAATCTCTAGATTGCGTATCCCACGCTGGCTCGGGCTGACGCAAGATTCCACGGTTTCACTACATGGATTTTGTGATGCCAGTATGAAGGCCTACGCCGCTGTCATATACGCCCGTAGCATCGAGCCTGATGGGCGAACAAAGGTAGCTCTCGTTACGGCACGAACCAAGGTTGCACCGCTTAAGACCCTTACGATTCCGAGGCTTGAGCTGTGCGCTGCTCATCTACTGGTCAACAGCATGATCAGCACCTGTGCTGCTCTTCAGCTTGACGGAGTGAAATGCACCTACTGGAGCGATTCGAGCGTCGTGCTGGCCTGGATACGCCGGCCCCCGACCACCTTGAAGCAGTATGTTTCCACTCGTGTCGCCTTTATTCGACAACACTCTGATGTAACCAGTTGGCGACATATCCGTTCCGAGAACAACCCTGCTGATTGTGCCAGCCGTGGGTTGTCACCAGCCGCAATCGGGCAGTTCACATTATGGTGGGACGGCCCACGATACATCCATGATGTCGGCGCCCAGCCACAACTGCTACCACATTTGGAGTCCGCGGATCAGGAAGCTTATGATGCCGAACTGCGACCATTTCACACTAACCTCAGCATATTGGTGGTGCCCAAGCTGCAGGTGCGCCTTGGCACCGGGGCCACCGCGACGTTCATTCCGCTAGTCGAACGCTTCAGCACACTGCAGCGTCTTCTACATACAACAGCTTATGTCTTACGCTTCCGACCAGCTGGTCGCCAGAACTGGCATGCTGCAGTCCTAACTGCGGAGGAAGTTCAGCAAGCATTCCTACTACACGTTCGGGAAGCGCAAGGTAACTCATGCTCTTCCGAAATTAATCATTTACGATCCGTCGGTAGGGTTGCCGTATCCAGCCCGCTGCTGCCCCTGAACCCATTCCTGGACGATTTGGGAGTCTTGCGAGTTGGTGGTCGATTACGGCAGGCCAATCTCAGGTACGAGCAACGCCACCCGATGATAATCCCTAAGGGGTGCCCACTAGCTACCCTCCTAGTCAACAACGCTCACCGGGTGACACTACATGGGGGCATTCGCGTTATGCTCCAATATCTGCGGCGTCAAGTTTGGATTGTCCACGCGCGCGGCTTAGTCAAACGTTGCATTCATGAGTGCAAAACCTGCAAGTTACACCAGCGCGCTATGCAGCAACAACAGACGGCGGATTTGCCACGGGCACGGATCACCGCTGCAGCTCCATTCACAAATACGGGCCTGGACTATGCAGGCCCATTCTACGTGCGTCATGGCAGCAAGCGATCGGTTGCCACTACGAAGACTTACGCAGCGGTGCACATTGAATTGGCAGAGGACTTGAGCACACGGGCCTTCCTCGATGTTTTTGACCGGTTTGTGAGGAGAGGCTATTGCACTAATCTATACAGTGATAACGGGACCCAGTTTGTGGGCGCCAACCGTCACCTCAAGGCAGATTTGGCAGATTGGAATAACATTCATGCTAGGCAGCATCTGGCGGACGTAGGCGTCCATTGGCATTTCATCACCCCAGCCGCCCCACATCATGGGGGGTTGTGGGAAGCGGCTGTCCGCTCCGCTAAGAAGCATTTAAAACGGATCATCTCCAACCAGACCCTGACGTTTTATCAACTCAGCACGCTCTTGACGCGTATCGAAGCGTGCCTTAATTCAAGGCCCATCATAGCCATCCATGATGACCCAGAGGGTGGAACAGCTTTATCGCCTGGCGACTTCCTGATCGGTCAACCTTTAAATTCACGACCAGAACCATCAGTCGGAGAGGTCCCCGAGAACCGTTTACGCCTTCACCAACGTCTTCAGCGGATGTACCAGCACTTTTGGCAACGTTGGCAATCGGAGTACTTGTCGCAGCAAGTGGGCGCGTCCCGTTCCAAATCTCCGGATAGGTGATGTCGTGGCCATTCAACAAGAACATCTTCCGCCTTCACGTTGGCGGATTGGTAGAGTTACTGAGATTCATCCGGGGAGTGATGGGCAACAATGTCAGAGACCGGTGCAGGGAGTGTGTCGCATCATCGACGCCGGGGAAGAGATCCTGAACCCCTTGGGTTCAGCCGGGGAGGATGTACGAGATTCTGACCATCTGGCTCCCACCTAGGCAGCACCTCTGGGACAGTGCTGCTACTCATCTGGCATCACCGCATGAAGTTGGGTGCGGAGGAGGACGAGGGAGGTTCCGGTCTCTCTCTTCTGGTCTGACGTGCGCAGGGAGCACATGTTTGAGTACTTGAATAAAATAAATTAAAGTTAACTGAATAAATAGCGTACACATTTTTTAAAAAAATGTTTATTCAGCTCAAAAACAGTTTTTTGCGTTTTCTGAAAATGAAAAATTTTGAGTTGTGTCACTTTTGAAGTAGGTGTGTCATATATATTACGATCAGTCGGGCAGTTCAGCCTCCACGCGACCACTTCGAACAACGGTCTGAGGCTAATCGATTTCGCCGCGGCATGAAACATGGTAGTTAGTAGCACCAGATTCCAGCACCTCGATATCCACAAGGCCACCTGGTTATCCCCCGATCAATCCACCCGCAACCAGATTGATCACATTGTGATTGATGGAAGGCATGCTTCTAGCATTCTAGATGTGCGCACGTTCCGAGGACCCAACATCGACTCGGACCACTACCTTGTTGCAGTCAAGGTACGCATGCGTCTTTGCACAGCGAAGACCGCGCAACCTAGTTTGCAAAGAAAGCTGGACATCAGTAAGCTGCAATCACAAGGGGTAGCCGAAGCCTATTCCGCTCAACTCTCCAACCAGCTCGGTCGCTCCCCCTCTCCACCTGATGACATCGGCGGATTATAGGCTCACTTATCCCACTCTATGCGCGCCGCCGCAGAAAATGCCCTTGGTTTTCGACGCCCACAACCAAAAAACCAATGGTACGATGAAGAGTGTCGCGCAGCCACTGCAGCGAAGAATGCTGCCTACAAGAAGACCCCTGAAAAATACCGGCAGGAGAGGAAGAAAGAGATGTACCTTTTTAGACGCAAGAAACGGGAGCAAGAAAGGCGCGAGCGTGAGGAAATCGAGGAGTGCAGGAGCAGGAATGACGCCCGAAAATTCTTAAGCGTCTCACGGAAGGATTTAAGCCGGGGGCATCTTCTTGCAGAGACGAAAACGGGGATCTGGTTACGGATGCGCAGGGTGTACTGAGGTTGTGGAAGGAGCACTTCACCAAGCTGCTCGCAGGCGACGACGGGAAAAATACCGCCAGTAGTAAAGATGTCCAGCCGCCGTGGCTCAGTTGGTTAGTGCGTTGGACCGCGAGTCGAAGGCAGCAACCTCAGATTCAAATACTGCCTGTAATAACACTTAAAAAAAAAAAAAAATAACGGGAAAACTCGTTCTCTCTTTCGGTGGCTGTCCTCTCAGCTGGAAATGGCAAACCTCTGAGAGTAAAAATTGCTTATGAAAAAGCTCCCAACCTGCCGTTCGGAACCGGCATAAAACTGTAGGTCCCTTCCACCCGCGTACAAAATTCACACGCACAACACGGGTGGTTGCGGGAAGCTAGGCCTTAGTCTCGCGAAAGCGGGCTGTCGTGCCAGTCAATTATTATTATTAGTAAAGATGTCCAGACGGCACCAATCGACGACGACGGTGTGGATGTGCCACCGCCCAGCTATGACGAAATCTGGGTCGCTATCCAGCGACTCAAGAACAATAAAACTGCAAGGCCGGATGGGTTACCAGCTGAATTGTTCAAGGCCGGTATCAGACAGGACGATCTTTTGTCCTGCGACCTCTTTAACTTCACCATGGAGCAGTGGCGGCTTAAGGTGCTCGGGGGCTCGGGGCGGCGACGGCTGAGGGGGCCCCCACAAAACGGTGCAGAATAAGTTTGCGCACAAAACTAATAACGGGTATTTCCGGTTATGTTTTTTACTTTTTTTTGAAAATTTGTATTCTGTTGAACAGTGCAAGTCCGTTTGCAAATTATTTTGAAACGTATACGAGTGTGTGCTTGAAATTTTATAGAAAGCAATAGAATCCCAGAGAAAAAATGAAAAATGGTTAAAAGGATAATCTTGCTAAATCTTTCCAAAATTGATAAAAACTTTTGTGAAATTAGGAAAACTTTTGGGAGAGCAAATTCGTCATTTCAAAAAGCCATCTTAAGTCTCGAAAAAAACAGAAAATCTTGCTTCGTTACTAAGATTTGGCCATTTTTTTTAAGCTACCCGAGCAGGAGGATTTAGATTGTTTTGCGATCAGTGCATCATAACACTACTCGACAAAAAATGGGCCAATCGCTTGCACCTTAAAATAAAAGTATTTTCTAGACTAACTTTGGCCGCTGAACACAAAACTGAAAATCAAAAAATTTTTTAAGAAGCGTTTTCGAAAAATCTTTGAAAAAAGAGTTTTTTCCTGTTGTTTCAGTTATGAGCACATATCTCCTAAAATAATTATCCGATCAACACGAGCTGTCCGTCGTTCTTCTTAGCCTTTTTAGTGATATATAGATTGTCCAAATCATATAAGATTTGTGGAAGTTACTGACGGTGAAAGTTGTAACAAAGTGAATTTTTCGACCAATTTAAAAAAATCATAAATTTTCGAATATTTTTTTATAGAAAAAATAAATTATAACCTCTGGTTTTAAAATCTAAAATGAAATATATACTACTTTAGCAAATATTAAGCCTAATATCAATAGAATTGAAAGAAAAATGACAAAGTTATGATGCACTGAGTGAAAACACCAACTTTACATTTATTACACCGTGCGAAACAATTTTTTTATTTGGCCGAGACCCATCCAAATTTTGATATAGATGTGAAACTAGAGTTCATTTATAGTATCCTGGCATAGTCAATATTACACTTTCTGACTCAAAGTCCTTTTTAAAGGACTTTAAAATTTTAAGGACACACACATTTCAAATATTTTTTTAAATATATGCGGTAGTGCAATAATGAAGATATGGGTATCAAATAAAAGAGGAAAATTGTCTCCTTTTAACTAAATTTTCTATTTTGAACTTTCAGGACCAAATTATGTCAGGCATAGAAAACATATGTACATATTTTGGATTTCAGTCTGTAGATTCATACATACATCTAAATTTTATTCTATTTCAAAGTTCTAGTCTAGAAAACACTTTTATTTTTGACTTTTACAAAGTTTAATGAGGTTAAGTAATTGTGTAATTTACACTAGTTTACAAGCAAACCCTAAGATTGCGATATTTAATTTTTAACTTAGAATTTTGCATTTGCATATTTTGCACAAAATTTTAAGTTAAAAATTAAATATTGCAATCTTCGAGGGAAAATTTTTTGAAAATTTGCAAACAATTGTTATTTAGAAAGGATGATTTCTTGCTTTTATTGAACTGAATTTGTTATTGTTATTTCGAAGTCAATTGTCGATACTGTGTCTCTTTCAATTGATAAAAGTGACAAACAACTTAGTCTTTCATCAACCATTGTGGAGCGCAAATAGTTTTTTACAAGTTTCAGTTTTGAAAAACTTGAAATTTTTATATACAAGCTTCTCTCGGGACCCCCCCCCCCCCCCCGCAGCCCGGGGCCCGGGGCGGTATCTACAAGTACAATTTTTGTAACACAAAACACCACCCTGAGTCCCCGGGAATCACTCCATGCCAAAACTCAGCCTTGTAATTGTAGTGCGCTAACTTCCGATCGTCTTCGCGTTGTGTGCGACCCTGTACGAAGGTATCCGAAAGTTGGACACCGAAACACAAAAACACAACCTGCACCAGCTTATTAAAGTTAGTAGTGAGTCCACTGGACTCAGGGTGGGCGATTGAGGGTTAATAGTGTTGTGGCGATATTGCACCCTGTCGAAAATGTCTTCCACTTTCTGCTCTAAGCGCGTAGAATTTTCCTGAAGCCTCGCGATTTGCATTTTCGGTTTTCGCTGACATATCTCGATTCGATGTTTCCATTTGCGCCGACAACTCACGATGTGTAGTCTCGAACATGCCTTTCATTGCAACCAGTAGCTGGCTCATTCCATTTCTTCATGTCGCATTTTGCAGCGACGCAGCACCAGCGGGCGAATCCTCCACTTTGGCCGGCGCCTCCAAATCCTGCATTCCGAACTCGTGCACAGCCCAATCGACGCCTCATGCTTCACATACCTCTCGCAAGCGCAGCTGCAACTCCACCTTTCTGCCAGCAGTCGGCAAACTCCAAGCAGCCAGCTCCTTTTTCAGCTGGTCCACCTTCAGTTGCTCGAGATTCACCATGGCTGCGTTTTATAATTCTTTTTCCATATTTTATCAGGTGTACAACTTTGCTTCCGCCGTTTTTTTTCCAAAATTAAAAGCTTTATTGCGAAAAAGTGCTTACAGATGTATTATTCAAAGTATTGTCCGTCGCTAGCGACAACTTTCTCCCATCTTTCCGGCAATTTTCGGATCCCGGCTCGAAAAAAGGAGTCCTCTTTTGACGCTATCCATGAAGCAATCCATTTTTCCAATTCTTCGAAGGATTGAAAATGTTGATCTGCCAGGCCGTGTGCCATCGAACGGAATAGGTGGAAGTCAGAAGGGGCGACATCTGGGGAATACGGCGGGTGGGGCAAGACTTCCCATTTCAGCGTTTCCAGGTACTTTTTGACCACTTTTGCGACGTGAGGCCGAGCATTGTCGTGTTGGAGGATGACTTTGTCATGTCGCTCTTGATATTGTGGCCGCTTTTCTTTTAGCGCGCGACTAAGGCGCATCAGTTGCGTTCGGTAGCGATCTCCTGTGATGGTTTCACCCGGTTTTAAGAGCTCGTAGTAAATCTTTGAAGGTTTTTTCTCTTCCACCACCATGTTTGTCTTCGACATCGAAATCACCATTTTTAAAACGTTGAAACCACTCCCGACACGTTCTTTCACTCAGAGCAGCATCACCGTAAGTTTCTGAGAGCATTCGATGCGCTTCAGCTGCATTTTTTTGCGAATTGTAACAGAAAAGTAAAACTTCCCGCAAATGGCGAGAATTGGGCACATAAACGGACATTTTCGAGCGTGAATAACACGAAAACAAGAACAACTGTCACTGAAACGGCGATGACAATTCGTTAGGCACTGTCCACACTCACTTTAAAGGCATTACCATCTATGTATTTCAACCAGCCTCAGCCGGTACAGCCACCTATCGGAAAACGGCGGAAGTAAAGTTGTACACCTAATAATTTAATAGCACAATCCCACTTCTGACACCAAATGTTACGAAAATTAGTTCTGCAGGCGTATTCGTCTCTCTGGATTGTGCTTCCAAAATAAAACACACTACAATTCTCAAACGCAGTTAACAACCCCAGCTTTTACTTTCACTTTATTTACAACTTCACACTTTACTGTCTTTACAGTTATTATTTACTGGCTGGGCCCCGCGGCTTTGCACGCGCGCTCATGTTTCCCCCGATACAAATTGTTAACCCATTGTTGACCCGTCAGTTTTTGATTAAAAAAAACAACATGTGCCTTTGTTTTTAGGAAAACTTTGAAGTAAAAAGTCCCATTAAATCATGTGTTTTTACATTTACTCTAAACAAATTTTGAAAAAAATTTTTGATTTACCACGGTAGATTTCGATTTTCAAAAAAATGAAAAGCACGTTTTAATTTTTTCCCGTTTGAAGTGCTATTGCTAAGTTTGAAGTCAAAAGGCCTAATAAATCTTTTTTCTCTATACAAACTGTTAACCCATTGTTGACCCGTTAGATTTTGATTTTCAAAAAAGTGAAAAACACGTGACCCCGTCCGATTCTAATATTCAGAAAAATGAAAAACACGTATCGAGTTATTTTACATATGAAGTACTTTCACCAAGTTTGAAGTCAAAAGGCTCAAAAAAATTGGTTTCTCCATACATACTTACGTTGATCCAATTAGATTTCGATTTTGAAAATAATGAGAAATACCTGTCTAATTTTTATTTTGAAGTCAATAGGCCCATTTCCATAAACAAACCTTAACCCTTTGTTGGCCCAGTGAAATTTTGATGTTCGAAAAATTATGAAATACGTGTCGAATTATTTTTGATTCAGAGTATTTTCAGGAAGTTCGAAATGAGTATGTTAATAGACATCACGTTTCTTCATACAACACCTTATCACATGTTTTGCCCCTTTAGACCCGAATTTCTAAACATCCCGTCTTAGTGGAGGTTCATTCTTCAAGATGTACCTACAGTTCAAATTTAAGGTTTGGGCTGGGCGATGATAAATCAATCAATCAGTCAGGACAAAAAATCTAAATCTCTTCGCACTACCGTTATCGTGTGCCACCGTGACTGCTTGTCTCTTTGTTGAGCGGTGTTTACTGGCAGGCAGCGCAAATGTCACCGACTCCAATGTTGACACGCCAGCAACGTGAACAGCGTGGTAGCAACAAAATCGAAGGTACTCCTAAATCGGTGAGCAGTAGTACAAATACCTTTGGTGAGCAACTTCATGCTCTGGAAGTAAGGCTGAAAGCGAATGTGAAAGAGGAGTTCAAACAACTAGAGGATCGACTTCGGCAACATACCAACTGTTTGTTTGATAGACTCCCGGCTGAAATAGCTCGTGTAGTAAGCAATTTGGAGAGCGAAGTAAGCGCTAATTTTGCAAAGTATTGTAACGATAAGACAGTTTGTCGCTGTGCAAAGCAACCCTGTCGCTACGCGCCGTGCTATAATTCAATCTGGCAACGACGGCCGCGACAATGAAGGCAACTTTTAGTCCAATCTGGCAATGATGGTCGCGATCATCATGGAAACCTTTAGTCCACTCCGGAATGTGCGAGAACGATCTGCGCGATGGCCGGACAGGTATAAAAGACAGCCGGGTGCGGCGCAGCGAGTCAGTCTGATTTTGACTAGTGAAGGTGCCACACGGAGTAATTGAGCGAATAATTAAGTGTAAAGACAGTAAAGTGTAAACCTGTGAAATATAGTGATTGTTGGTTTATTTTATTGACTGCGGTTGAGGAACTAAGTGTGTTTTATTTTCAAATTACGCAATCCAGAGATACGTATTAGCCCACTAAAACTCATATTCGTAACATTTGGTGTCAGAAGTGGGATTGTGTTACTGAAAGTAAAAAAATAAAAATTAATTATAAAACGCAGACATGGTTAGACTGGAGCAACTGAAGGTGGACCAGCTGAAGAAGGAGCTGGCCGCTTGGAATTTGCCGACTGCTGGCGGAAAGGTGGAGTTGCAGCTGCGCTTGCGAGAGGCGTGTGAATCACGAGGCGTTGATTGGACTGCGCACGAGTTTGGGACGCAGGAGCTAGATTCGTCGGCCAAAGTGGAGGAATCGCCTGCGGGTGCTGCGTCGATGCAAAGTACGGCTGCAGCGGCTGCGCCACCACAAGCATTGGACATGAGCCAGCTAATGGTTGCACTTAAAGGCATGTTCGAGACTTCCAACCGGGAAATGGCAGAGCGAATGGAAAACAAGCTTGAGGAAAATTCTGCGCGCTGGGAGCAGAAAGTGGAAGAAATCGCCAACCAGCTAAATGTGAAGGTGGAGCACCTGGGAACTCGAGTGGAACACTTGGATAAACGAGTCGACGATCTTGATGATTCCCTGAACAAACGAGTTGATAGTCTGGAGGACTCGATGAACAGAAAAATGGACGAGCGGCTTAGGGAGGTACAGCCGCGAGAATGGTTGCCGCCGGTTCCGGAAAGTGTTGCCACCCGAGCAGAAGTGCCTACTTATGATGGGACTACGCCGTTCGATACATTCAAGCTACAATTCGACCTGGCAGCTCTGGAAAATCAGTGGACCGATGTAAGGAAAGGTCGGAGATTGGCGCTGGCTCTAAAAGGTGCTGCGGCTGAGGTAATAAAATCAGTTCCAGAATGTTTAAGAAGTGAGTACGAGACCGTCATAAGGGCGTTGGCAGCGAAGTACAGCGACGAGCACAACAGAACGCTGTACTACTGTGAGCTGAAGAACCGCAGGCAAAGAGCCAACGAGGCGCTGCAGACATATGCAGCAGACATTGAGCGGCTCGCACAGTTGTGCTACCCAAAATTCGGCGCTGAGGATCTCGAGAGGATGAAGATCGAGGCGTTTATTGAAGGTCTTCATGATCCGGAAACACGTCGCAGTGCGTTGATGATGGGCAAGCCGACATTTAAGGAGACGGTGACCAGCGCGATGACATATGAGACGACATGGATCGGGGCCACTCGGTATGCACCTGCAAGGATACGCCAAATCCAGCCAGACAGCGACATTCCGATCCAGGCCATAAGCTCTGAGACACCGGGCAGGCCACGGGTGGTCTCCACTAAAGTTGTTTGCTGGGTATGTGGCAAGCAGGGTCACATATCACGAGACTGCCGCCAACGAAAGAGGCGTTCCCGTTCTCGATCTCAATCGCCTGAAGCGAGGAATGCTGACAATCGAGGCTCAGCCAACAAGCGCAGGGCTGAGGACGAGGAGCCGTTAAACTAAAAAGGGTCAGCCCAAAGGGGCGTGAGCTGATCCCCACAACCTGCTGCCCCACCGTCCTTGTCTCGCAGTTGAAACGACAACCCAGCAGCTTGACGATTGAGGGAAAGATAGATGGAAAGTTGTTCGTGTTGACACTGGATACTGGAGCGTCATATTCGATCATAAAAAGGAAGCTTCTGAAGAACTGGGAACCACTGCATGGCATACAGCTGAGGACTGCGACTGGCGAGCGTGCGCTGGTAAGAGGGAAAGTAACAAAAACAATTGCTATCGGCACCAGCAGCCTGGAGCATGAGTTCATCGTCGCGGATATAATGGACGACGTGATTATCGGCGTGGATTTCATGATTAGGCACGGTTTTACGCTGGATCTGAAAGAAAATGTGCTGAGGTATGCCAATGTTGAATTTCCCCTGCACACCGGCTATGAGCGAAGCGTGGCGGTAAGGAAAGTTGTCTCGTGTCAACTCCGGAGGATACCAGCGAATTCCGAGGCGGTTGTGTGGGCAAAGGTGGACGAGGACGATGGGACAAGTCGGCTGTGGGTCGTAGAAGCACCGAAACAAGGACACGACAACATCATCATCGGACGTACATTAGTGGAACCTAAGAATGGCAGAATACCAGTCAGAATACTGAACCCCCTGAATGCACCCAGATATGTCGGGAAAGATGAGGTAATTGGCGAGTGTAGGGAAGCCGTAGCAGTGGTCAATTGCGAGAGTAGCCCACCCGGAGGAAATAAGAAGAGCGGTTTTAACATGGACGTCATACCGCAGGAGAATCAGTGGAACAGCGAATTGACGGCCAATCAGAAACAGAAGGCGAGGTCACTCCTGCAGCACTATGGGTCAATATTTGCGGCAGAAGCAGGCGGAAGAACAGCCATAGTGAAGCACAACATCGACACCGGAAGTGCAAAACCGATTCGCCAACCACCAAGACGAGTTCCTCTGGCCAAGAGGGAAGAGGTCACAAATTTGATCGAAAACATGCGGAAAGAAAAGGTCATAGAGCCTTCTTCGGGCCCCTGGTGCTCGCCGGTCGTGCTAGTCAAGAAAAAGGATGGCAGTACCCGGTTTTGTGTGGACTATCGGAAGCTCAATGATGTGACCAAGAAAGACAGTTATCCACTACCGCGGATCGATGACACCCTGGACACGCTGTCAGGCACACAGTGGTTCTCCACGCTCGACTTACGCAGCGGCTATTGGCAGGTAGAGCTTGCAGACAAAGACAAGGAGAAAACGGCTTTCAGTGTTGGCGATGGTTTGTGGCAGTTCACCGTCATGCCGTTTGGACTCTGCAACGCACCAGCAACATTCGAGCGGCTAATGGAACGCGTGCTAAAGGGGCTGCATTGGCGGACGTGCCTGGTGTACCTCGACGACATAATCGTGATGGGTAATAGCTTCGACGACCACCTGGGAAAGCTAAAGGAGGTATTCGAGCGGATACAAAAAGCCGGGCTTAAACTCAACCCAAAGAAGTGCTCGCTGTTCCAAAAAGAGGTCAAGTATCTGGGTCATACGGTTTCCGCCCGCGGAGTACATACGGATGAAGGCAAAATCACGGCGGTGAAGGAGTGGCCCCGGCCACGCAATCTACACGAACTCCGCAGTTTCCTGGGCCTGTGCACATACTACCGCCGATTTGTTCCGGGATTCGCGAACATAGCCAGCAGCTTGCACAAACTGATGAAAAAGAGCCAAGCTTTCGAGTGGAACGAAGAGCAGGAGCAGGCTTTTGCACGTCTGAAGGAAAAACTGTGCACTGCTCCAATTCTGGCCTTCCCCGTGCCTGGAGAGATGTTTGTGCTGGATACGGATGCGAGCGGGCATAGTATTGGCGGTGTGCTATCACAGATAATAGACGGCCAAGAACAAGTGATAGCATACTACAGTAGGATTCTGTCGAAACCGGAACGCAACTACTGTGTGACACGGAGAGAACTGCTGGCGGTATTGGACTGCGTAAAACACTTCCACAAATATCTGTATGGACAAAGGTTTCGCCTGCGCACAGATCATGCGGCATTGAGATGGCTCCTGAACTTTAAGGATCCTGAAGGGCAATTGGCGCGGTGGATCGAGCGACTGCAGAGCTACGACTACACGATAGAGCATCGGAAGGGCAGTAGCCATGGCAATGCCGATGCCTTGTCACGCCGTCCGTGCAAAGTCGAATGCAGGGCGTGCTCGCGAGCCGAAAGCAAAGAACAGATAGTGGACGTCCGGTTGGTGAGCGTTATGCCAGAGGAAGAGTGGTCTGCGGAGAGGCTACAAAAGGACCAGCGTGAGGATGCGGATCTTGCAAAAATCGTCGAAGGTAAGGAGCAAGGCGCACGTCCAGACTGGCAGGAGATGGCCGGTGAAAGCCCGATCGCCAAGGCTTACTGGGCACAGTGGAAAAGTCTGCGGCTGAAGGAAGGATGCCTGTACCGCGAATGGGAGAGCGCGGATGGACGGACCAGCAACTCCCTAATGGTAGTGCCGAAATGCAGAATCAACGAGGTCATCCAGGCATACCATAACGACTCCGGTGGAGGGCACCTAGGCATCACCAAAACCGTCGCCAAAATAAAAAGACGATTCTACTGGGTAGGATGTCAGGAGTCTGTAGCCGAGTGGATTAAGAGCTGCGACCGATGTTCAGCAGCGAAAGGGCCAACAAGAAGATCTCGAGGCCGCATGCAGCAGTACAACGTGGGAGCGCCCTTCGAGCGGATTGCTATGGACGTCGCCGGCCCATTCCCAACTAGTACTCAAGGCAACAAATATGTGCTGGTGGTAATGGATTACTTCAGCAAATGGCCCGAAGTGTACCCAATTCCTAACCAGGAGGCCACTACGATCTCGGAAAAGCTGGTAAACAACTGGGTAGCCAGGTTCGGAGTTCCGTTGGAGTTGCACTCGGATCAAGGCCGGAATTTCGAGTCTGCGGTATTCAAGGAAGTGTGTGAGCTGCTGGGGATAAAGAAAACGCGTACCACCCCTTTGCACCCACAGTCCGACGGCATGGTGGAACGCTTTAACCGGACACTAGAGGAATACCTGCGGAAAGTGGTAGGCAGGAATCAAAAGGATTGGGACACGCATATCCCCTTGTTTCTAATGGCGTATAGGTCAGCCCCGCACGACACGACATCACTCACTCCAGCCCGAGCAGTATTCGGCACAGAATTGCGGTTACCCGCTGACTTGAAGTTCGGGGTAGTCAGCACGACGGGAGGCGCTAAGACGGACTACGTGGCCAATAAGCGGGCGGAACTGGAGGAGATTCACCAGTTTATAAGGAGCCGCACCAAACTGGTCAGCGATAAGGCGAAAGCCAGATATGATCTACGGGCCAACTCAGCAGGGTTCCAAGAAGGCGATCTGGTAATGCTCTACAACCCGCAGCGGAGGAAAGGTTTGTCTCCGAAACTTCAAGCGTCATGGGAAGGACCTTACGAAGTCGTGACTAGGATAAACGACGTGGTATACAGGATTCAACGTTGCAGCAATAAAGGCGCTAAGCTGAAGGTAGTCCATTTGCAGCGCCTGGCGCCTTATCACAGCGGAACCTCGGCACTTGTTCGGGACGAACAAGTCTAAGTGGTGGGCAGTGTAACGATAAGACAGTTTGTCGCTGTGCAAAGCAACCCTGTCGCTACGCGCCGTGCTATAATTCAATCTGGCAACGACGGCCGCGACAATGAAGGCAACTTTTAGTCCAATCTGGCAATGATGGTCGCGATCATCATGGAAACCTTTAGTCCACTCCGGAATGTGCGAGAACGATCTGCGCGATGGCCGGACAGGTATAAAAGACAGCCGGGTGCGGCGCAGCGAGTCAGTCTGATTTTGACTAGTGAAGGTGCCACACGGAGTAATTGAGCGAATAATTAAGTGTAAAGACAGTAAAGTGTAAACCTGTGAAATAAAGTGATTGTTGGTTTATTTTATTGACTGCGGTTGAGGAACTAAGTGTGTTTTATTTTCAAATTACGCAATCCAGAGATACGTATTAGCCCACTAAAACTCATATTCGTAACAGTATGATGAAAAAATTCATTGTTTGGAGGAGCAAATTAATGCTCTGACTGCGCGATGTGATGAGCTTTCTCAACAGCTAAGCAAAAACCTTAATCACTACAGCACGGTTGACCATTCTTTGGATGCTGTTCTTTTCGGTGTGCCTTTTTCTAAGGAGGAAAATCTCAAGAGCATTTTCAATTTAATTTGTCGCTCTATTGACTTTTTGTCTCCTCAGCTTAAAGATATTTTTCGCATCAAGTCAATATCCAACAACTCCAATCCTGCGGTCATCATAAAATTCTACACTCCTTACGATCGCAATCGGGTGCAAGCAAAACAAGCAGTCAACCTGAGAAATGCTGGAATTGACTCTGAAAACAGCGTATACATACATGAAAGTATCTCAGCTGATACCCGAAAAGTTGTACATGCAGCGATTGCCTGTAAGCGCAAGAGAAGTATCCATAATGCGTTTACTCTGCGTGGCTCCGTGTATATCAGATTGGAGAAAAACGGAGATCGAATCAAAGTTGATAGCATTGAGGAACTGCGAAAAGTTACGAGCGCTGGTGCTCGCTGCGAATGATTTCTCTTCTCTTGTCACACTATCTAATTCCTTTCTGTGCACTTTTATTTATAATTCAGATAAATCTAATCTAACCTACTATTTTACTATCTATTATCTTGCTACTTTTTATTTGGCTATTCTTTCCTTCACTATCTTCTTCTTCTATCTATATTTCTTTCCTTAATGCTTACTGCTTGGCCACCACTCAGCTTTCTTATGGTGGCTGCGAATAAATCCAGTTTTAATGCTAACGAGAATTACAAAATTATGATTGATGTTCTTGGTAGACAACACTCTGGACTAAAAATCGTACATTTCAATGCCAGAAGTCTCATCGATTTCAAGCTTGACTGCGCCAAGTTCACTTTTGCTGACTCTTCTGTCAATATAATCTGTGTCACCGAAACTTGGTTTCTAGAGGATGTAAATGATTCGTCTCTAAATATAGTAAATTACAAACTTTATCGCAATGACAGATCTGGTAAAAGAGGCGGAGGGGTGGCAATATATTGCAAATCTCATCTCAATGTTAAGCTTCTAGGGAAGTCCTGTGGCTCGGAGGTGGAGTTCCTATCTGTTGAAATCCGTGACCACCAAACTAAAGTATTTCTATCGTGCGCTTACAACCCTAATCATAGTTGCTGTTTAGATCCATTTTTTGATGCTATATCGACCTGTGTTACTGAATATGATCATTTTGTCTTGTGTGGAGACTTCAATATTAATCTATTAAGCAAGGACACTAATAATAATAATAATTGACTGGCACGACAGCCCGCTTACGCGAGACTAAGGCCTAGCTTCCCGCAACCACCCGTGTTGTGCGTGTGAATTTGTACGCGCGTGGAAGGGACCTACAGTTTTATGCCGGTTCCGAACGGCAGGTTGGGAGCTCTTTCATAAGCAATTTTTACTCTCAGAGGTTTGCCATTTCCAGCTGAGAGGACAGCCACCGAAAGAGAAAACGAGTTTTCCCGTTATTTTTTTTAAGTGTTATTGCAGGCAGTATTTGAACCTGGGTCGCTGCCTTCGACTCGCGGTCCAACGCACTAACCAACTGAGCCACGGCGGCTGCAAGCAAGGACACTGCTGCTATCAAATTCCTTGATTGCTTAACCGAGGTGGGTCTTTCTGTGGTAAATACTACATCTCCAACTAGGTTCTCTCACAACTCTAGTCCTAGTCTGCTAGACTTGTTCGTTGTATCGGATGTTTCGCTTGTGCTGCTGTTTGATCAAATTTCCTTTCTATCCGATCATGATCTGATTTTCTGCACTTTGAATATTAGTCTTGCCCCTGAAACCTCTAATACATTTTACTCTTTTCGGGACTACAAATCAATTGATTACACAGCACAACAAAAACACTTTTTTTCTGTTGCATGGAGTTTTTCTACTGTTTCTTACTAATTTGGGTGCGCTGATTTCGAATCTATCCTCAGATTTTTTCTAGCAGCTCTAGTTAGTGAGATATAGGTACCCTGTCATTTTTTCAGTTTTTCCTCTACTTTTTCCATATTTTTGATCGTAATTTCTAAACCAAAAAACCGATTGACATGATTTTTACTTTATCGCATTAACAACACCACACGGCTTCTTTTCCGATGCAACTTATTTTTATAAGTTTTAAAATTTCGCGGTAATTGGACCTCAAAGTCGGAAAATATGGAATTTTAAGGCGTTTTTTCTGATGGCGAAAATTGTACAGATGTTTCATAAATCAAGTTACGAAGTATATGAATATCTTAAGAAGAAACATCAAGCAATACAAAACAGCCAAGTTATTTGGCGGAATACACATTCGCATCGAAATAATAGCAAAAATGTACCATAGTAATTTTCATCAAAATGTGTAAGATTTTCTTAAAAAATTAGGAGCCTCAAAATATGCTCTTTTATATGTTACATTTCTAGTCTGAAACACAAGCAAAAAATAAAAAGATTTTGAATTGCTCGAAATAAAAAAAATTAAAAACTTTGCATATTTTTAGGCCCCTAATTTTTTAAGGAAATCTCACACATTTTGATGAAAATGACTATGGTACATTTTTGCTATTATTTCGATGCGAATGTGTATTCCGCCAAATAATTTGGCTGTTTTGTATTGCTTGATGTTTCTTCTTAAGATATTCATATACTTCGTAACTTGATTTATGAAACATCTGTACAATTTTCGCCATCAGAAAAAACGCCTTGAAATTCAATATTTTCCTACTTTGAAACCTTATTACAACGCCAATTTAGAACGCATAAAATTGATTAATGTCAGAAAAAATGGCGTGAAATGTTGTAAGTGCAACTATATAAAAATCATGTCGATAGGATTATTGGTTCAGAAATTACAGTCGAAAACGAGAAAAAAGCCGAGGAAAATTCGAAAAAGTGACACGCCCATTTTTTACGAAAACTAGAGCTGTTACATAAAAACGGAGTATGGTTTTGAAAACAGCGTGGAAAAACGATTCAGATTCATGTAAAAAACTCCATGCAACAGACATGCTGTTGTGCAGTGTTATGTTTCGCTGTTCAATGACTTGTCTTGTATAAATTGGTCGGATTGTTGGTTTCTGCGTACTGTTGATGATAAGCTGAATTTTTTCATTGATAAGGTTAATAATTTGTTTGAGCTACATGTTCCGCTTCGTACAAAACGTGTTCCTGGCGCAGCTCATACGTGCCCCTGGTTCACACAATGCGTGCTCTTGGCACTAAAGAAGCGACATAAGGCATACAGCAAATGGAAACGAAATCCTACTGCCTATAACTGGGAAACGTATAGGAGGGCCAGGAATGGTGCTACTTCTGCTGTCAGCATATCGAAAAAAAAATTCTTCATGTCGAAACTTAGCCCGTCACTTCCACCGAAACTGCTATGGAATAATTTGAGGCAAATAGGTATTTGTAATAAGGAGACTGAGGCATGCCGGATTGATCCCAATATTCTTAATGATCATTTCATTTCCAATTCTGTTTCTAGCGCGCCCTTTGTATCCGTATTTCAGCGTACGCGAGTCTCTAAAATTAAATTTCAATTTAAAGCGGTTAGTGAAATGGATGTTGCTCGCTGCATAATGAAAATCAAGTCGAACGCCATTGGAGATGATCGAATAGCTATAAAGTTTATAAAAATTATATTGCCTGCTGTGTTAGGTCCTCTAACTCACATCATCAACCACTGTTTCACTACTTCCAGATTCCCTGAAGTGTGGAAAGTAGCAACAATTATTCCAATAGCAAAAAAATCAGTAGCTCGTGAACCTGGTGATTTTCGCCCCATTAGTATTCTGTGCTCTATTTCCAAAGTATGTGAGTCACTCATGGCTGAGCAGATCACCACGTATTTGAACAAGTTTAGCCTTATGTCTTCTTTACAATCAGGATTTCGGTCAGGGCATAGCTGTTCTACTGCTGTGGTTAAAATCTTAGATGATCTTAGAGGGCCTTATGATATGGGACACTTGTCTCTACTCTGCCTGTTAGACTTCTCAAAAGCGTTTGATACAGTTAATCATGCAGTGCTCTGTCACAAACTTGAATGTTTTTTTTTAATTTTTCTGATTCTGCGGTTAACTTGCTAAAAAGCTACCTGGTTGGCAGATCTCAAAGAGTGAAGGTTGGTGATACTTTCTCTTCATTTAAAGGTATTGCCAGCGGGGTGCCTCAGGGTTCTGTCCTGGGTCCTCTGCTGTTTACAATGTTTATTAATGATATCTTTAGCAGCTGCAGACATGTTACCATGCATGCGTATGCTGATGACCTACAATTGTACTTGTCGAGACCAATTGGGATGGTAGAGGATTTATGTGCAAGAGTTAACGAAGACTTAGAAGCTATAGGTGAGTGGGCTCGGGAAAACCAACTATTTTTAAACCCCCTAAAATCATTTGTCCTACCCATATCGAGAACTGTTTCCCACTGTTCAGATCTTCCACCTATTCCTCTCAATGGCGTAGAACTAAAATTCGTTAGTAAAGTTGTCAACCTTGGGTATCAAATCAACTCTTTACTGTCTTGCGTGGACCACATTAATTCCGTTGTGTCGAAAATCTATTATGGTCTACGTAATCTGAGGCGGACCTCGGGGTTTGTACCAGTCGAAACCAAACGGAAGTTAGTGATTCAGTTGTTGTTGCCTATTATGACATACTCGGAGGTTGTGTATAGCAAATTGGATTCCAGATCCATGCATAAGCTACAGGTTGCTTTCAATAATGCAGCTCGATATGTGTACTCTGTCAAAAGGTTTGAGCACATTTCCATCTACAGTAACAAAATACTGGGCTGCAGCTTACAGAGCTACATGGAAGCAAGAAATTGCATATTTTTGCATAAAATTATCCATTCCAAAAGGCCCCAGTATTTGTATGAAAAACTTCAGTTCTCTAAGTGTCACCGAAATATGAACTTGCTACCTCCAGCCCACAATTTCCCCAACTCCAGTCGACTATTCTTTGTTAGCACCATTAGATTATGGAAATCGTTGCCCATACATATTAAAACAATTGCCAATAGACGCCACTTTAAGCATTATATTTTCAAACACTTTTCTTAACTCTGTCCTTCTCTACTTTTTGCACTCTTTTTTTTCCTTTTCTTTCTTCTCTTTTTTATATTAAGATTCCGTTGAATTCATATATATGGTTAATAATTAATTGTTGTTAATCAATTGTTATTTGTTGAGCTAATCGATTGTTAATTAATAAGTTATTATTTGCTAAACTAATCAATTGTTATTTAATAAGTTATCCTTGTGGCATGCAAAAGAATTAATTCTTAAATGCCGATGTTTCATAATTAAAAAAATAAATAAATAAAAATGGAGGCGGTACCACGCCCCCTTGTCCAATACTCACAACTTTCTTCTAGTCGAATTGTGCTACTAAGTGGAAAGTTCATACCAAGTTTCATTGATGTGAACTTACAGTACTGCGTAAATGTTGGCTCATAAAAAATCTGTCGAAAGATATGTCTAAATGGTAGGTTCGTACTAAGTTTCATTGATTTGCGACTAACAGTTCCAAAATCATGCGGATAGTTTGGGTCAAACAAATGTGCCACGCCCCTTGTCCAACGCTCATCAAGTTTTAATAATAGAATGACACTTCTGTGAGACGACGGTACACCAAATTTCAATGCTGTGCGACTTTTCCGAAGCTATTCCATATAAACAATTTTAGTTATATGGGCGGCGCCACACTCCCTCTTTCAATACCTAATAACTAAATAGTAACTTCGTACTAAATTCAATTGATGTGTGACTTATGGTTCCAAAGTTATTGTCTAAAAATGTATGCTGGCGCTACGCCCTGTTTTCCCGTCTTTTCTCTTTTCCTAAAATCGATATTTTTTGTTTTGATCTCATTATTAATTGATCTCATTATTATTAATTGTATGATATCATTAACTGCAATATTAGTCTGATTAAAGCAGCAAAGAGCAATGACAAATATTTATTTAAAAGCAAATAGTCTTTGAAAAGCACATATAACTATGTATTTATGTAAATGAATTTATTTATGTATTTTTTAATTATTTTCGTATTTATGTTTTTATGCTTACTTGTTTTGTTAAATTTATGTTTAAATGTTAAAATTTTTAGGAGCTTTTTCTGTATACATATGTACTATATACTCGTATGTATGTATTAGGGTTGGCCATTAATCATTACATTTGCGTAATGATTACACTCTGATTACAAATAAATCGTAATCTGTAATCATTTTTTTATGATTAAATGATTACTTTGAATAATCAGCCTTTTTGGTAAATGTAATTATTAAAAAAAGTAATCATTAATCAGTAATCACCTGATTAGAATAAAAAAATCATGTAATTATTTTTGAATGATTAATGATTACTTAGTGTAATCATTAATTTGATTACAAGTAATCTGTAATCAATGATTACAATTATGGCCGCTGCTTTGTTTTTAGAAATAATTGCCTACAAGGCTATTCTAGCCTTTTCCGTCTATTTGATTACCGATTTGTACGTCCGTCTGGCTGTCTTTCGGAAAAGTTAAGATATCAAAATAAATTCCACTAATGATGTAAAAAGTATTTTGAGATATATGAAGGTGAATTTTTATGAAAAACAAAACTTGTCGGTTTAAAAATCTGTGGCGATAAAACAAAGTAGCTTATGTCGAAAAATAACGAGCGGAGAAAAACGCAATTGAAAAAATGTATCTCCATACAGTTTCTATGGAATCTTCGAAACGTTTTCGCGTGGAAAAAAATTAGTGATACTGAATATGAAAACGGGGAATAAACACATTGAAAGTACTTTTACGGTAGATTTATTTAAGATAAAATAAGGTAAAACATCTTAAGTTGACTTAAGCTATTCTGTTTTATTGCCATAGAAATATTTGCATTATAAACTCGGCGTCCACAAATGTATAGGCACGCAAGAAATTTAGAATAGAATATGCAAATGTTACACAATTCATAAGTACTTATCATGTTTAAAAATTATTACAACAATATTCAAAATACAACACCGATTTTTATAAGTTAAACGATTTAAAAGTTGTGGAATTATAGGACCTAATTGACCCAAAGTGTTTTCGAATTTGAACAAATAAGTGTGTTCTCCGAAGGTTAAACATATTAAAAAGTAGAAGTAAGCAATCTACTCGTATATTGCACCATTGCTTACAGCAATCCAAAAAAGGTTTTCGGATTTTTTGAAATCAAAGGACGTGGTCGCGATGCTGCTGTCGCTGCTGCTATTCACTTATCATTTAAACTGCGATGGCTTAATAGTTTCCCAGTTGAACTGCGCGAAAAAATAAAATAGATTGTCCTGCAAGCCGCCAAAAAAAATAAAAAGTTTAGAAGGCCAAAGGATACAAAATGAAAATCTTGACGATTTTTACGAGTTTGAAAACATCACAAACGTCAATGATTCGCAAGCAATCAGAATCGACACCGATATTGCCATTTTGGAACATCTTAGTAAGCCTTGTTCAAAAGACTTGCACCAAATAAAAGCAGATCCCTTGGTTAAGGAGATGTTTCTGTTGTATAATACAACTCTGCCATCATCGGCCCCCGTGGAGAGGTTATTCTCTTATGCCACTATGGCAAACCTACCACGGTACAACCGTCTGTCTGACAAAAATTTTAAAATTCGAGTTTTGGCCAACGCTAATGCAAAAATTGAATAGATTGCATTCATTATTTTTTATTGAGCTTTTCTATTTAATCGAAATATTGTTGTATTGCAAAAATGAGTCCAAGTAAAAAATTATAAAACTAATTAAAGGAATTTTTATTTGACAGATATTCAGAAGTAATCATTAATCTGATTACACTGATTATACTCATGATTAATGAAATTAATCATGAAGTAATCATGCTATGATTACTTTGATTACTGTAATCATTTTTTTGTTTCGTGGTGAATTTTATGATTAATGATTAATCATTGTAATCACTGATTACTGATTTCTCTGTAATCTCAATCTGTAATCAGTGATTACAGTTTTTGGCCATCCCTAGTATGTATATCAAAGTTCAAATACATGTACACTCGCACTCTGAGAACTAAAAATGTATGTTTGTGTTTATAGTATTTTTTGGTGTCCTCCACAGCCATTTTAAAATGGTGGCAAGCCTATTCATATGTAAAATGACTCGATACGTGTTTTTCATTTTTCTGAATATTAAAATCGGACGGGGTCACGTGTTTTTCACTTTTTTGAAAATCAAAATGTAACGGGGTCAACAATGGGTTAACAGTTTGTATGGAGAAAAAAGATTTATAGGGCCTTTTGACTTCGAACTTAGCAATAGCACTTCAAACGGGAAATAATTAAAACGTGCTTTTAATTTTTTTGAAAATCGAAATCTACCGTGGTAAATCAAGGGTTGAAAATTTGTTTAGTGTAAATGTGAAAACATATGATTTAATGAGACTTTTTACTTCAAACTTTTCCTAAAAACAAAAGCACGTTGTTTTTTTATTCAAAAACTGACGGGTCAACAATGGGTTAACAATTTGTATCGGGGGAAACATGAGCGCGCGTGCAAAGCCGCGGAGCCCAGCTAGTATCATATACCCTGTCGGACCTGAGACAACTGGTTCCCAAAATTCATTGGTTTTTTAACTGGTTTTTTGTAAGTCAATTTGACAACTAGTTGTCCAAGTAAAGCGGCCTTTAGACGGTCGCACATGTTTGCAATCATGTGCGGCGTGACGAGAAGAATGACCGTGTAAACGCAAGAAATTCGTGTCGTCGGACATGTTTGAAGGTTTTCAAAATTTTTTGATTTCTCTGTCGGCGTGACACACATGTGCGACCGTGTAAACGGCTGCGTGACGCACATAGTGCATTTTGTCATTCGATCGGTAGACAGCGAGCAGTGAGGATGGCGTCGCAAACAAATAAAGTGTTATGGAAGGAGTTCTTTGTAAAAAATGAAGAATATAAAAATAAAAATGAAAGAAACGCAGCATATGAGGTGCTTTTATGCAAATTTAAAGAAATTGATGCGAATGCGCGTGCCATGTTGCTTCGTCGACAGCAGCGAGACAACTGAAGTGTGCGTACATGTTTGACCGTGTAAACGCTCATCGCACATTTCCCCCATCGCACATGATTGCAAACATGTGCGACCGTCTAAAGGCCGCTTAACTGTCAGCGAATGCAGAAGTCAGTCATTTCGCGTCTAATCGTTCACGTTCTGTGTGCGCGTTCATAAGCGAGAAGAGACATGAAAATACGAAAGACGAAACAGAGGTAATCTACAAAATACTGTTAAGGCTGATCTTACGATACTTTTGTTACAACAACAACGTAGAAATGTTTGCATTTTTCGAACATGTCTGTTTCTATGACTCGAAGTTCGCTCGAATTGCACGTTTTCCTTGAATGATTTCAGTTAGAATTTTGCGTTGTTGCGTGAAGCAACGAATTGCAGCAGCAGCTGAATGGTATGTATTAATAAATTTGTTTGTTTTTTTAATTTTTATGAATTTATTAATTTTTTTTAAATATTGCAGGCGTATAGGCAGGCCCCAAACATTTTCGGCAGAAGTCAAGTCCAAGTTAATTTTTTTGTAGAGCTGCAATTTTTTGCTGCTCGTATGTATATTTTGTTTTTCATTCCCGGTGAATTATTGTTATTTTAAAAATACTTTTAAAATAAAAATATTTAATAAATATTTAAAAATAGCATTGTTTTATTTTCCTTTATAAAATTCAACTGGTTAGAAACTAACCCAGAATAAACTAGTTTTCTAATTACTCGCTTTGCAACTGGTTTGAAAACTGTTTTACTTAGGACTGACTTCGGACTAGTTGCAAATGGATGCAGACCGGGACAATTGACTGTAGCCTAGGACACCGCCACGTTAAAAGAGTGAGTTTGCTCCAAGGAAACGAATCGGTTCTAAAGTCGGCTATGACTGACAAGCAAGTTGCAAAACTACATTTGGACCAGTCCGAATTCCTATAGGGTATATACAATAAACCTTGCCTTAACCTATGCTTGTGTGTCTTCTGGCAAATAGCTTTGTGCCCCATGCTGTACTTTGACATAATTGAGCCTACATAGTTTAAGTATTTGAAAATCGATCGTTTCACTCACTCAAAATGATTATCGGAGGCCTTTTCTATGTTTGCGGCTGCTTGTATTTTGATTATCTTTAAATCGAAATCAATGTCGTCGTACCAAAGCGGACCACGTAAGCTAAAAATTATGCGTCCTTCTGGTGGTATCATAAGTTTGGAGACCAACGTGATGAAGTTGTACGTGTAGGCAGATGGTTTGTTATAGCACTCGTCACCTTCACATAGGTTGCTTGTCAGGCGGCAGCGGCTATTTCGGGAAAAACGTGTGACTTCAATGTTACTAAGTGGCAAATTATCAATAGCCCAACACTTGGAACCTGTTGCACAATTTTAGCATTGCAGTTACACCGTGCGACAAAAATCTAAAAATTTGAAAACACATTTGACTATTGGAAATTTTCAAGGAAATTCAAGGATACAGTTTTAAGGCCATTTTATATACCTTGCGCACCAAAAAATTAATTCTTTTAAATTCTAGGAAATTTTCTTTTTCATTTGATACTCTTATTGATATTCTACATTGCGTTCAATATTTAAAATAATTTTTTTAAATAATCATGTCATTAAAAAGTCCTTTTAAAAAAATTATGACGCTAGAAATAAGAACGCAGTCTTACTATTTTTCGCATCTAGATTTCAAAGTATATCGAATCTTTCGTGTGTAAAATTGACTGTCGCACGGTGTTATGTGCGTGACAACGTTGAGCGTAATATAATAGTTTTCGTACTTCTTTTGATCCGGATCGTTGACATATCCGTACTGGCAATGAATAGTGGTGCACTTGTAGCTGCCCCGGATGTTGGTGCAGATGTCGTTGCGGCCAGTGCAGAATTCGCCAGTGGCGCACTCGTCAATATCACGGCAGGTATTTCTGTCCATAGCTAAGGTGTAGCCGCGCGGACACGAGCACTCGTACGAGCCGGGCACATTATTGCAGTAGCCCATGCAAAGCTTGTAGGACTTGTGCACCTCGCACTCGTCTACGTCGTTGCAGGTGCGATTATCAGCACTCAGTTCGAAGCCCTGATTGCACGTGCAGCGATAGCCGCCCCAGAAATTTACGCACTTCTGTTGGCACAGTCCCGCTATCTCCTGGCACTCGTCCACATCTAGGCAGATGCGGTCGTTGTCCTTGTTCTTCTGGAAGCCCGACTTGCACTCGCAGTAGTAGGAGCCGACCGTGTTTAGGCACTGTGCATTCGAGGGACACACCAGTGGGTGTTCCTGCGCACACTCGTTGATGTCCACGCACCGACTGACGCCGTTGCTGAGCCGCGTTAGCTGATGCCCAGGCGGGCAGGAGCAGACGTAGCCGCCGTTGCGATTGCGGCAAATTTGATTTTCAGCGCAATTGTGCTCTCCCGTCTCGCATTCATCGATGTCTATATAGTAAATACAAAATAAAATACAAAATGTTAAAGCAATCAATCCCGACTAGTATGGCATCACCTATGCACTGTGTGCCATCCGGTCTCGACTTGTATCCAGCCGAGCATTGCAGCAAGTTTTGACAGCGGTATGAGCCGTTCGTGTTAATGCAACGCTGATGGGAGCCGCACGAGTTCGCCAGCTGGCACTCGTTTACATCTGCAAAGGGAATATCAAGAACGAAGGGCCAATTACAACGCGACTTATTTGATGAAATTTCTCATATACCACGACTGACCTACACATGCGTGCAAGTGATTGCGCTGGAAGCCAATGCCGCACGCAGGTAGTTGTGCGTTGTCTACAGTGCCAATACCTCCATCGATATAGTGCGGCAAATATTCGCCTAAGTCCGTGTGGCTGTAGGTTTGGCGTGAGACGTGCCCCGGATACAGGTACGTAGTGTGGTTACGGCTGTACGGTAGCTGGTTAGTAGCTAGCGTTGGAGGCGACGTTGTTTTCGTAGTCGTAGTTGTGCTGGTGGACGAAGATAGCCGGCGATAACAGCGGAATGAGCCTTTCGTATTGTAGCACTCATAGTCGACGGGACAGTTGTGGGTTCCCAACGCGCATTCGTCGTCGTCTGGAACAAAACGACAGCAACATATCAAGGAAACATATAACCAAGTTCCGCAACAACAACTTTCTCGCTAGTTTAACATCCTCGGGATTAGTTAGGTTCAAGTAGCACAAATCGAGTAATCCATAGACACAAAACAGATACAATTCCTGCATGTACTGTGAAAATCCTATTTAGAAAATGGATCTTTTTATTTTTTGATGAAACGCAGCGCGCAAAGTATTCCCCTATTAACCCCTTAACTGTTTAATTACTTTTCATCGAAGACGAGTATACTCTACGAAAACAGAGTATAATGTTTCTGCCTGTAAAATTAAACAATTATGACAAAAATTAAGCGCCTTATCGTCTTACAGAGTATACCATGCTGGGCGTGGTCAATCTTATATAGCCTACGTTGACCCCTTGATAGTGCTTGCGTTACCACAGATAACTCATCAAGTAGATGTCCAGTCTCATACGACGAAAACGGCACCAAAATTTCAAACTCTGAATTACAGTTTTTTCCCGCAAAGCTATTTTACGCACACAACTGCATGTGCTCATCCAGAACTTTTGCTGAATTGAATTAATTTGGAATTTCTTTTCTTGCTTGTGATATTCTTTTCTGCAACATACAGAAGAATAAGTTTGCGTACAAGGGGTACATAGTTTTTTCATATGAAAAATAAATCACTTAAGGGGGTAGTCAGGTAGAATCGACCATGTATTTAAGTAATTTTTTTTCATACAAATTTTTATTCCACATTAAACATTTTATATGTTATTGTACATAGTTTTGAGTACTGAACAAAATTTTTTTTATAAATTTTCGTTTATATCCGGGGGAGATATGGGCGACCGGAAGACGCCATTTTGAAATCTGGCTGACACGATTTCTCCATTTCGGATGATCTGAAACATACCAAACAAATTTCATTTTGAAGTACAAATGAATGGCTCTCGATTGAACTATAACTGTAAAAAAATATTAATAAATAAACATTTAGTGCAATTGTAAAGTTTTTTCCTCTTTTTTTGCTTGTTTTTTGTTAATAATTGTGTCATAACTTTGTTACATGGAAATGGACAATAATGATCGTAGTTCATGCGATAGCCAAACCTTTTCTGAAAATATAAAAAAAAGTTTAAGCAAATCGGTGCAGTAGATCGGCCGTAATCGTGTCAGCCAGCTCAAAACAACAGCATCTACTTCACGCGCCAGGTGTGCGATTCGAGCGCGCGAGCCCTTACAGCTAATCTCATTTTCAATCGCTTTCGGATACTATCCGAGGTAAAGAAAGGTTTCCACATGATTCCTAAGGGTTTAAATAGACCAAAACTGCAAAAAAAAAATTTCGATTTTTTGAAAAAAATCTACCTGACTACCCCCTTAAAGTAATTTTTCAAAAACAAAATATTTTTTATTTTTTCCATAAACTTAGTTCTTTTATTCTATTAAGATAATAATAACAAAAACTTGACCAAATTGTAAAAGAAGGGCCAAAAACAAAATGTGTTATGAATTCACCTCAGAAAAAGTTTGCGTACAAGATAAGGTTATGTTTTTTTTTTTTTTTTTTTTTAACAGGAACAAACGCGCAGGGGATGACCCCTATTAATGCGAAGCATTGCGTTGGTTCAGGAAGGATATAAAGGTTAGGAGATAGGGTTATGAGTAAAGTGTTTATGGGCTCTTGCCTTGAACCCATCGAGATCATAAGTGCTGGGGAAAATATCTGCAGGGAGACCATTCCACAGCCGCGCTGTACGGGCCAGAAACGAACTTTCCCTGTAGTGCGTAGTGCGCTGGAACATCGTTTCGACGTGGAATGCATGGGCGCCAGTGTTCAAACGGGTTGCCCGGGGGAATACCCGGAGTGATGGCATCAAGCTGCTCATCTCCACTGAGCAATTACCGAAAAAGTATCGGTAAAATAACACCACACATGCCACGTTTCGACGATGCTCCAGGGAGTCAATAGAGCTGGATGCCCTACTGTCCCCTATAAGTTTAATCGCACGGTTTTGCACCCGATCGAGGAACTCCAAATGGGTTTTTGAAGCCCCCGCCCAGAGGTGCGAGTTAAACTCCATTTTAGGTCGGATATAGGTAGTGTAAATAATGCGGAGATCAGGCGGAGTGAAATATTTTTTGCACCGCTTTAGGAAGCCGAGGCACTTGGCTGCTTCTTTCGACACGCCAAAAATATGATCGTTCCAACGAAGATCGTTCTTAATGGACATGCCCAGAACATCAAGAGCTGCCGATTCCGCAATACCCACACCACCCATAACCAGGGATGTGTTGGGATGTGGGGAGACTCATTTGTGGGATAACAGGCAACATTGGGTCTTGCGGGGATTAAAATCGACCCTGTTCGCTTGACCCCACTTGGAGATTGTTTGTAGGTCACTATTAAGTGTGCCATTCATACGGCGCCGTTCTCTCTCAATCTCCACAGAGCTGGGACGCTTTGTGAAAGAGTATGAATGACAAATGGTGCTGTCATCCGCAAACGAGTAGATGGGATTCTTCGTCGACGACAACAGGTCGTTGATGAAGATCAGGAAAAGGGTTGGAGAAAGGACCGAACCCTGTGGCACTCCCGCGCTAAGGGAATGCTTTTCCGAGGCTATGCCGTCTATTACAACACGAATAGAGCGATCATAGAGGAAGCTCGTTATCCAACGAGAGAAGATACTACCGACACCATAGGCAATCAATTTTGACACGAGTGCTTTATGCCACACCCGATCAAAGGCCTTGGAAATATCCAATGCAACAACCTTGCTTTCACCGAGGTTTAGAATGCTATGGTTCCATTTCTCGGTGAGGACCGCCATAAGGTCTCCCGTTGATCGCTGTCTTCGAAAGCCGTATTGGCGGTCACTTAGCAGTCTATTGTGCTCCAGATATTTCACAAGGTTGAAGTTTACAATGCCTTCCATTACCTTGGAAAGCACCGAACAGATTGCTATAGGTCGGTAGTTCGCAGGGTCAGTAGTCTTGCCTTTTTTAGGAACTGGTTGAACATTTGCTACCTTCCAACATGTCGGAAATACACCTGTGGTGTATGACATGTTGAAAAGTTTGCGTAATGGACAAGCCAGTGAGGTAGCGCACTTTTGCAAAACAAGGGCTGGAATGCCGTCCGGCCCTGAAGCCTTATTTACATCGAGATTTACAAGCACTCTTTTAACTACCCGTGTCCGAAAATGAATTTCTGGCATAGAGCAAGATACGTTTTCGACTACGGGCAGTGGTTGATCGCTGGGGGGCAGAGAGGAATTCTCTGCGAAAATTTTAGCCAACAAATTAGCTTTATCAACCGAGTGAGTGATGATTTGATCATTGTTAAGAAGAGTTGGGATTGAAGACGATGTTTGGTTCTTCACCTTCTTAACGAATGACCAAAAGTTCTTACTACCACGCTGGCATTGAAGAACTTTTTTCCTTTGGCGCTGTTCGTGCAGAAACTTTTGGCGCCTTAGGATGGCATTGCATCGATTTCTAGCCTCTTTACGCAGCTGTTCAGTGGTGGCATTTTTATTTGCCTGCCATGCTCTGAAAGCTTCCTCTTTAGACCTGACAGCGATTCTGCATGTCTCATTAAACCAGAGATTGTCCTTAGGTTTAATGCAAATTTTCTTATTAGGGATGAAGGACCGCATTCCCAATAATATTATTTCTTCAACCATTTTGGCTGCGGCATTAATGTTTCTATCAAGAAAGCACAATTTCCAATTGAAGTGGGCGAAAAAATCGTTAAGTCCACTCCAGTTAGCTTTATCATACATCCACATTAAGCGCTTCGGGGCTAAGGGCGAAGCATTGCGGATAGAAGAGTATGAGAAAGACGCCAAAATGGTGCAATGGTCTGAGTTTCCAAGAGGTGCGTGCATTTCAACATCATATTTTTCATGATGTGAAGTGAGAAAAAGGTCTAGAGTATTGAGAGCTTGCCCCGCAACGCAGGGGATATGCGTTGGTTCATGCACTATTTGAGTCAAGTTATTAGACTCAGCAAAGAGCTCGACAAATAAGCCTTCAGGAGTTGTGTGGCTGGAATGGCGTAGCCAATTGGAATTATGAATATTGAAATCACCAGCAACTACAATTTCACTATTCGGATACGATTCCAAAATATGAGAAATAGAATCAGAGAGAAGATCAAACTTGTTGTAAGTAAAATCTCTCCCTGAATTCGGGCTTCTATACAGAAAGCAGAAGTGCAGAATGTGCGACTGGATATTGAATTTAACCCACATGGAGCTAAATTCGGCATCCGTCGTGTATAGTTGTTGCTGGCACTGGTACGCAACATTACTGCACACATAAATGGCAAGACCCCTGTGAGGAGAGAATAATGGCAGTAAGTGGTAACCAGGGATGTGGAAATCCAGTGGATCTGCATCCCCACACACCTGGGTTTCACTTAGTGCCATTACATGGGGTTTATGAAGTTTAACAAACGCGTATACAGCAAAAAAGTTCGCCCTGAGCCCGCGCACGTTGCAGAAGGCTATGCGAAATTTGTCCAGCACCATGGCCTGGGTGGGTTAAAGGACAAGGAAAGTAGCCGGGAATGCGATCTGCCGCACTAAGAAAATTGATTATGCTCTGTGGTAAGTGTTATGCCTTTACCACAGAACAGTCAATTTCTCAGTGTCGAACAAGACCGCATGTAGCGCCACTGAATACGGACGGAGGAGGGAGACACGGAAAAAGAACCATAACAAACACAACGCAGAGGTCAATGCAGCGGACAGCGAGAAACAGTTAACGGCAGTTCATATTTTATTGAGTTCGGTTTTTATTATTTGTTATTTATTAATATTATTATTGTGTATTTAATTATTGAGCACACGCGGCGTATCAACAAACTGGACATGTCAGTCGGACGAACATTTAAATACGCGAGGGACGGACAGAAACAATAAAAAACAATATGAACCGCGGAGCACAAAACGGCACGTCTGCCCACGCGTAACACTTGACACATCTTTTGTAGCAAAAATTGAATTTAAACTAAGTTTTGTCCAAAAATTAATAACTTTTTGGATATGCTTCTCTTCTTGGAACTCCCTGCAGAAGTTTCGGCATAAATTTTATTAAATTAGGTGTTTTTTCAGCGTTTCTTTTGTTATATGGGGCATTTCACGTCAAGCGGACAACCCAAAAAAAGTGAGGTCATGAATTTTGTTTATATTCTGGTCAGTTATATCATACTTCTAGTAGACGTGGATGTGTACACCCAATTTTTTTTTCGTATGATGTTTTTTTGCTGACTAAACATAAAGTCATGAATTTTTGGATGCTTATTATCTGTATCAATTAATTTGTAAAAAAAACTAAAAAGTATTGTTTCTGATAGTAAAAAAGTTGTTGTTTTTTGTTTTTGTCGAATTCTAAATTTTAATTTTTTTTACGTATAGTAAACCGGAAGTGAAAATTTGAAATCGATATTTGAGTAATTTCGACACTTTTTTTTTAATTATTTTAACGTAAATTAAAGCTTCAAATGTACTCATTCTCCACAAAAAAAATTAAAACGTGATCTCCAACCGTTTAAGACTTAGAGCACATACAGTACATACACATAGCTGAAAATAATGGATTTTTACACTAAAATGTGCTCTAAGTCTTAAACGGTTGGAGATCACGTTTTAATTTTTTTTGTGGAGAATGAGTACATTTGAAGCTTTAATTTACGTTAAAATAATTTAAAAAAAAAGTGTCGAAGTTACTCAAACATCGATGTGAAATTTTCACTTCTGGTTTACTATACGTAAAAAAAATTAAAATTTAGAATTCGACAAAAACAAAAAAACAACAACTTTTTTACTATCAGAAACAATACTTTTTAGTTTATTTTTTACAAATTAATTTATGTAATTTTGTGCAAAAACATCATACGAAAAAAAATTAGGTGTACACATCCACGTCTACTAGAAGTATAACTGACCAGAATATAAACAAAATTCATTTTTTTGGGTTGTCCGCTTGACGTGAAATGCCCCATATCCTTGAATTGTTATATTTGGTTACTATATCTTTGAAGATGGAGTGTTGTTGGGCTCAGGGTTCAAGTAAACCCTTATATATTTAATTAAATGTACGTTAGGTGACTAGGGAGGAACTGTTTCAACTTAGCAAAGATAGCTTCACATCGTATGCATTGTGCCTTAAGGTATCATGGCACGTTAGAAAGGGGAATTTTTAATGATTTACAAAACTATTTATTTCAGCTCCTTTATTATCAATCTGTTTGTGTCAATTTGTTTACAATATATTGAAGGTTTAAGGAACACAAAAAAAATTTTTTTTTAGCATATTGTCTCTTATATAGGTGGAGCTGAAGTCGGGTAGAAAAAACACATCCTCCATTGCGGACACTTAATCTCCGGATAATAAAGGAGCTGAAAAATAAATAATTCTGTAAATCATTAAAAATTCCCCTTTCTAACGTGCCATGATACCTTAAGGTCAGTAGCGGCTTAACGGGGGGGTGGGGCGGAGGGGCGGACCGCCCCGGACCCTGGGCTGCGGAGGGCCCCGAGAGAAGCTTGTATATAAAAATTGAAAGTTTTTCAAAACTGAAACTTGTAAAAGACTATTTGCGCTCCACAATGGTTGTTGAAAGGTTGTTTGTCACTTTTATCAATTGAAAGAGACACAGTATCGGCAATTGACTTTGAAATTGCAATAACAAATTCAGTTCAATAAAAGCAAGAAAACATCCTTTCTAAATAACAATTGTTTGCAAATTTTAAAAAAATTTTCCCTCGAAGATTGCAATATTTAATTTTTAACTTAAAATTCTGTGCAAAGTATGGAAATACAAAATTCTAAGTTAAAAATTAAATAGCGCAATCTTAGAGTTTGCTTGTAAACTAGTGCGAATTACGCAATTACTTCACCTCATTAAACTTTGTAGACGTCAAACAAATTTACAGTTATTATTATTATTTTAATAATTACACTGTACAACACAAAAAAAAATAACAAGGTTCTGACAACGGATTCTGGTAGAGGGGACCAAAAAAAAATATACGTGTATCGGCGTTTTGAAAGTTTACGTCTGAATTTTTTTTAGGGGGGGTCAAAGTTTTCCCCTTTTTGCTCATTCTCATGGTGAATCGGCATACGAAAACCATGTAACCTCACATTTTAGGTATATGATGTGTTCAGCAATTTGATGTAAAATACTACGAAGAACATTTTTGTGGAGCATTTTAACCCTGTAGCTCCTATTTATATGGGTCAATTTGACCCTTTTTTCTAAAATGCCAAAAATGTCCTGTAAAACAGGACTTTTTAAGGACAAAATGTACCACGAAAATATTCGCCATAAAATTCGACTATAGGTCTCTGAATACATCAAAGCTCAGAAATTAACTTGAACGCCAGAAATAAGCCAAAACTGAAAATGTGTTTAAGTGTTTATTTCGTACCTACTTAGTCAAAATTGGTTCTAAATGTCCTACAAAACTTGCACGTGGAATAGCAGATAGAAGGGCAACCAATATTCCAAAAAAACCATGGGAGCCGAGAGCTGAAGGGACATTAGGCGAGCATAATATTCTCCATCCACCGCTTGTGCCAACAAAAGAAATACTTTTACAACCATTACATACTCGTATAAAGCTTGTCGTGGTATAGACAATTTTGTTAAGTGTTTGGATACAAATGGATCGGCATTTTACTTTCTGAAGACAATGTCTCTAAAACTAAGCGAAGCAAAGATAAAAGAAGGTATGAATGCTAAAACTTTACTTTTTCATATTGGTTTCATACCAATAAATTTACAAAATCTCGTTTTTCATTACAACAGGTGTTTTTGTTGGTCCTGAGATAAAAAGGCTTATGCTTAGCGCAGAGTTCAATCAAATGCTTTCACCAAATGAGATTGTCGCATGGAAAAGCATTAAAGGAGTCATTGGCAATGTTCTAGGCAAAACTCGTTCTCCTGCTGCTCGAATGCACGTCGACACCATGATGAGTGCATTCGAAAAACTAGGTGTTCATATGTCACCAAAAATTCATTTTCTGAATTCTCATATGGATTACTTCGAACATCAGTTGGCAACAGAATGCGATGAACAATGAACGGGGAACGATTTCATCAGACATGTGCCCCCATCAGGGGCGGATTCAGAAATATATTATGGGGGGGGGGGGGGTGTTTCAAAAAGTAATACAATAATATTTATTAAATGAATAAATAAAAATAAATAATAATAAATAAATTTATAAAATGCTTTTTAATTTGTATATAGTTTTAAAGTCGATCCAAATATTCCGAGGGTTTCAACCCCCAAACCCCCTGCCCCCTGATACCGCCACTGGCCCCCATTGAGGAACGGTATAAAAGGCAAGAGTATTCATTCTTTTATAGCTGATGTATGCTGGACATTATTCGATAACGGTGTTGAATTGCCAAGAGCTAAACGAAATATATATTGAATACCTCAAATACCCAAAATTGTTCTCATTTTTCTATTTACTATATATATATTATATATAGAGCTTTCTTTTGTACGGTGACTTATAGTGAAATTTTGCGTTTAACATTTTTCCCATACACACTAACCCTCAAAAATCAAGTTTTGTAGGACATTTTAGTACTAATTTTGATTAAGTACGATATGAACACTTAACCTTTTTAAGTTTTGGCTTAATTCTGGCGTTCAAGTTAATTTCTGAGCTTTGATGTATTCAGAGACCTATAGTCGAATTTTATGGCGAATATTTTCGTGGTACATTTTGTCCTTAAAAAGTCCTGTTTTACAGGACATTTTTGGCATTTTAGAAAAAAGGGTCAAATTGACCCATATAAATAGGAGCTACAGGGTTAAAATGCTCCACAAAAATGTTCTTCGTAATATTTTACGTCAAATTGCTGAACACATCATATACCTAAAGTGTGAGGTTACATGGTTTTCGTATGCCGATTCCCCATGAGAATGAGCAAAAAGGGGAAAACTTTGACCCCCCCTAAAAAAAAATTCAGACGTAAACTTTCAAAACGCCGATACACGTATATTTTTGTTTGGTCCCCTCTACCAGAATCCGATGTCAGAACCTTGTTATTTTGAAAAAAATTTGATTTTGTTGTTCAGTGTTATTGGTTGGATAACAAGACATCGTCCCGGAAATCCGGTTTTCTTCTTTGATAGACTCTTTTACGAAAGCAATTCTATGCTCCTTGTAAGTAAGCTACTGCTACTGGGTTTTATAAAATATTTCTGTAAATTTCTGAACTACTCGACACGAAAAATGCACCTAAAAATAAAAGTGTTTTCTAGACTGGAACTTTGAAATAGAATAAAATATAGATGTATGAATCTACAGACTGAAATCCAAATCATGTATGTTTTCCCTACCTAACATATTTTGGTCCTGAAACTTCAAAATTGAAAATTTAGTTAAAAGGATGTCTTTCATTTGATACCCATATTTCCATCATTGCATAACCGCATATATTTAAAAAAAATATTTGAAATGTGTATGTCCTTAAAATTTTTAAGTTTTTTAAAAAGGACTTTGGGGCAGAAAATGAAAAACTGACTATGCCAGATTACTATAAATGATCTCTAGTTTCACGTCTCTATCCAAATTTGGATGGGTCTCGGCAAAAAAAAAATTTTTTTCGCACAGTGTAATAAATGTAAAGTTGGTGTTTTTACTCACTGCATCATAACTTTGTAATTTTTCTTTCAATTCTATTGATGTTAGGCTTAATATTTGCTCAAGTAATATATTTGCTCAAAAAATATATAATAATAATATATCTTTCATCTTAGATTTTAAAACTAGGGGAGATCATTTTTTTATCCATAAAAAAGATATTCGAAAATTTATGATTTTTTGGTCGAAAAATTCACTTGGTTACAACTTTCCTTTGGGGAAGTTACTTGTCAGTAACTTCCCCAAATCTCATCTGATTTGAACAATCTATATATCACTAAAAAGACTAAGGTATTATCTTCTTCTTGAACGACGGACAGCTCGTGTTAATCGGATAATTCTTTCAGGAGATATGTGCTCATAGCTGAAACAACAGGAAAAAAACTCGTTTTTCGAAGATTTTTTGAAAACGCTTCTTAAAACTTTTTTTTTATTTTCAGTTTCGTGTTCAGCGGCCAAAGTTAGTCTAGAAAACACACTGATCGCAAAACAATCTAATCCTCCTGCTCGGGTTGCTTAAAATAATGGCCAGATCGTAGTAACGAAGCAAGATTTTCTGGTTTTTTTTTTTAGTTTTAAGATGGCTTTTTGACATGACGAGCTTGCTCTCCCAAAAGTTTTCCTAATTTCATGAAAGTTTTTATCAAATTTGGAAAGATTTAGTAAGATTATCCTTTTATCCATTTTTCATTTTTTCTCTAGGATTCTATTGCTTTCTATAAAATTTCAAGCACATATACGTTTCAAAATAATTTGCCCCTTTACCGTCCATTTACTGTTCAATGGAATACAAATTAAAAAAATTAAAAAGCATAACCGGAAATTCCAGTTATTAGTTTTGTACGCAAACTTATTCTGCACCGTTTGTGGGGGCCCCTCAGCCGTCGCCGCCCCGGGCCCCCGAGCACCTTAAGCCGCCACTGCTTAAGGTCATTGTAAAGTTGAAAAGAAATGTTGGAACCTGATCCAAAATTTTGAAACCTTGGCTTGCATAAGCTTTTCGAATATGTAAATAACCCCTCGGAACCATTTCTGAATTAAAAAACACAGCCTGCTCACTCCTTTACTAGACATGCAGCCCCATACCATACCCCCTCATATGCGCATAATGTGATATTTCACTACTTGAATGTAAACACTCCTAGATAAATATTTTATGTGCTAGGAAATCATTAATGTACTTAATGTTAACTAGATTTAGTCTTACTTATGTACTAATGAAATAATGGGCAATAAATATCATCGTGTAAATATCACCCCCTCATATGCTATGCTTTACTGTTAATGTCAGATTTTTGTTATTAACTGAATCATCTTGAAATTAGTTGATGCATTTTAATGCCAAACATGCCAAACCATTATCAGAGAATAATAAATCTTCCTACTCCATAGATAACAACACATAGTCCCGGAAATTCGGGTTTCTAGACTCTTTGATGGACTCTTTCACGAAAGAAATTCTGTGCTCCTTGTAAGTAAGCTAAATATGGGCTTCTTACATGCTGTTATGTAGGGGAAATATGTCTTTTTCATGACTTTTCTTATAAAGTCACTGCTACTGGGTTTTATAAAATATGTCTGTACATTGCTGAAGATATTAGATGCAATTAGCCTTACAATATGATGGACTGAGCGCAAAACAATCTAATCCTATTGCTTGGGTAGCTTAAGAAAATGGCCAGATCGTAGCAGAGAAGCAAGAATTTCTGTTTTTTTCGAAATTTAAGATGGGTTTTCAAAATGACGACTGTGCTCTTCCAAAAGTTTCTCTAATTTCACGAAATTTTTTGTCAATTTGGGAAAGATTTAGTAAGATTATCCTTTTATCCATTTTTATTTTTTTTCGCTTGGGTTCTATTGCTTTCTATATCATTTTAAGCACATATACGTTTAAAAATAATTTACAAGTCCGTTTACTGTTCAATGGAATACAAATTTCCAAATAAAAATGAAAAGCATAACTGGAAATTCCGTAATTAGTTTTGTACGCAAACTTATTCTGCACCGTTTTGTGAGTATATTGTCAATAAATACGAATATATGGAAAATTATTGTTTTAATGCATCTAAAACACAACAAAAAGTGCAGTTAAGGCATATACGAATAATGTGGATAAGTTTTGGTAAACAGAGAACCCATTTTTGAAGTCAAAATTGATGATAACATAATTTTGACTTGCCTGTACGCAAACTTTTTCTGACTAGTGTACATTTATGATTTTAGCTACAACGATAATGTGCTGTATTTGGTGTAATAGGTAGACGGAGCACATCAGGTATTCGTAATTTGTTTCTTCGTAAATTTCGTCTCGGGTTCGAGGCTGGGCGAGGAGCAAAATTTTTTTAACATTTAACGCTTTATTTTATAAACATTTTTAATCGGTTATACTTGAAATTAATAATGTATTGAAAAATATTAATATAAATGAAGCTGTTCTAACAATATTGCAGCGCACAAATTATTCTTGTGTATGATCAAAGAATATGAAGTCTTTATTTCCTTTGGTATGATACATACACATCGTTGCCAAGGCGACGCATTGCTAATAGCTGCGGCGCCAGCAGGTCTATCCTTTGCGTCGGCGTAACTGTATTGCGAGAATGTAGTGACCGCTGAACAATTCAATTCTTGTTTGCGAAAAGCAAATGCCTGGGCGTACCCAGCAACAAATTAAAGGGAGCAAAGACATATGTAACTACATTTCAAAATTCAGAATATAAAATTCGAATAGCATAGAAAAGAATATAGATTTCTGTACATACATATATAAAATATACGAATTTTAGGAGGGGGCGGGGCGAAATACCCTCCTCTACCCATACGGGCGTACCTAGCCCATGAGCGCCTGTCATTATCAATCGAATCTTTTTGCTGTATGGTTGTTTGTAACCGTATGTTGCGCTTGATTGATTGATTTTAAAACTTGTAAACAATTATATGTGTCTCCAAAACCAAACAATTTACTAATTAAGAGATCTAAAAACCAAATAAATTTTTCATTTATATTGTTTTCACAGGTCGTAAAAAAAGGAATAATTTAAAAAGAAGCCATTAAAAAGTCTTGGCAGCTGCAGAAACTCCCGCTTAGGGCGCTGTTATGCAGACGGTCAAATGACCGTCGGTCACGATAGTTGTTGTTGCTTCAATGTAAAATGAAAAATTGAGAGAGAGAGCGGGAGAGTAAAATTTGACCGCGTCGGTCAAAAATGATGAGGCTCTCGATGCCAAATCATGCGATCAAAACAGTGTTGCGTTGTGAAATTATTCACAACACATGTGTTTTCGGAGCAAAATGGCACACTTGTCGCGAAAATATGTATTTAATGACGGAAAAAATGGTTCGTAGCAACCCTCATCGTTTGTTTAGTGTACTGGTGACCGGCGATCAAATGACCGTCTGCATAACAGGGTTTTGGCACAGAGTAGAAAAAACAAAACGAGAGCGTAAAAAGTATCGTGACCGACGGTCATTTGACCGTCTGCATAACAGCGCCCTTGCGCATTTGACCATCAACACTCAACCAGTGCTGCCGTTTTCAATTTTTTTTCAGTAGTACAAATTATGATTTTTGGGTAGTATTTATGGACTTTGAGTAGTACCAAAGAATATACAATATAAAGAGTACGCATCTTAAAAAATGTTGCAAGCGTGTTTATGACGCAGGGGACAAGAGATGAGCGGAAGCATAGGTTGCGGCACATTTCTTACGCTCATACAATCGAATGGCATAGGGCAAGCTCGAATTTGCAATATTTTCATTATCACGAGGAAGCAAGCGTCGGCACAGTGAGAGCGTAATAATATTAAGGCTCTCTGTTTTGCTCACACTAAGCACAACGGCTTCCTTCGCTGCTAAACAAAATTGTGTGTACTCACTTCAGACCAGTGTTGCCGCTGCAAAATTTTTAAAAAGTCGCAAAAAAAGTGTCACAGCCGAAAAAAGTGTCATCAAGTGATCCAATGTTTTATACCATGTATTATACACGGTGGACCGAAAGTTTCTGCATACATCGTTTCAATTGTAATATACTTAAAATTCTGATTGCTTGTGTTATTTGAAAACGAAATGGGGGAATCCCCAATAATGTGATGGTTTGAAAATCCTAAGCAGTTTCCTCGTAGATCTACAGCGATTTTAATGCAGGACGGTGCACGATGTCATACGGCGAAACAGTCAATAAGTGTTGCTAAAAGTCTATTTAAACTAGTATGGGAAGACTGGCCGGGAAATTCGCCAGATCTTAATCGTATTGAACATATCTGGTCCAGGATTCAAGATTTAGTATTTCGGAGTCCAAAACCTGCCAACAGACTTCAACTCATAGAGAGAGTAAAACAAGAGTGGGATGCCATATCATTGACCGAAACGTCGGTCTTGTGCGAAAGTTTTCGAAAGCGAGTCCTAGCCCTACGGGACATGGGTGATGGAAACTCATACACATAAATCGCAAAAACTAACACATTCACACATTGTGTTAAAATTTTTATACTGGAGCCACTTCGGTGGAAAAGAGACAGTTTGGCTGTGAAATTGTTTTATAAGAGAGAGCGAGATGAAGGGCGAATGTACATTGACATATCAAAATTTGAAAGAAAAAAATCAAACTTTTATTTAAACAGCTTTTGCATCAGCGACAGGGGCGTAGCCAGAACTTGGTCGTGGGGGGGGTTTTAAAAATTTTTTTGCCAGTTTAGTATTACATGTTTTTTAAAGTAAAGTGCACTTTCCAAATAGGGCATTTTGTTGTGGCTTATATGACTTAATGCATTAAAAACTAAATTTTTTCCCTGATTTTTAGTAAAAATTTCATGAAATTTGGTGGACTGAAAGCGAAGTTATTGCATCTGAAGTGGAAGTATGTTTGTGTCATCGTACAAAAATCTGAATCGAACAAAGATCCAATATTAACTATTGTTTTAAAAATGTTTAAACTTTAACCGAAGCATTTAAGGGGTCATTCTCATGTGAAATTTTGTAAAAATCAATTTTTTTTTTAACATATTTGGAATGTATCATCCTTGAAGAAGGTGCTGTAAAAATTGTATTGGAAAATTTCAAGTATTTCGGCTTCTACAGACATTTATATAACGAGCGGTCAAGGATTCTAGCGGTTAGTCAAAACTTTAAACGTGTTTTTCTCGGAACGCCTTTTTTTGAAATGGCGGGGATGATTTACAAAAAACCATTCATCCGATCTCTCTGCGATTTTGTCACGTCATTCTACATACTGTTAGCTATCGCCCCTAGTAAATTCACTCTGATATGTTAAAAATTTCATATTTTTTTTCATTGATAAAATCTTCAAAAACAACCATTTTTTACTGCTCTAACTTCCAATGCCTGCCATTTTGTGAGATTCTTATGAAAAAATTCAAATTTACTACGGGCGAGAGGTACGTTCATACTGATTAAGAATTTCTTTGAAATTTATGTTTCAGATAATCCTGTGACTCAAAACAATCCCCGCCAGCTGACCATGACGCGGCAGAAGCCGTGTCTTTAATCGAAAAAAAGTGTTTGAAAAAATTAAAAAATTTTTTTTTTATTTTTGTACCATAACAATGAATAAATTAAAGTGGAATATCTTTTTTTGATAATTCCTCGTATTCACAAAGGAAATAATTTCTGAAAAATGTCCATTTTTCCTGTCCGCGCATGAGAATGACCCCTTAAATTGATGGACCAAGTTTATGGTGATTTTTGTTTATACCGTGGTGGAGTTCATAAGTGGTAAAAGCGATTTAAAAACGATTGTCAGAACATAAATGATGACTAACGTGCTAGCCAACTGAATCCGCGATCACCGTAGATCAAAACTGGGCGGTAATTCATAAAAGATAAGCCAAAATCTTCATTGAAATTCTTGAAATTGGATTTAACCTTCGCTTTACTTATACCCACCCGGGTGATCTTTTTAATATTCATGTTTAATATCTGCACAAATTTTAAGGTAATTTTCAATAACATGAAAACATATTTTTTTTTAGAAATTTTGTTCATATTTAAACTTGAATTTTGTCATTTTTTATACAAATGTACCTGGGTGATCCCAGGCGCTTTCGCTACCATTTTGATTAAAACTCACGATAAATTTTTTTTTGCGTACCTCATTATGTGTTCAATAAACCCTCTGGAAAGAAATCTTCTAATATTTTGCATAGTCTCAAAATAAGTCATTAAAGTTAGGTTTTTTTCGAAATACGAACTATCGCCAGAGGAAGATACTAAATACTGAAGTATGAAAAACATTTATAAATTATTATATATTTATTGTGAGTTTTACTCAAAATAGCGGCGGAAGTGCCTGGGATCATCTTTAGTAAGGGGAAGGTTAAGCATTTCAATAGCATAAATTTATTGCATTTTAACTGAACATTTGGCTATCGAAGGATGCCATCCCATCTATTGACACTTGTTTTGACTGTTTTTTTGTTTACTAAAAGTCGAATTTTAACCATCAACCACTCCTCGTTTTCACATGATGTGGCACCGTTCGAATTTCACCTTTTCAAAGAATGCATTTGCCGATGAAAAAAAGCGTTTTGAGAACGTAGAAACCATCCAAAAGGCTCGACAAACTAAACTACTCTTTAGACATGTTTTTAGAACATGCAAATCGCTGTATTAAGCCTAAACGTGACTATTACATAAACAAATTAGTTTCGGTAAAAAAGGGTTTTGTTAATATTATTTTAAATATTTAAAGATGAAAAGACCTTTTTTCTAATGTGGGAACGTACATACGATGCATAGTGATTGAAAATGTTGACAAATTATAGGCTATGGGGGGGTTCTGACACCCTAAACCCCCCCCTTGGCTACGCCCCTGATCAGCGATGATGCATTTATACAACAGCAATTAGGAATAAATGCCTCAGCGCTGACAGAAACGAGAGCACAGATAGAGCTTAACAGTTCATCCGTATACGTAACTATGTGTGGAAAAGAGACAGTTATGTCAGCCGCCACCACGTGGCACCTTGTCAGATTCGATTTTGACATTATGTTGTAAAATTTCAGTGAACGTGGTGGACGCAGTACTCGACGCGGATAATTAAAAGGCTTTCTAAAAGGATTAAAAGATAAGTACAAACCAATGATAATGATATTTGCAGGATTTTTCAAAATGGATGCAATTATTTTCAGCGCCTTGACGTTAATTCAATTCTCTCATGCCGTCTTAAGCTTTTCCATATGGCCACTGATAAGTGTTATACATAAGTTTTGTATCAAAGAAATCATTTTTGTTATGGTTTTATGTTAATTTGTAATTAATTTTTGTATTTATTTATTATTATTACAATACATACAAATAATTAAAAAAAAATTGTGATATTCATTTTCACATCACCGCTGATGGAAATTTATATCAGCGGTGATGCATTTACACATCAGTGATGATGACCTTTCCCATCAGCGGTGATTAGCACCGTGGATGGATATTTACATCAGCGCTGATGCATTTACACATCAGTGGTGATGAACTTCTTCATCAGTGCTGACTGCCACCGTGTATTAAATTTTAATAGGAGTAAATGAGACAGCTGTATGTTCCACAAGTTACTGAAGTTCGTGTGCTGAAAGGTGATGCAAGATCACATGTACACAAAAGTTTCCATCACTTTTTTCACAAAGCCCTTAAGAATGTGATGGGAAAGGTGATGGAAACTTTGATCAGCTGAGCATCAGTGTCCCGCAGGGAGAGTGCTACGAAAAAATGGCACACATTTTGCTTGGATATGATTTAGTGGTTTAAATATAAAAAATTTTGAAAAGCAATACAAATGATCCTTAACTGTGTTTTTTTGTATGCAGAAACTTTCCGTCCACCGTGTACTTTCATTATTTTATCTTTCGAAACTCATTATTTTTATTAAATTTCTAAAGGAGATAATTTTCTGTGAAAAAAAATGTTTCCCTTTAAATTAATTGATGAGGGGTATAAATTAACACAACCTTTTTTTGGGGTTTTTATTAGGTGCTATCACAGAACAAACAATATACAGAATGCGCATCTGGTGTAAAGAAAATTTTCTTTGCGGGTTTCAGCGGTACGGCCCGTTTGTTGATGCGGGGGGAAGCAGTAAAGGGGACGAGGCACAGTAGTACTTCGGCTATACGAAGTTTTGTCGCTGGCTTCAGCAAACTTAAATTTTCGAAGATCACCTTCATTCTCTGTTGGGGTGTTCGACAAGGAACATCAATTGCGAGCTGTGCTGTGCTGATTTGCACGAGACGGCGCGCCGCGGCGTACCGTTTGCAAATTCGAATATGCAAGGGTGTGTGTCCGTGTGAAAATAAACGTGCGTGTTGCTTGTGTATGCGCTGAGGCGATTGGAAACAATACGAGCAACTGCACAAGATGAAAAGCAAATTGAATTTCCATGACTTTCGGTACTGCTATGAATAATGAACCATGTGAATTCGCAAAGGCGTACAGTAGAGTGTGCGTTCTTTATTGATACAAAAACAAAACCATGAATTTCTGCTGTGCAATGTTGGCATTCATGTTGGCTACGTTGCCTTCTGGCCTAATTTTTTCCAAGCAAAATTATTAAAAAGTAATCTAATATAAATTAGATTATTAGTTTAGATTAGATGAGGAAAGGCTACAGCCTGTGGTTGTTGTTGTCGCTGGCTAACAACTGAAGTTAGAATAAATTTTTGCTTTGGCTGATTTCTGTAAGGAGCTCAACGACTCACAATACTACGATTAAAAAACCGCCAATTGTGGGAATAAGTTTGGTCAAAATAACCAGAGTTTATTACGATTTTAGGATTTTAAGTTTTCGGGGTTTAGTTACATTTTTTCGATTCGATTGATAATGACAATAAACAAAGATTCGATTGATAATGACAATAAACAAAATCGCCGGCACGTGCTCGCTCTGCGCTTGCTTTTTTACAAACAAGAACAAGAAGCGGACAGACAAAATTTGCATAAGAAAAAGTGACTGGCGAACGCTTTGCCAAAACAACCACCATATCAAAGTGCCCGAGTAAAGCCAAGCATGTGAAGTCAGCGCCAGCGATCGCTGTCAGCGCATACAATTATGCGAACGACTGACCACATCAACATAAAGCAAATTATGAAAGCTGACTTCGAATTAAGAAGTGTGCCGAAGTCATCGCGAATATCTTCGAATAGCCGAAGTCTCTCGGTTCCATATACATTTTCCTCATCTTTGCTGCTCCCGCCCGCGTCCGAAATGAAATCGCAAAATTATTTCAGATGCGCCTTCTGTATACTGTTTATTCTGTGGTGCTATGCACCAACTTTATTATTTAAATTTAGGTGCTATGCACCAACTTATTATTTAAATTTAGGTGCTATGCACCAATTTATTTTTAAGTGCTGTGCACTGTTTGGTCTCCGGCTTAGAACTAACTTCTTAAAAGCTAACAGAAAGTGATAGGAGTCGCTCCGTCCAGAAACGCGTCGCCGCCGTTGGTGGCGAAGAGATGTGCAGCAGCCATGTAACTGGATACGCCTGCTATGTCACGTAGCGGATTGTTGCAACGCAGCAGTAGTGCAGCTGGGTAAATAGCCAAAGATCTAGCAGTGGATCACATTGCGGCGTGGGTGGATGCTCAGCATTCCAGTTGCAGAGGATTGCTGCTGATGTTGGCGAATTTTGCGCAGTTGTGGACTGCGCTGGTCTAGCTGCCGATGTTGGTGATTTTGCGCAGCTGTTGACCGGTATCTGGTATCTGGCTGCTGACGTTGGCTACTTTGCACATTTCTTGACTGTTCTGGTGTTAACTACTCCCCACGTTAAAACCGGGCGTCCTCGGCCGCTTCCTGGCCTTGCGCCGAGCTTCCTGCATTAGTCTCCCGAATTGCGTTCAGGACGAGGAGTTTCCTTCGCCGCTTTACGCAACGGAGAACCAGCCAAATTGCTGTTACGCCTACTATTAATGTGCCAAATAGGTATGACCACGTTGTTGTCTTGGATTTGATTTCTCGGTGTATGGTTGCGATGTGTTTGAGATTTTGCATGTTTACCTCGTGCAGATACGGTAGTGATAGTGTTGCTACATGTTCCGTGAACTGGATATTTTGGGCTAGTGGTACTTCGGGAATGAGACGACCCTTGCGCCGCTGGTTTTCGAAGGTTGTCCCATTTACTATTAGTTTTTCGTCGAATGTTATTAGGAATGTGCCAGTTATAATAACGGGCGGCTTAGCCTCCTGACGTATCTCTACTGTGCAATCGTTAATGATCATTAGGCCGTCATCGATCGCCTGGATCCGCTGGATATCGTGTGCTGATGTAGTTTGGCATGTAGCAGTGTAGTTGTTGAGTAGTTGCTGCAGACATGAGCTTTGTGAGTGAGTCATTTCTTTGCAAAATGTAGATGCCGTTGCAGCCCTGCAGTCCTTCATTATTTTGTAAACCCCATTACATTTCGCTACAACATTAGTTTCTAGTAATATAATTTTGTTATTGTGAACTACCGGATAAATTACAGTTTTATTACATACAAAATCAATTCTGGGATATTTTATGAGAAATAATACAATTTCATTATTTTGTAATATTTTAAGTTTGGAAGTTTGAAGAATGTCGCTTACACTTATATCAACTGTCTTTTCGTTTTTTATAATGTTCTCGATTTCAATGCTGTCGAGTAACGCTGGGTTTATTACATTTATTTTACCTAACATTATTGAAAAGGCAATGTTGTCTAGTTCAGTGATTGCGGCTTTATTCCTATTGTTAATTAGTTCAAAAAGGGTAATTTGGTCAAGTTCCGTCTGTCTGTTGTGTGAGAGTAGCTGGTTTATAGTGTCCGTCATTTTACTGATTTGAATTTGTAGTTGCGAATTAATTTTTATCTGTTGTTTGTTTGCCTCTAACAGGGCCTCCTCCTTCCGGCTTACTTCTTGGAAGTCGTCAAAGTCGGGTGTGCCCGCTACATATTTAAGCGCAGTACCGATAAAGTTGAGGCTGCGAGTATGGCGATGATGCACCCGTAATGCTTCAAGGCGTCGTGTTATCTGTTCACAATCGGCCAGCAGGAGTCTTCGTACGTGTGATTGTGGTACCTGGTCTATGTATTTTTGTGTTTCTTCTATTATGGTTTTAAAGGCTGTTAAGTTTGATCTATGCATTATGTAGTTGTAGTCTAAATAAGTTACAACTAAGCCGTCGGTGATAGGTATATAATTCGATTCCGAGTACTCCAACAGTTCTGCAGTGAGCAGCGGTGGCAGGAGGAACCTACGGGAAAGACATTATCTGAGGTTACTTTTATGAATAGATGTTTTCCCGATCAGTACAGTAGTTCCTAAGTCCTTAGTTACGGTTCCCTCAACGTAGATTTTGGTAAATTTGTTCCCTATTCGTTTATTTGTTTTGATAAAAACTGTATCTCCTGGCTGAAATTTCCTGGCTACTTTCGATTTCTCACACCTCTTAATCTCCTTTTCCTGGGCTTCGATGATTTTGTTTTTTATATCCTCTTTAAGGGATTGTGGGGTTGAATGTATGACGTCCACGGGCCTGTAGCCTGTGACTGAATGAATTGATCTATTGTATTTGGCTGTGGCAATCAAAATTAGGTCTGCAGTGTCATTTATGCCTTGGGTCAGTTTTGTATCTGGCAATTTCAGTCAGAGTGCTGTGGAATCGTTCCACCTGTCCGTTCGTGGTACTATGGTATGGAGGGATGGTAAATGTGCGTATTTGGAAGTGGTCCATTAAAAGCGATTTAATGGTTTGAGAATTGAATGATTTCTCGTTGTCAAAGACTACGGTTTTCGTCCCCTTGAAAAAATTAAGAATTTGCAGGAGCGGTTCTTTTATATCGACTATGGATCGAGAAACTATTGGCGAGACTAGGGCGAATTTTGAGAACTTGTCGATGCATGTCAGAAAGTATTTCTTGTCGGTCGAATATATGTCCAAGTGCAGAATTTCGCCAGGGTGTTGTGGTATGGGAGTTTCCCCAATTCCTGGATCCGGAGGATGACGTTGATACTTGGCCTCGTTGCAAGTTTTGCAATTGGAGACAATTTCTTTTAATCTCTTACGGATTCCCGGAAAGTAGTACTGCTCGAGGACTTGTAACGTATTCTCCCGCGCGGATCGATGTGCACGGTTGTGCTCCGCAGCTAGGATTTCCGACTGGTCATCTTGATTGGTTACGTCATTCACTTTCCTCTCAGTATGGCGGAATTTTACTGATGGGAACATCCTAACTAGTTTGTCCTGAATCTGTCCTAGTATGGACAGGTTGCACAATATGCCGTTAATGACATCCGGGTTAACAGTTGTTTTTAGTGTGTCAAAAAGGTTGTCCAATGAAGAGAAGGTAATTTCGTGTCTAACTGTTTTTGCATCTTGAGCGCCATGCTCTAGAATTAGCTGGTTTCGAAAGCAGTTGATGGGGTTTTGAATTGTTGGAATTGTTTGGGTGAGGGATTCCTCGCTATGTTGAGTTATATTGTCTTCGTCCTCTATTGCGTTGATGCGTTGTCTTGAAAGGGCATCTGCGACCAAATTTTCTTTTCCTGGCTTATAAAAGTATTTGGGGGAAAATTCTTCTATGAAAGCTTTCCATCTTTTGATTTTAGCATTTGGATTTTTATCCGATATGGCGAACGTTAGTGGCTGATGATCGGTAAAAATGTGAAGTTGTTTAACGCCGTAGAGGTAGTTGCGCAACTTTTGGAGAGCCCACACGATTGCCAAAAGTTCTCGCTCATTGGTTGCATAGTTTTCCTCAGTGCTGTTGAGAGTCCTAGATATCATCATGAGTGGCCTACCATTTTGTGACAAAACTGCACCAATAGCGTGTGAAGACGCATCTGTGGTGAGGTCAAATGGTTTTTCAAAATTTGGATACAGGAGCAGCACTTCTTCGGAGGCAAGAATTCTCTTGATTCTTGTAAACGCTGCACCGGCGTCTTCGTCCAATTCAATTGTAACCTTTTTTGATTGATTGGCACCGATGTTTCCGTTTTCCCCTCGTAGGATTTGGGTAAGTGGTTTAACGATTTGGGCATAATCTTTAACAAATCGCCGATAGTATCCGCACAACCCAAGGAAAGATCGTAGGGCGCGGAGGGTTTTGGGAGTTTCGTAATTCAGGATTGCCTGAACCTTATCAGGGCACGTTTTGATGCCTTGCTTTGATACAAGAAATCCCAGAAACTCGACCTCAAGCTTGAAAAATTTTGACTTTTCTAATGACACTCGCATGTTCGCTTCATAAAGTTTGCCAAGAATTCTATCGATGTCCTTCAGATGTTGTTCTTCAGTTCGGGAAAAGATTATCACATCGTCAATGTAGACGTGACAACACCTCCCAATTTCATCCCTCAAAATGTCATCGATTGCCCTTTGAAATATACTTGGGGCGTTCTTTAGCCCAAAGGGAAGTCGACAGAACTCATATTTTCCGTTATTAACGGAAAATGCGGTTTTCTCTCTGTCTTTTTCAGCGAGTTTAATCTGGTGAAATCCTGATTTAAGGTCAAGGGTAGTGTAATAGGCAGAATTTCCCAGATTTGCCAAACTGACGGACGTGTCTGGTATAGGGTATTTGTCGCTTATGGTTTTTTCATTCAGTTTCCTGAAATCAATAACCAAACGCATCTTCCTTTTCCCCTCTTCGTCAACGCCTTTTTTATCTACAACCCATATAGGGTTGTTAAATGGCGATCTTGATGGTCGTATAATACCTGTGCTAAGAAGTTCCGCTACCTCTTTGTTGACAAATTCACCCACTGCCATGGGGTAGGGGTACGATTTTGAATAGACTGGTTCGTCATCCGTGGTTCTTATGGTGGCAACGATCTTGGTATTGTATGGCAGTGATTGTGCAGGATCGGCGAACACCTCATTCCGGTTTTCAATTATACGGGAAAATGTCTCCTTTAGTTTCGGGGGTACTGTTTCACTATTGATTGTGATATAATTAATTTTGCCAGAATAAAGGTAGAGTAATTTTTCCTTTTTTTTTTTGCCATTGTAATGGAGGGTGCCTTTTTTGACATCGAGTCTAGCGCCGATCGCTCTAAGAAAATTAAAACCTATTATTCCATCAAAGGTGCTAAGATGTGGCAAAATAAAGAAGGGAGTGGTTATCTGAAAAATGTTCATGAGGCACTGGTGTTCTATTTTTGTTTCGCCATGGATTGATTTAACCAAGAATGGGTTTGTCACTGGTTTCACCGCTTTTAATGTGTCCAAATTTTTTACGTAGTTTCCCGTTGCGCCAGTGTCGATCAGAAATTTGAGCTGCTTCCCCCCTAACGTCCTTGTGATGTAGGGTAGGAGGGATTGACCTCTAAAAAATTCACCTCATCCGAAACTTCTGAATAGTCCGAGTAGCTGTGTTCGTTTGGGTCACACTCCAAATTGACGTCTGGGTCGTTACGACTGTCAGAATGATCGTCTTCTGAATGTTGCTCGTGGGCAATATTTTGAGAGGTTAAATGATTAATTCTCTGCATTTTTGTAAAAGGCTGCCGGTCAGATTCCAGTGGCCTTTTGAATGGCGGCCTAAATTGGGGGTAGACATTTTGTTGTACTGGGTTTATGTTTGTGTTGGGTCTTGGTGTGTAATTGGGTGCATTAAAATGTGGCCTAATTGGTCCACCAAATGGAAGCCCTGTTGGCCGGTTTGTAGGATAAGTCTGAGGGTGTTGCTTATTTAGTACGAATTGGGATGTCGATGGGTCTATCTCCATAGGTGTTGGTCGGGTTGGTTGTGAGGGGGTGGGAGGGCTGGGTTGGTATCGTCGGTAATGCGGTGAATTGTAAGGGTTATAGGACGCCTGTTGCTCGCTGTTAGCAGCAAAGGTATGTGCGAACATGGACCGTTTCTGATTGGACTCCAGCTCTTGAGCAAGAGCTAAAGCCGTTGGCATATCCGCAGGCCTAGAAGAAAACAGGATATCGCACATGGGTTTGCGTAACCCGGAGATAAAAGTCCTGAGTGCGTCCTGTCTGTATTTCTGGCTAAGGGATTCTACCAGTTCCCTATTATTACCGTGAGACATCACAGTCTTGTTAACCAGGAGTGTTAACTTCTTCTCGACTTCGTCATAGAAATGTGTAATGGGCAATCGACCCTGTCTAAGTACAGCCATTTCCTGTTCTATCAGGTAAATGGGCCTCTTGTCCGCGTAGGTATGATCCAATCTGGCTATGATAGCCTCAAAGTTCAACACCGTGTTGAACGAGGACAAAGCCAGGTCGGCCGATCCTATAATTTTGTTGCGGATTATCGCCACTGCCTGGTAGCACTTGGAGCTAGTTTCGTAGCCCTTAAACATCTTGTAGGCAGCAAAAGCGGCTTGTCTCCATGAGACGTACCTGGCTTGATCGCCATTAAACTCAGGTAATGACTTGACCACATCTAGTGACTCGTCACACCTGACCCCCGGGTCGATTGTTATTTCTTTGAATTCGGTTACTGTCGGCTGTGTTTCTAAGAGGTGGAGCCGAGCGGTCAAGCTGTCCACAGTTGCCTGTATGTCCCGCCGAGTATTCTCAGTTGCTGTACGAATGGCAGCATTAAGCAACTCCTGAATAGTTTCCGGATTCATTTTTTATTTTAATTCAATTTATTTGATTTAATTCAAAAATTATTTTTATGAACGTTAAAAGTATTTAAAAACTAATTTTATTTTGTTTTCTAACCATTAGTAATTGAAAGTTAAATTAATCAAAGATAAAATTAAATGTGATTCAGAATTTAAATGTTTAATTAAATTTTTATTTTAAAATTAAATTTTTAAATTTAATTATTTGTGGAATTTGATTTCTTCTTTTTTCTCAAATGAGATTTTGCTAAAAGGGAGTTTTCCTCCTCTTCTGCAGGACATCTCGACCCTGGTGGAGCGGCTTGCAACAGCGCGTCCCGTTTGCCTGAGCTACTAGGGGGCCTCTTTCTCCACACTTTTTTATCTTATTATTCTACTTACTATAAATTACTTTTACAATTTTTAATAAATTCCTTTTTTATTTTTTATTTCGTCCAACGAAAATTGTTTATACTTGAATTCCGTGTGAATCGCAAGTTCTTTTATTTTTGTTAAGAACAAAAAAATGTTTTTTTTTTATTTGATCTTTTTATTATTTATTGTTTTATAAACTGGAGGGTCCCGTAGGAATCGCAGTTTCCGATATTTTCTGTTATTAAGTTTATTTTATGCTAGGCTTTATCTTAATTCTTAAAAAAGGCGAAAGATTTATTCGACAACTGAAGAGAAGCCAGTACTCTTTCTCGTGTAAAATTATAATTGTATTGTAATTTTTCTGATTTAAATAAATAAATTCTTAAAAATCTTATTTTAATTCTTATAATTTAACCTCCGACTCACAGTAAGACTGCTATCGCCATAGTTAGCTCGTTCACTGCTCTGCTCTGCTCTGCTGAAGTTTGTTGTGTTTTCACCTTAGTTTCCCTCAAATTTGTGAAGTGGTTATGAAGCTTGTTTTGTGTGTTTAGTTTGCACTGTCCAGTGTCCTTATTTGTGATTTCGAAATTTCCACTTTTTTAAAATTTTCACTTTTTATTTGTTTGCTGTTGGGTGCTTTGCGGTTTTTGTTTTTATGTGTTTTTTCTTTTCATTTAACATATAATTTTTTTATAAATTTTTGTAAGTCACATTATACTTTTACACTATGTGCAAATGCTTCAAGTGTTTGTAAAAAAAATTTTATTTTTTTTGCTGTTGGGTGCTTTGTGGTTTTTGTTTTTATGTGTTTTTTTCTTTTCATTTAACATATAATTTTTTTATAAATTTTTGTAAGTCACATTATACTTTTACACTATGTGCAAATGCTTCAAGTGTTTGTAAAAAAAAATTGTATTTGCCGCAGCTGCTCACTTTTATGTTTTTATTATTTTGATTTTCTTGTTCACTATTTCGCGTGATTTATCTATTTTCCGTTCAACTTTTTGTGTGCTTCTCTTAACTAGTCGTCTTTCCACTTTCAAACATTCTCATCCCATTTTCTTCGCAGTAAAAGTGATCTTGAAATGTTTTTGTTTTTCAGTTTTAAAAATTGTTTTTGTTTGAATAATTTTTTCACTAAGTTCGTTGGGTCCGAACTCACGGCCACTTTCGCGATCGATCCTTTATAAGGATAATTTTTCGCGAGCGTGGCCCCACGTTGGGCGCCAATTAACACAACCTTTTTTTGGGGTTTTTATTAGGTGCTATGCACCAACTTTATTATTTAAATTTAGGTGCTATGCACCAATTTATTTTTAAGTGCTGTGCACTGTTTGGTCTCCGGCTTAGAACTAACTTCTTAAAAGCTAACAGAAAGTGATAGGAGTCGCTCCGTCCAGAAACGCGTCGCCGCCGTTGGTGGCGAAGAGATGTGCAGCAGCCATGTAACTGGATACGCCTGCTATGTCACGTAGCGGATTGTTGCAACGCAGCAGTAGTGCAGCTGGGTAAATAGCCAAAGATCTAGCAGTGGATCACATTGCGGCGTGGGTGGATGCTCCACATTTTGCGCAGCTGTTGACCGGTATCTGGTATCTGGCTGCTGACGTTGGCTACTTTGCACATTTCTTGACTGTGCTGGTGTTAACTTATATTCAAAAGTCCCAATATGCATGTTTTTTATTTATTATGATAACATTTGCATTTCAAAGCATATGCGTGATATACAGGGTTTTTCATTTCGAACCGAAAACTTTGACAGCCCTGCGTTGACAACCGCAACTGTCATCTGTCGTTGCATTGTGTTAATATTGTAGTTTAGTGTTTGCCATTTATGAAAATGGACCGATTTAGCATCGCTCAACGTGTAAACATAGTCAAAATTCACTACAAAAATGGTGACAATTTGAGCACCACTTTTCGCGCACTAAGGAAGGATTTCGGACGTCACGGAAGGCCTGTTTTGTCAACAATTTCGGATTCGGACAGTTGGCGAAATTCGAACGAACTGGTTCTGTACAAGATGTACAGAGGCCAATACGTAATCGCCCTGCTCGTTCGGCCGAAAATATTGTTGCTGTAGCTGCCAGTGTTGAAGATGACCTGAATTTATCGCTGAACGTTATGGCCGTATGATAACCGAGTATTTCTGGCCAGAGATCGAAGATATGGATGTGGAGGAGATGTGGTTTCAACAGGACGGCGCTACATGCCACACAACATGACCGAACATGACAGAATTGCGAACCAGGTTCGATGAACGCATAATTTCGCGTTTTGGTGATGCCAATTGGCCGTCAAGATCGTGCGATCTGAACCCTTTGGACTTTTTTCTTTGGGGCTACGCGAAAGACCAAGTCTATGCAGACAATCCGCAGACTTTGGAGCATTTGAGGGACAACATACGTGCAGTTCTTGGCGCCTTACAGCCTGCTATATGTAAAAAAGTCATCGAAAATTACCTAAAAAGAATCGAGGTGTGCCAGGCTGCTCGTGGCGGTCATTTGAATGATGTCATATTCCATTACTAATGGCACAAACCAAATATTATTTTGATAATAAAGTTTCTTCAAAATTCAAATTTTAATCGATTTTTTTTCTTTATTTACTTTTTCGGCTCATGATGAAAAACCCTATACTTACTTATCCATTGCGAGCCATCAAAATTAATTTAACACAAATAAAGGCAATGCCACAAAAAAGCGCGTTTGACATAATAAAAGGGTTGCAAATAGTTTAAATGTTGCCAGAGGTGTAATTGTTAAGTACCTAAGTGTTACCGTTGAAAAGTGAATACTGAAAGGAAGGCATATTTTGAGTATTTTTAAACACAAAAAAAAAAAACATTACTTTACGAAACAACTTTCAAAATGTACATATCAACTTTTTGATCAAGAAAAAGGGGCAAAAGTCGCATGATTTTGAAGAAAAGGGTCAAAATAAGCCTATTTTTAAAAAGTCGGTGTCAGGTGGCATCGGTCTCCAGAAAGGGTCAATTTGACACTTTAGTCGCACAACGGCAACACTGCTTCAGACACATTGAAACAATCAACCACCAAAAATGCCAACAAAAGCGCTAATTTTTTTGTACGTATATGTAGTTATTTTTGCTAGCGATCGCTTTCGCTTGAAAAAATTCGCTGAGGACAGCTCATTATCAATCCAGTCGTTGCGTTGTTTGGTTACGTATTTTCGTATGCCTTGCGATTGAATTTGTTTAAATTGAACAATTTGAATACATTTTGACGTGGTTGAATCCCAAAAAATTTGTTTAAATTGAACAATTTGAATACATTTTGACGTGGTGGAATTCCAAAAAATGTGTTTAAATTGAACAATTTGAATACATTTTGACGTGGTTGAATCCCAAAAAATTTGTTTAAGTTGAAAAATTTGAACACATTTTGACGTGGATGATGAATATCGATAAAAAGAAAAATTGTCTTAGGTCTGGGCTGAAATGCTGCGTGTCCAGTTGTAATAAATCAATGCGAGATGATGACAATGCAAAACTTTTTAGCTTCCGCTGATTCTCCCATGGGTCAAATATGGCGTCAAAAATGTGGTATTGCAGAAAATGATTGCCGCAAGAGGTTAGTCATTTGCAAAGACCATTTCTGCAGCTCATATATTGGAAAAAAATTAAAACATGGGGCGGTGCCCACATTGAACATAAATGAAGCTGCTGGTTTTGATGACGACGACTATGACCTCTCTTTCGAAATCACATCACATCCTGTCAAAATTTCATGACATTTGGTCTAGTAGAAGCCGAAATATCCCGCTCAATGTGACAGTATGTTTTTAACTTTGGTACGAGAATGTCGATCGAACAAAGAGCTAATATTAAGTTCTGTTTTAAACTTGGTAAAACTTTTACCGAAACGTTTAAATTGTTAAAGCAAGTTTATGGTGATGATTGTTTAGTGATTGTTTGTGAAGACTTGAATGACGACGAACACGTCGGCCAGTCGAAATTTGTGATTACTGACGATGCCATCAAAACTGTGCGTGATTTTATCAAAATGCAGCCAAAATCATCATTGAAATTGATGGAAATAGAATTGAACATCTCAAAAACATCAATTGATCGCATTTTAACCGAACATTTGGGTCTCCGTAAAGTGTGTTCTCGCTTCATTCCGCACACTTTAACCGACGACCAAAAAGCGCAGCTCACAGAGCCGTAGTTACGACCGATTATTTGACCAAAAATCGCATTTTAACCATCAATCATTCACCGTATTCGCCTGATATGGCTCCCTGTGACTTCTACTTATTCGGTCAGTTGCATTTGCCGATGAAAGGAAAACGTTATAAGGACGTTGAAGACATCCAAAAGGCTTGTACCAACATTCTGAAGGCGATGCCGGCCGATGGCCTAAAACACTCATTCCAAATGCTTTTGGACCGTGCAAAACGTTGTATCGAAGCAGAAGGGGAGTATTTTGAATAAATAAAAAGAATTATACAAAAATAATCATCCGTTTTCTTTATTTTATAAAAGTCCTGTTTACTTTGGAACGCACCTTGTATAATGCAAAAATACAAAGAATTGCAAAAACAGTTGCAAAAGAGAGGCATTAAAAAGAGTTCAAGCCACAAATCTAAGCTCGTTAATGTTAAAAAAACAATAGAGTCTTTAGAGGGCATCAGCAACGAATCGAAAACTTTTTGTAATTTATTAATTAGCTCACGCCCAAAGGAATATTCCGAAGACGTTAAATTCTTGGCCCAAAATATATACTATTTTTCCCAGTCCACCTATTCGTTTATGAGAAACAAATTAAATCTTAATTTACCTCACATTTCAACTCTGAATCGCTGGACGCCAATTAAATATCTTCAACCTGATTTTAAAAATACCGGCTTTGAAAATATTAGGCAAAAGTGTTTAGTGTTAAAAGGTGCAGAAAAAAGTAATATGGTCTTATTGATGGATGAAATGGCCATAAAAATGGAATTACGGTACAATACCAAATTGGACATAATAGATGGTTATGAACAGGGGCGTAGCCAGAACTTGGTCATGGGGGGTTTTAAAAAAATTGTTTTGCCAGTTTAGTATTACATGTTTTTTAAAGTAAAGTGCACTTTCCAAATAGGGCATTTGGTTGTGGCTTATGTGACTTAATGTATTAAAAACTAAATTTTTTCCCTGATTTTTAGTAAAAATGTCATGAAATTCGGTGGACTGAAAGCGAAGTTATTGCATCTGAAGTGGAAGTATGTTTGTGTCATCGTACAAAAATGTGCATCGAACAAAGATCCAATATTAACTTTTGTTTTAAAAATGTTTAAACTTTAACCGAAGCATTTAAATTGATGGACCAAGTTTATGGTGATTTTTGTTTATGCCGTGGTGGAGTTCATAAGTGGTAAAAGCGATTTAAAAACGATTGTCAGAACATAAATGATGACCAAAGTGTTAGCCAACTGAATCCGCGATCACCGTAGATCAAAACTGGGCGGTAATTCATAAAAGATTAGCCAAAATCTTCATTGAAATTCTTGAAATTGGATTTAACCTTTGCTTCACTTATACCCACCCGGGTGATATTTTTAATATTCATGTTTAATATCTGCACAAATTTTGAGGTAATTTTCAATAACATGAAAATATATTTTATTGAAATGTTGTTCATGTTTAAACTTGAATTTTGTCATTTTTTATACAAATGTACCTGGGTAATCCCAGGCGCTTTCGCTACCATTTTGATTAAAACTCACGATACATTTTTTTTGCGTAGCTCATTATGTGTTCAATAAACCCTCTGGAAAGAAATCTTCTAATATTTTCCTTAGTCTCAAAATAAATCATTAAAGTTAGGCCTTTTTTCGAAATACGAACTATCGCCAGAGGAAGATACTAAATACTGAAGTATGAAAATCATTTATAAATTATTATATATTTATTGTGAGTTTTACTCAAAATAGCGGCGGACGTGCCTGGGATCATCTTTAGTAAGGCGAAGGTTAAGCATCTCAATAGCATAAATTTATTGCATTTTAACTGAACATTTGGCTATCGAAGGATGCCATCCCATCTATTGACACTTGTTTTGACTGTTTTTTTGTTTTCACATGATGTGGCACCGTGCGAATTTCACCTTTTCAAAGAATGCATTTGCCGATGAAAAAAGCGTTTTGAGAACGTAGAAACCATCCAAAAGGCTTGTACCGACATCCTGAAGGACATTCCGGTCGACGAACTAAACTACTCTTTAGACATGTTTTTAGAACATGCAAATCGCTGCATTAAGCCTAAACGTGACTATTAAAAAAACAAATTAGTTTCGGTAAAAAAAGGGTTTTGTTGATATTCTTTTAAATATTTAAAGATGAAAAGACCTTTTTGCTAATGTGGGAACGTACATACGATGCATAGTGATTGAAAATGTTGACAAATTATAGGCTATGGGGGGTTCTGACAACCTAAACCCACCCCTTGGCTACGCCCCTGGTTATGAAGATGATGGTTTCCAAAGGACAAATAAAATTGGGAAACAGATGTGTGTTTTCATGTTAAAATCGATGTTCTCACATTGGGCCATAGTTTTATTATTAAATATTATTATTTTGTCAGAGTTTGGGGTTTCTATTAGTGTTCTAGTATGTGACGAAGGTTCAACCAGCAGAAAGTGTTTCACGGCTTTGGGAGTAACGGTAGAAACGCCTTTTTTTGAATATGCTAACAAAAAAGTATATTGTATGTTTGATTTCCCACACCTTGTAAAATCTTTACGAAATGGCCTTGTTGTTTACGAAATGGTACAGTTAGCTTCAAAGCTATACGTGAACTATGGGAAACAGAGATAAATGCAAAAACCAAGATGTGCACAAAACTAACAAGACAGCACATCTTCCCAAATTCATTTGAAAAAATGCGCGTCAAGTTTGCAACTCAAGTTTTCAGTCGGACAGTCCAGGCTGCCATAAGAACAATAGTTGACACCAAAGGATTTAAACAATGTTCCAAAGAGTTGGCGTTGTCTACTGCTGATTTTATTTCAAAAATAGACAAATTATTTGACTGTATGAACAGCGGCACATTAAACGCAGATAACGTGTACAGATCAGCCATACATAACCATGCCATCTACCCTTTTTTCGCGGGATACTCCTTTTTTCAGCTTCTAAAAAAAATTTTCGAATTTTCAAAATCCTTTTTTTCTATATAAATCCTTCTTTTCTCATACAAAATTCCCAACGTATATTGTTGAAAAACAAATGACAAAGAGATGGCGCTTCACAGCTTTTGAGTGTTGCCACCATCTTAGCGCCGACTGTCAACCACTTTCATATGCCGACAGAGATACAGAGGGCGGCTTTGGCTTTGCAAAAGAGATGGGAGGTCAGCGGCGTGGCAACTGTTTTTTGAAATGGCTGCGCATCGGTTTTTGTAAATTTTTTCGCATCAGTTTGTCGTACATTAAAAAAAAAACAAAAAACAAATGCCAAAAGGAAAAGGAAAATGCCTCTTTAACGCAAAACTTTGCGAGAAGTATCCGTTTTTGGAAAAAACTAAGTCAGAAAGTGATGTTTTGTGCAAAAAATGCCACAGTCATTTCTCCATTGCCGGCGGCGGTAATTCAGACATCGTTCGACATATCAAAACATCGAAACACCTCTCTGCTTTGAATGCGACTTCTTCGAGCAAAAGTATTACCACGCATTTTTCATTAGCATTGCATACACAAAAAACGGCAATGGAAGGCGTCTGGGCGTACCACACCATCAACGCTAACCACAGTTTTAAGTCATGGGATTGTGCGACCCGGAAATATTCCACCATATGTGATGCCAACGATATGTGATGCAAACGCGTGTGCGATTGACTTTGAAGACGATGATGACGACGACGACAACGATGAAGTTGTAGCAATGCTAGTTGATATGGATAAATAAAATATGTATTAGGGGTATTCTCGCAGTCTTGCAAAATTTGTGAAAATGCAAACTTGCAAGACCCTAACTTGCAATACTGCGAGAGCGCACAGAAATAAAATTATTGCAAATATTGCAAACAACGTGGCGGACCAGTGAAAACAAAAAAATTTTGAATTTTCTTATTGAAAATGCTGCACTTAATATTCTTCTGGAAGATGGTAATAATTTAAACCAATTTTCGTTTATAACTGAAAAACGACTTGATGGGACTCGTCACGCTTGACTTGCGGTGGAAATTTTTTTCTATCTTATGATCTAATTAAGTCTCCACTTTTTTGAAATATGCGTTTTGTAGGTAATAACATTGCGAAATAGCGGTATTTTTTTCAATCAAATTGATTTTGGGGAACATCATCAAAAAATTGTTTAAACAATCAAATTGTTAATATACTTTTTTTATTAAAATAAAAAAAATTTTAAAACATATTCCTCTAAAGTGCATACAATAAGCTAAAAAACGGTTTTGAAATTGTGTCGATAAGATAAGCCGAACCGGAGATATTGAATTTTAAACATGTTAGAATCTAGCAAAATACGCGTAACTTTCAAAATTTTAAATAATTATATAAAGAAAAAAAAATTTTTTTCGAATAAATTCTGATATACGTGTCGGTTAATTTTATGCCCAGAAGTGAAAAAAAAATTTTGGGATGAATATAAATTATGGGGTCAAAAAAGTTGTTCGGTTTGTAAAAGAATGACCCATATATGTAATACTTCTATATTGGCACTAAGCTCAAGGTACATTCGCCAACATCACAGTACAGCAATAGTGAAATATGAGCGAGAAAGCGTATAAACGAATGTACCTTGACATATGTCAAAAGTCAGGTGCGGTGAAAATTTACTGGAAATAAATAAAAATTTGTCAAAATTGACTGAAAAGTCTACCTTTTTCTTCAACCGCCCCTGGAGCAGTTTGACAGTTGTTCATGTGTAGAAGTGCACATGTATACACGCATAGAAATACATTCGCAAAATTTCGTGTTTTCTGTCTCACCGCTTGTCTCCCTTTGATTTCCGAATGAAAACACATTGTGAAGATAGGTTAGTGCCAATATAGAAGTATTACATATATGTACATACGTATTCATTCAATGAGCCAATTGCGAGAATTATTTGCCTGTGCAATTTGTATGCTTCCGAGTAAAACTTTAGTGATAAGTATTCAACATTTAGGTTGAGCTTATTCAAACTATTTAATTAATGAGTTAGACAGAATAAATAAATAAATAAATATCTTAATTCTGTTGCTCCAAAGCATTGGTTTTCGCTACTGCTTAGACTATTTTTTTAAAGAAATCGTCCTCTCTGATTTAACTCCAGCGTTGAAGTTCAAAAATAATGTACACCTTATCCTCAAAATAGCATTTGCTTCCTTCCATCTCTGTCACAGAAAACATACAATCCAATTGATCAAAAATCAGACACGACAAGAGCACAAATACTTCCTTCGCTTCAGAAATGTAATTGAATTGACACCAAAAACACGGATATAACCACAAATACAATGGATAAATATTAATTTTAACTATGTTCACACATTCTTTTCCAACAAAAATTATAATTTACTAACCCAAAAGAAAATAAAGGCCAAGTGAATGAAAATCACTTGGACCACGTAAATTTTGCGCCAACTAACTTATGCCACAATTAACGGAATGGCACGGAAAAAGGGCTCCAAATCGGGTCAGATGGAAAAGTCTAGGTGAAGCCCTATGCTCCGTAGCGGACTGGATAAAGAACAAACGAGAAAAAATATTTATAAACAACTCTGACAATAATTACGTCGAAAATAACAAAAAAATTGACAATAACTGGCAAATTTGTATGAAAATACACCATGGTCTGGCCAGACCATGGGGGGTTCAACTAAGGGGTATAAATACGTTTTGCACGATTCTCGCCTTGTTTTTGTAAAAATTTTGTTCATGTATTGGTTTTTGTGCTTAGAAAGGATCAGTTGAGGATATCATGAAATATGAACCCGATAGCTTTACTACATCCTTACTAAAAGTGGACCCAAAGTTCAATATGGTCTGGCCAGACCTGGGTGCGCACACAAGGGTTAACAGTGTAAAAATCGCAAGGATTCATCAACCACTAAATCAAATACTAAGTTTCAAAACACATTAACAATTTTATTTATACAAATGTGAAAGAAACAATGTATGTATAATTCAGTTAGAGAAATGCATATAAAAAAATTGTATATGTTTTTATTATATACTAATAGTAAGTTTTTTGGTGGACCCCTTTTTCCGTAAAAGTTTCCCCTAATAAACTTTTCGAAGATAAATCGAGTGGACAGTAGCGTTCAGTAAACAGTTTTTAAATTTACTTCTGACTACTATGCGGAAACGCAATTACAGTACCAATAAACTGTCAAAAGAGCGGAAACATAAATTCATTAATATCGTGTTTTTTTCTAAAACATCCCCAAAATGGTTATAAACCAAGATTTTGGAAACTTGACTCAAGTTTAGGCTTGCCACCCGTCCTCCATTGTGGAGGACAGTCCTCCAAATTACTCAAATGTCCTCCGTCCTCCAAAAAGGGAAAAATGTCCTCCACGAACACGAAACATGTCGATTTTACTATTTCCTTTGGTAGCAAACACGAAATGCATCATAATAATCTGAGTTGAAATTAACAATGTTTCGTATAAAAGCAGCCTTAACTTATTGATATTTATTTCGATAAAAATCGATATTTTTTGTTTTGATCTCATTATTATTATTATAATTATTTAATTATTTATTATAATTAAAATTACAATAAAAAGATAAGAACTAGCTTATTATTAATTTTATTATTTTTAATTTTATGATATCATTAAATGCAATATAAGTCTGATTAAAGCAGCAAAGAGCAATGACAAATATTTATTTAAAAGCACATATATGTATTTATGTAAATGAATTTATTCATTAATTTTTTAATTGTTTTCGTATTTATGTTTTTATGCTTACTTGTTTTGTTATCTTTATGATTAAATGTTAAAATTTTTGGGAGCTTTTTCTGTATACATATGTATTATATGTATGTATGTAGGGTGGGTGGTAGTATGAAAGACAGTTAGGTTGACAACACTGACGGGAAATTCTAGACACGCACGTGGACAACTCAGACGGACAAAAAACATAGAAAGGAGAAATAGGAATAAAAAGGGAAAAAAGAGAGGATCAGGCATCATTCGTTTTCGGAGATCGTAAGTGGAAGGAACGTCCAGTCGTAAAAGTCAGCAGTTGTTTAAAAGAGTCGTACGAGTGAAGGAACAAAAATATATTGTAAAAGTCGGCAGTCGTTTATTTAAAAAGAAAAAAATCGTACGGGTGAAGAAATTAAATCATTGTAAAACTTAACTTAACCTTAACCAACTATAAATTTTAATTAAAAAGTGAATTTAAAAGTGAACTAAATTTCTCGTCTTTTAATTGAATTCCTACATTTGGGGGCTCAACCAAACAAAGTTGGGGCAGTGCAAACAATCTGAATTACAATAGAATAGAAGTTTGAAAAGCAATAGAAGTTTGAATTGAAAGTGAAAGTCAAAATTTAAAATCTTAACATTGTCAGTATTGGGAAAAAGGTGCAAATTGTCAATGTACCTCGTGGCAAAGTGGAATTAGAACCGTTCGATACCGCTAGCGAATGTTCCAGAAAACAATAACAAAAAGAATAGGAAAGCTGCAAAGGTGACCCAAGTGGAAGCGGACGAGTAAGACAGTTACATATGAGCGTTAACGAAAATTCGAAGCAAGTTGAGAGTTCGATTACAACGAGATTACAAATAAAGCAGCGAGAAGAAAAAAAAAGAGACGAGACAAAAATTACAGAAAAGAATTCGGACAAAACGAACGAGTATATCAAGATGGAGCAATTGAACACGGTGGGAAATATCGAAAAAACGATACCTTTTTTTGAAGGTGACACGGGAATGACAATCGATATGTGGCTTAAAAACTTTGAAGATAACGCCAAAGCATACGGGTGGTCCGAAATTCAAAAATATGTGTACGCGCGAAATAAGATGGTGAAAAGTGCGGATTTATTTTTGCAGTCGGTATCGGTGTCGGATTTTGCAACATTAAAGAAGCAATTGATCGAAGAATTCAGTAGGAATTACAGCAGCGCCGAAATACATGCACAACTCACGGAACGTAAAAAGAAAGACAATGAAAGTATGCACGAATACATTTTACATATGCGACGTATCGGCTCTCTCGGCGCAGTTGATGAACGGTCGATTATTCGATATACGGTTGACGGTATTAAGGGCAGAGCGGAAAACAAAATCGGACTTTACAACGCCCACAGCTATAAAGAATTGAAAGAACAATACGAAATTTATGAACGTGTGTATAAGAATAAATCAGTGTTGCCACAAAAAACGGAACTCAAAGCAAAAAGTTTTCGTTGCTTTAATTGTGGCTCGCCGGAACATAAAAGAAACGAATGCAAAAATGAAACAAAATGTTTCAGGTGCAACGAGAGTGGGCATATTTCAAAAAATTGCAATAAGAATGTACAACGCAGAACGGTAAATTGTACGATTAACAACAACACGCGGAAAAAAGTGTTATTAAACGGAAGAGTGTTTGAGTGCCTAATTGACGGTGGTGCTGATGTGTCGCTAATTAAAAACGGTGTATTCAAGCAACATTTCAAAACGCAAAAAATTAAAGAGTATACGGCACAGATCGTTGGCTTTGGCGGTGAAGTAACAATCCCAATTGGACATTGCATTTGTGACATTGAAATAGACGGTTTTGAACTGGAACACAGTGTTGTTATAATGCCGGACTCAGTATTAACTGCGATGTCGTAATCGATATAGCTCCGATGAAAACGGATATACCTTTCACTCGATAATACCAGGTAACGTTGAGCTACACAATATTATGAACATTAACGTGACAAACACAAGTACGGAAATCGTTGCGCCGGCTAATTATAAGTCCCAGATTCAGAATATGAAAGAAAGCTACACACCAAACCAGAACGTGATAAGCCCAGTGCAAATGAAAATTGTTTTAGAAAAGGACGATCCAATTTATTCGTCGCCGAGTCGTCTACCTCAACTGGAGCAAAAAATTGTTGAAGATCAAGTCAACGAATGGCTAAATACGGGCATAATTCGGAAGTCATCGTCGCAGTACTGCAGTCGTGTCGTTTTAGCTGACAAAAAAGACGGATCGATGTGCATAGACCAGGGGCGTAGCCAGAACTTGGTCATGGGGGGGGGGGGGGGGGGCGGGGTTTAAAAAATTTGTTGCCAGTTTAGTACTTTAAAAAACATATATTTAAAGTAAAGCGCACTTTCCAAATAGGGCATTTTGTTGTGGCTTATGTGACTTAATGCATTAAAAACTAAATTTTTTCCCTAATTTTTAGTAAAAATTTCATGAAATTTGGTGGACTGAAAGCGAAGTTATTGCATCTGAAGTGGAAGTATGTTTGTGTCATCGTACAAAAATGTGCATCGAAGCATTTAAATTGATGGACCAAGTTTATGGGGATTTTTGTTTATACCATAGTGGAGTTCATAAGTGGTAAAAGCGATTTAAAAACGATTGTTAGCCAACTGAATCCGCGATCACCGTAGATCAAAACTGGGCGGTAATTCATAAAAGATAAGCCGAAATCTTCATTGAAATTCTTGAAATTGGATTTAACCTTCGCTTTACTTATACCCACCCGGGTGATCTTTTTAATATTCATGTTTAATATCTGCACAAATTTTAAGGTAATTTTCGATAACATGAAAAAAAATTTTTTGAAATTTTGTTCATGTTTAAACTTGAATTTTGTCATTTTTTATACAAATGTATCTGGGTGATCCCAGGCGGTTTCGCTACCATTTTGATTAAAACTCACGATAAATTTTTTTTGCGTACCTCATTATGTGTTCAATAAACCCTCTGGCAAGAAATCTTCTAATATTTTCCATAGTCTCAAAATAAATCATGAAAATTAGACCTTTTTTCGAAATACGAACTATCGCCAGAGGAAGATACTAAATACTGAAGTATGAAAAAAATGTATAAATGATTATATATTTATTGTGAGTTTTACTCAAAATAGCAGCGGAAGTGCCTGGGATCATCTTTAGTAAGGCGAAGGTTAAGCATCTCAATAGCATAAATTTATTGCATTTTAACTGAACATTTGGCTATCGAAGGATGCCATCCCATCTATTGACACTTGTGTTTAGGTTCGCGGCGGAGCGGATAAATAATAAATCGGTGTGGTTCGGGTTTTGAATGTTTATTCGTCGGAGTACGAATGACAAGTAACAAGTAATACAATAAACGTTAAACAATACAAACGGCCGAAGCCGGGGAGCAGAAAATAGGGGGAACATGAATACAAAGGGAGAAGGAAAGATTGGGATTAGTAATGGGCTCGACGGATCACTAAATACAGCACAGTACATCTGAACATCGCGGCCGCCATTGCAGATTGCAATTATATTAGGGTGCCGGGGTCGCGTCCAGGGTTACGGCGGACGGCTGGCTGGCGATAATTTGGCGGTGATGTGCGACTGCCTGGCTGTAGGATGGGCTGACGGCTGGGGGTTGTCGCCATTCCGCGATGCCGGAGCACTGGGGAGTGCGCTGAGGACCTCTCTGCTGTCGATGCTCGGTGCGGGCAGTCTGGGGGGCAACTGCTGGGGTAGTCGCTAGCGCCGAATCTGCAAAAGAGGAGATGTCAATTGTGAGAAGTGATGATGTTGACATCGTTAGTGTGGGGTCTGATCGGTTTATCAAGCGATGGGGTTCGCTTGAGTTCCCGTCAGAGGAGTGAAGGCGCTTGGAGCAGGTCGCACGGGAATGGCGACTGACTCGGACCCGGGATGGGTGCGCTCGAGGTTTATTGTATGGGGGGGTGCAATGTGGAAATGCGAGGGGGCTGCAGTTTCCATCAGTTGCTGTGCATGTTGACGCGTGGCGTCGAGCCAACGCTTGTGTCGTACCCTTTTTCGCGGTCTCATTGGGGGCGATAGCCATCCTGCGGGGGGCGAAACGTTTGGCAACGAAGGGGGGTGTTTGCCGTTTTGAATCTGAGTGTGCAGGGATGGTGGGTTCTGATTGATTTGCCTTTATTTCTTTGTGTGGAAACCCTACGGGCGGCAATCACGTCAGAAGGGGCTTCCTTTGGAGTAGGAAGATTTTTTCGAAGGGCGGGACCAGTGTGCGTATGGTGATTTGGCACCATGGCAGCATTTGTCACATGTGATGACATGGGTACTGGACCGCTTAATATCCAACCGAATACTGTGTGTTGAGCAAGTAAGCTGCCACATACATTTCGGTGGAAACCTTCGAGCATGATCTGCGGGATGAGATCACTGCCAATCACTATATCGATCTGCGCTGCCTCGAAGGGGTTGGGATCAGCGAGATCTAGCATGGCGAAATCGTTCAAATTTGGGTGGTTTATTTTGGAAGGGGGGAGAAATTCCGTTAACTTTTGAAGCACGATTGCTTGCACGGCGAGGTTTGTGCTCGTTTTAGGGACTGCCAATGTCAAGACTCACATATGGTTGGCGGTTTTCACAATCTATCCGCCCATGCCCGAGATCTGGAGGTTAGATTTCTCGATTGGCAATTTTAGGCGTCTCTGGACCTTCGAGGAAATGAAAGTGCGCTGAGAGCCTTAATCGATCAACGCTCGAACTTTGAACAACTTTCTTAAATGTATAATGGACACCAGTGCCGTAGGCAGAAGGGAGTGGGTGCCATTATTTGGTTGAAGGGCTGGTACTGGGAGCGTACTTTGCCTTGAAGATGTGCTGGGTTGCGCATCGAAATGGGGAGAATGAGTGATGAAAGGGAAATGGTCGAATGGGATCGATTGGGGGAGTGAGTGGGTTGCGCATTGCCTTTGGGGAGATGAAGCAAAGAGTGGTGCTTTTTCTGGCAATATACGCATGTGAAATTGCTTGTACAGTCCTGAATTAGGTGAGATGTAGCAAGACAATTTACACAGAGCTTGTGCTTCTTCACATATGTTAAACGACTCTGGGGGGTGAGCCTTTTAAAGCTTTGGCAAGTCCGTACGGAGTGATTTGCGTTGCAGAGTTTGCACGCGAAGTCGTTTTTCACTTCAGTGTGAAAATTTATGGATCTGGGGGGCCGATTTTTGGGGACATTGGAAGATGAGGATTGTGGTTTCGACTTGGTAGGTCGAAAGAAATTCAGCCGTTCCACTATCTCGTATCTGCAGGTCAGAAACTCATTCATTTGTGACCAGGGTGGCAGATCCTTCCGGGATGTCAATGATTGTTCCCATAAAGCTAGAGTTGCTTCGGGCAATTTGGTAGAGCATATGTATACCAACAGCGGATCCCAATTGTCCGTGTCTACGGCCTGAGACTTGAGAACGGACAGACAATTGTTTATAGAGTTCTGGATCCGCTGTAGTGCCTCACTATTTTCGGTGTGGGCAGGAGCGATATTCAATAAAGATCGAATTTGATTGTCAACGAGGATGCGTTTGTTTTCATATCGGGATCTTAGAGTTTCCCACGCGAGTCTGAAATTTTCATCGGTTAATGCGTATTGTTTAACAATAGCACCGGCTTGGCCTTGCGTTTTGTATCGGAGGTGATACAATTTCTGGGCTGGAGTGAGCTGGGGGTGGTTAATGTATACCGCAGTAAACATGTCCCGAAAGGACGGCTACTGCTCATAGCCCCCGAAGAATGTTTCGGTGTCGCAAGGAGGAACTTGGAGGCAAATGAAGGGAGTATTTGCTGGTTCTAGGGGTTGAACCGGTTCCATATGCGTAGCAGGCTGGGGGGACTGAGGTTGGAGCATCTTAATGATGCACAACATTTTAGCCATGCACAACTCGTATTGGTCTGTGCAGGCATCAATCTTTTGCCTAGCCGACTCTTTGAAACCGTCGGGCTGGCTGTTGTCTTCAGCAATGAAGACTGCCTGATGTGCGCGCATTAGCCTCTCCCATTGGTCTTGCAGATTTTTCTGCTTAATTTGGACCAGGGATTTGGTCAAATCCTCAATGGGAGCCGATGAAAACGTTGTGCATAATTGCACGAGTCTCTCGGACTCAAAACCAAAAGTGGCAACACTGGGATCGGTTGCTTTGGGACTAGGTGGCTTGGAGCGAGTTTTGAGTGCCTCGCGAGTGACAGGAACTGTCAAATGTGCCTCAGTCGACTTTGAACATCTTGGAGAAGGAGACTCCATTTTGTTTATTTGACGCTTGGGAGATCGCTCAACAGGCATTGAAATGGCTTAAAAAAGCTCGAAAGGGGTTTGAAATTCGTTTGAATATTAATATTAGGCTTATGAGGAATAAGCCGGAACTATTACCGCTTCCGCGCGAACGATAATTTAGAATTGAGGAAATGTACACGAAAGTGTAAAAAATTTTCAATACGAATTTGTATTTCTGTTGAGGATAAAAGTTTACAATTGTGTGTAAACGCGTCGAGAAATTGGTATATATATATTGGAAAAAACGAGAAATATGTAAACAAGAATTGGGGAAATTATTAATAAACAACAAATTTTTTAATATAGTCAATGTGTATGTGAATGTGTCTTTATTTGTGTGCAAACGTGAATAAATGTTTGTATGTAAAGAGTCAGTGTATGTTTATATATGTATATTAGTGTTTGTGGGTATTAATAATTAATTCTTATTATATTTAGTGAACGATTAAAATTTTTGAATACAGGTGGGGTGTTTTTGTCCCACTGTATTCGCTTGGGGTGACAACAGCTGTGCAATGAGTGTGTTTGTGCAACACTATTGAAAATTTTCTAAGTCTCAGAAAATTGTTCAATGTGCTGCGAAAACAGGCTACTCGTCCCACTGTATTTGCGTTTGTTTACTTCTGCCAGCGAGAGTGTGGAAATTGCTTAGGCAGAAGTGCGAATGTGCACTTGGAAGCAGCAGCGGGAGTGCTCGCTGCTCAGTGCTTGCGTATATCGCACAAAACAAAACGCGAAAATGCTTGCAAGTGGGTGAGTGGGAATGCAGCGGGAGAAATGCTGCATACCTATATACTGCACTAGGTGCGTATTTGGGATGCTGGCTGCAGCGGAGTTTTTGCTGCTTTGCCAGCGGAGGTCGCACAAAAGAGACTGCGAAAATGTACAAAGCGCCGAATTATGTGCAGTAGCGGGATTGCTTACTGCACTGCGCTGTTTTGTACTAAGGGAAATATGCACGATAAGCGTACAGTGGCGGGGTACCAGATTTTAATTTGGATTTTTGGGGGAGTATATATTTGGGTTTAATATATTTGTTAGTGAGTGTGTACGTGTTATTTATATATTTTGAAAATATAAATATTTCGCTTATCTTTGTGGGCCCAGTGCCCGAGAATGGGGATCTCCTTTCTGGAGCTGTATGTCCGCTGCTGTGCTGTGATGCTGTTGTTTGTGCTGTTCTCCTCGTCTGCTATGTGTTGTGGGTGTGTGTTGTTGTTGTATTCGTGATGTGCGTGTTTTTGTTGTTATAAGTTTCTGCACTACACTGTCCACTGCTTCGTTTAGAATTTTTGTTTTAGTTCAGATTTGTTTTAATTTATTGAATTTGTGCAGGTCTTTTTTATTTTTAACAAAACGTAAGTAACAGTTATTCGTCGCCACGGTGTATTTCGCTGGTTTGTGATGAGTTCTCACTGTTTGTTTTCTTTGGGTTTGTCACTTGTTCCCTTGTAATTACTTTTGTTGTAACTATGTTTGTTTTTTATTGTGAGTGTCGTTTCACTTTTAGTTCTCGCACTAGTTGATTGTTTTGTATTTAAAATTGTTTTATGTTCACTAATATTTATTGTTTATTTGTATATCGCGGCGCGAGTTCGTGATGGCTCGAAGGACCATGTTTAGGTTCGCGGCGGAGCGGATAAATAATAAATCGGAGTGGTTCGGGTTTTGAATGTTTATTCGTCGGAGTACGAATGACAAGTAACAAGTAATACAATAAACGTTAAACAATACGAACGGCCGAAGCCGGGGAGCAGAAAATAGGGGGAACATGAATACAAAGGGAGAAGGAAAGATTGGGATTAGTGATGGGCTCGACGGATCACTAAATACAGCACAGTACATCTGAACAACTTGTTTTGACTGTATTTTTGTTTTCACATGATGTGCCACCGTGCGAATTTCACCTTTTCAAAAAATGCATTTGCCGATGAAAAAAGCGTTTTGAGAACGTAGAAACCATCCAAAAGGCTTGTACCGACATCCTGAAGGACATTCCGGTCGACGAACTAAACTACTCTTTAGACATGTTTTTAGAACATGCAAATCGCTGCATTAAGCCTAAACGTGACTATTAAAAAAACAAATTAGTTTCGGTACAAAAAGGGTTTTGTTAATATTCTTTTAAATATTTAAAGATGAAAAGACCTTTTTGCTAATGTGGGAACGTACATACGATGCATAGTGATTGGAAATGTTGACAAATTATAGGCTATGGGGGGGGGTTCTGACACCCTAAACCGCCCCTTGGCTACGCCCCTGGCATAGACTACCGCAGATTAAATAAGATAGCTTTTAAAGATCGGTTTCCCGTCCCTAACATGGAAGATGTTATTGACAGCTTATCGGGAGTCTTTAGCGTCTTAGCGTCTTAGATATAAAAAGCGCATTCCTACATGTACCTATTGAAGAAGCAAGTAAAAAATATACGGCATTTGTTGTTTAGTTACATATTTGAGTTTAATTACGCGCCGTTCGGATTCTGCAATTCTCCGGCAAACTTTATAAGATTTATTAATTCAATTTTTCGCGATTTGGTCAACAAGAAAATAATACAAATTTACATGGACGATATCATTGTGCACTCGAAAGATACAGAATCCGGCTTGGCAAATCTCAAGAAAGTTTTCGAAGTGGCCGCAAACAGTGGGTTAAACGTAAATTGGGAGAAATGCAAATTTCTGCAACGACAAGTGAAATTTTAGGGTCTGATAATTGAAAGTGGTGCGATTAAACCCTGTGACGAGAAGATAAAAGCAGTAAAAATTTTTCCACAACCACTAAACGTTAAGCAACTCCAATCGTTCTTAGGGCTCACAGGCTTTTTCCGAAAATTCATCAAGAGCTATTCAATTATTGCAAGACCGTTAACAAATCTACTTCGAAAAGACTCAAAATTTGTTATTGGCGAAAAAGAACAGTGCGCAATTGAAGTTTTAAAGAACGCACTAATTAGTCAACCGACATTAAAAATATACTCACAAGAAGCTGACTCCGAGTTGCATACCGATGCGTCAAAGTTTGGCTTTGGCGCCATACTAATGCAGAAATTCGATGGTGAATGGTGTCCAATATACTTTTATAGCAAAAAGACAACGGAAGCTGAAATGAAATTGCACAGCTATCACTTGGAAATAAAAGCGGCGTTTTTAGCAATCAAGAAGTTGCGGCATTACCTTTTGGGTAAACATTTTGTTTTAGTGACAGATTGCTCAGCATTCAAACAAACAACAACTAAAGATGACTTATCACCGGCAATTTCAAGGTATGTGATGTACATGCAAGACTTCAATTTTACAGTAAAGCATAGGCGATCAAATGAAACACGTCGATGCTCTCAGCAGACATGCAGTAATGACAGTCTCTGTGCAATCAGAGATAGTATGCAGATTACACAAAGCACAACAAACAGACGACGCATTAACCCTCTAGCGGGCAAGCCCGCCTCCAGGCGGGGTACACTAAAATGCGTTTGCTGGGTAGGCGACGAGCTTTATTTATTTATGTAAATATGGCTGATAATGATTTGGAAAAGTTCCCTTTAACTAACGGTATAAATTTTGTGACCATAAGTGGGCTACTTTTGGTTTTAAACCCATTTGAAGTGAGAATTTGTCGAGTTCGGACGAAAATAATTATTTTCGCGAGTGTGAGTTTTTCATTCAATAAAAAGACTAGTAAATCTTGGAGTTTGAAGCTGCAGAAAATTTCAGTAAGCAAACCAATATTTGTATTTGTATATAATTGATTTTGTTTATGAGAATTATCATTGGGAGACCTACAGCCACCCCCTAAAGCGAGACCGCCTGCAGGCGGGGCTGCCGTTTTAGTAATTTTTGCACATCGCCTGCAGGCGGTCTTGCCGGTTTACGTCAACTTTGTTTATAGCTTGCACTGAGATGCTTAGGATGTATTCACTTTGTCTTAGAGATCATAATACTCTAAAGGTATAGAAAAATATAAGTATTTTACTTTTAGATAGATTTCCATACAAAAATAATTAAAAAAATGTGAATATTTCAATATTTACCATAATATATGTCCGTTTTGAGTACTTATTGCTATCATAGTTGGAAATGGGTCTGGTTAGTTGGAAAGAAGATGTAATGTATGAATATGGGATGTATGTAAAATTTAGTTTTATATAATTTCTCTATGTATATCTTTAATTTTTTTCAGAATGCAACTATCATATGGGTGGGGTCGATCTCATGGATGGAGTATCAGGTCTTTACCATATTCGGCTCAAGACACGGAGCTACTCCCTTCGCCTATTTTATCATTTCGTAGATATGACCCTCGTGAATTCCTATCTTAGGTTAGGTTGGAGTGGAAGCCTTCAATGTGAATAGCTCACTTAAGCACAACTTTTCGCTCATTGTGAGTTAAATCTTCTTCTGGCTAAAGAAGGACATTGACACAGCAGTTGGGAACGGTCTCGTCCTCCTTGAGGACCAGTTTAAGCTTGAGCATCAGTTTGACTGATGCAAGAGGAGCTCCTACAGCGAGAAAGGACGAAGCACCAGAGAGCAACGTACCCGCCCTGGCTAATTCGTCCGCCTCGCAGTTGCCTACAATGCCCCTGTGCCCTGGCACTCAGAGTAGTGAGACATTGGAGCGTCTGGCTAAGGCATTTAGAGACTCACGGCAGTCCAGGACCAGCCTAGATGAGGTGGTCGCCCTTGCGAGCGACTTGATAGCTGCCTGACTGTCTGAGTGGATGTGGATATCTTCCCTATGCGCGCTGTCGCGAATAAGCCAGATGGAGGCCTGATATATGGCCATAACCTCCGCTTGGAAGACACTGCAGTGATCAGGCAAGCGGAAGGAGAGCCGAAGCCCCAGTTGGCTACAGAAAATCCCGCAGCCAACCTTGTTATCCTAGTTGGAGCCGTCGGTGTAGAAGTTGATGGAGTCGTCGGTCGATAACTCGGTACCTGTCCATTCATCTCTGCGAGGGATGCGGATAGTGAAGCCGTGATCAAGCTTAGTGGGGGTGCTGATGTGATCGATGCCGGTGGGCACCGAGCAATCCTCAATAAAAATCCTGGAATGACCAAGATCCGATCTATCCCAGTGGGAAATCGCGTGAAGTCTGACTGCAGAACACTTCGCGTGTAGTTTAACCCGCTGCGCAGTTGGGAGCCAGTGGAGGAGGGTGGACAGTGCTTAATTCCTATCTTCTTCATCAAAGAATCCACGGCCAAACTGAAGAACTGTCGGATTTTCGAACTATAGAAGCAGATGTCTTATGCAGATATGAAGCAAATGGTGCAAAAAAGGTGGCTGGAAGACCTTCCAAAGCAACTATATCCTCAAATCCAGGCCCTCCTACGACTTATTAACCCCCAGATCCGTTTTGACAAAATTGGTCATTGGCCAACACAGGATTGTTGTATTAAATGCAACTTAAATTTGTGTTTCCGTAGTTTGGTGCTACTGTTTACTTTTTACTTTTCACAATAAATAAATGACATTGCCAAACATTTATCATCACTTCTTTTGATTTTCCTGCCTTTTCTGCACTTGCTTCTATGCACTTGAATATGCTGTATTTCCGGCAGCCCCGCCTGGAGGCGGGCTACCTTTAAACACACCTAGCGACAAAACTATTCGCCTGAGACAAAAATTAATATCATTTTCGTCTTTCTTATGACAAAATTAGTCAACTGTAATTTTTTTACAGCAATACAAAATTGGCCTGCTAGAGGGTTAAAAGCGATAGTTGAAATTCTAAGTAGTCGTCAATATGAGAACTACAAGCTAATCGGCGGAGTTTTGTGTAAGCATCTGGATGGGAACGACTTGTTCGTTGTCCCTCGATCAATGGAAAAAGAAATAATCACTAAAGCCCATGAGACAGGTCACTTTTGTGCAACAAAGACAATACATCAGATTAAACAACAATACTTCATCCCTCACTTGGAACGAAAAGTTAAGAACGTAATACAAAACTGCATTCAATGTATTTTATTCAACAAAAAACAAGGAAAGCAGGAGGGGTTTCTAAACTGCATAGACAAAAGTAGCCTGCCGTTATATACAATCCATGTCGATCACCTGGGTCCGATGGATGCGACGTCAAAACAATATAAGCATATCTTTGCGGTAGTAGACGGCTTCAGCAAATTCGTATGGTTGTACCCAACAAAATCTACAGGCGTCGATGAAGTGTTAAACAAGTTAACAGCGTGGCAAGCAATATTTGGAAATCCGCAACGAATAATAAGCGATAAAGGGCCAGCATTTACTTCGAACGCGTTTGCAGATTTCTGCAAATCTCAAGGCATCGAACATGTTCAAATAACCACGGGCGTACCAAGAGGAAATGGCCAAATAGAACGCGTCAACAGAACAATTTTATCCGTTTTATCTAAAGTATCAGCTGAAAAACCAGAAAGATGGTATAAAGAGGTTAATAGTGTGCAGAAAGCAATAAACGGCAGTACTCATCGCTCTATTGGGCGCACACCATTTGAAGTTTTATTCGGCGTCAAAATGCGACTGGGGGATCTTAATCAAAACATCACAGAAATTATCGAGAAGGAGCTGATATCAGACTTCGATGAAGAACGCGAACAGCTACGCTCCGAAGTGAAAAAGCAGATCGAAAAGGTGCAAGCAGAGTACAAAACGACGCGTCAATTGTCAACTTTGAGCGGCTCTACCTCCCAAACTACTAATCTGAATTTAATGAAAGTTACATATTCGTAATCCCTGGAAAATTCTCAATAAGATGCGTGTATTCATTTTATCGAACGCTTTCATGAAATTTTTGATTTTTGCAACGTTTTACCGACCGTTGGGCCATAGTGCGACGTTCGATCGCAAACGAAAGCCAGAAACACAGTATAAGCTGGGCGAATTGATAGCAGTAAAAAGAACACAATTCGTGGCCGGTAAAAAGCTGAAAAACGAATTTATGGGTCCGTACGAGATAACCAAGTTGAAGAGAAATGGCCGATATGAGGTGAAGAAAGCCGCTACATTTGAGGGACCGAACACAACCACCACGAGCATCGACAACATAAAGCGCTGGAGATGTAATGACGATGATGAATTGTCATCCGAGGCGGATGAGGATGGCGAGGATGGCCGAGTGTAGGGTGGGTGGTAGTATGAAAGACAGTTAGGTTGACAACACTGACGGGAAATTCTAGACACGCACGTGGACAACTCAGACGGACAAAAAACATAGAAAGGAGAAATAGGAATAAAAAGGGGAAAAAGAGAGGATCAGGCATCATTCGTTTTCGGAGATCGTCAGTGGAAGGAACGTCCAGTCGTAAAAGTCAGCAGTTGTTTAAAAGAGTCGTACGAGTGAAGGAACAAAAATATATTGTAAAAGTCGGCAGTCGTTTATTTAAAAAGAAAAAAATCGTACGGTGAAGAAATTAAATCATTGTAAAACTTAACTTAACCTTAACCAACTATAAATTTTAATTAAAAAGTGAACTAAATTTCTCGTCTTTTAATTGAATTCCTACATGTATATCAAAGTTCAAATACATGTACACTCGCACTCTGAAAACTAAAAATGTATGATTGTTTATAGTATTTTTTGGTGTCCTCCACAGCCATTTTAAAAAGGTGGCAAGCCTACTCAAGTTCCAAATTTCGCAATGCCCTTCATTCCGCTTCTAGAGCTTCAACATTATGTTCTTCAATTAAATGTTTCAATTAGGGGAACTATGGTGGGAGATAAATTTTTTGGATTTATCCATTTCAAGCACCCTTAACTTAAGTCGACCTAAGCGATTATCGTTTTTGACCACAGATTTAATAATACTCATACTTCTTTTTCAATGCACTTCAATGGGAAAAATTTATAAAGCTTTGATAAAATACTTAATCTTAACCAAAATTTATTTTATATAATAGTGGAATTATATTAGTAGGCGTGGTGTAGCATGATTTAGATATTTGCTGATATTTTGCTCAAATGGGGCAAAAACTGTCAAGAATTTTTTCAACAATATAGGTAGTAGCTTAACCCTCTACTGCCCCATACGGCCTTAAGGCACGGTCCACCAAAACCTAGAAAAGTCCACATAAATTTTAATTTTTTTAAATGAAATGTTTAGGGTATGTTATAGATAAATTAAGTTGTAATTTCTTTAATGTAGCACGGCTGTAAGCATCACATGTTTCGCATTATTACACCGTGCGACAAAAATCAAAAAATTTCAAAACACACGAAAAAATCTATATACTCGCGAAACTAGGGGCCAAATGTAGTAAAACTGCGTTTTTAGTTTTTCTCTCTGACGTTAGGATTTTTTTTAAAGGACTTTGAAATTTGAGGGCCATGTTTATTTCAAAAAATTATTTTAAAAAGCGCATTGCAGAATAACAATATGGGTATCAAATGAAAGAGAAAAATCCTTAGAATCTTAGAAAATTTAATGTTTTGGTGCAAAGGGACGAAGAGATATTGAAAATGTCCTTTTAAAACTTTATCCTTGAATATCCTTGCAAATTTCCAATAATTTTTTTGGAAAAAAATATATTTTAAGGACTAATATGTATACTAACACATCCTTGAATTTCGTCCTTCTAACTTTATTAGTTTAAGATATAAAAAATTTAATACTTCACTCTATAAAACAAAGATACAGGGTTTTTCATTTCGAACCGAAAACTTTGACAGCCCTGCGTTCGACAACCGCAGCTGTCATCTGTCGTTGCATTGTGTTAATATTGTAGTTTAGTGTTTGCTATTTATGAAAATGGACCGATTTAGCATCGCTCAACGTGTAAACATAGTCAAAATTCACTACAAAAATGGTGAAAATTTGAGCACCACTTTTCGCGCACTAAGGAAGGATTTCGGACTTCACGGAAGGCCTGTTTTGTCAACAATTTCGGATTTATTGGCGAAATTCGAACGAACTGGTTCTGTACAAGATGTACAGAGGCCAATACGTAATCGCCCTGCTCGTTCGTCCGAAAAAAATTGCTGCTGTAGCTGCCAGTGTTGAAGATGACCTGAATTTATCGCTTCCCCGGCGTTCACAACAATTGGACATCTCCATCACCTCAATTTGGCGTATTTTGCATTTGATATGGATGTGGAAGAGATGTGGTTTCAACACGACCGAACATGACAGAATTGCGAACCAGGTTCGATGAACGCATAATTTCGCGTTTTGGTGATGCCAATTGGCCGTCAAGATCGTGCGATCTGAACCCTTTGGACTTTTTTCCGCAGACTCTGGAGCATTTGAGGGACAACATACGTGCAGTTCTTGGCGCCTTACAGCCTGCTATATGTAAAAAAGTCATCGAAAATTACCTAAAAAGAATCGAGGTGTGCCAGGCTGCTCGTGGCGGTCATTTGAATGATGTCATATTCCATTACTAATGGCACAAACCAAATATTATTTTGATAATAAAGTTTCATCAAAATTCAAATTTTAATTGATTTCTTTTCTTTATTTGCTTTTTCGGCTCATGATGAAAAACTAGTGTCCGACCGAATATTCGGTTTCGGCCCAAATAAGTGGTTTCGGTTTCAGTTTCGGCCAAAAAATGGCCGAATAGCCGAAACCGAAACTTTCTAGTATATTTTTTACATTTTATTGTGTAGCAGATATATAGTGAAAGGAGAAGTAATTTAGATGCCAGCAATGTAAATAAACTTCTTTTGTTAGCATATAATATTAAATTATTTAATTTTGCATATTAGCGAGTAAGGTACGAAAGGGTGATTTTTTATGTTTACGTTTTTAAAAAATGAATAAATTGTTTTTATTAATATGTATTTATTTATTTATGCTATGTTTGTTTGTTTGTTCTTTATTTACTTAATGTAAAATTCGTTTGTTGAAAAAAAATGCTTGATATGGTGATTTTTATTTTAACTAGAAAGTTTCGGTTTCGGCCGAATATTAAAAAAAACCGAATATTCGGTTTCGGTTTCGGCCCAAAAAAGTGGTTTCGGTCGGACACTATGAAAAACCCTATATATTTCACCGTACGACAAACATAAAATATTTAATTAACTCATATATAAAGCGTTATGCTGCTAAAACTAGAGGTTAAATACACTAATTCTGCAATTTCAAAATTGCCTTTGAACCTAAGGATTTCTTTTCACAAGACATTGAAAACTTAAAAATTGAGTTTTCTTCAATAAAACTCATCCAAGAGAAGCAAGATGAATGCATGAGGATACGTACTTACTGTGAATACTAGTGCTCACAATTTAATAAAAAAAATTAACAAAAGTCATTTAACCCATTTTTGCCGTTTTTGCGAAAAAAATTATTATTCAAGTAAAATCGATATATATGCTATCAGTTATTCTTAAAAAACTTATCGAAATCATCGAAAATCGAATTCATTTGTCGAACAACGCGCCAACGTTACGTACACGCAACACAGATTCGAGACTTATCTAGAACACGCATAATGACACCCAGATAATTCACAAACCAATTATAATTTTTCCTTGCCTTTATGTGAACGTATTTTCATGTCGACCAAAAAAAGAATTAACGTTTGACAATTTTTAGTGTGCGATTCAAAATTTGTCTGAAAAACATGGGTCTGCATATACAAGTGTGTGTGTCAGTGTGTGTTTTGTAGGTGGTTGAGATATGGAGGAGAAGAAAGCCTAAGGATATATCTTCCGAACAAAAAAAAATTTATCGCAATACCTCACACACACTGCACATACCAATTTTTTAAATAGTAACGTTGCGTATACGCAACAGAGGAAGGAAATGGGTTAAAACGCATTTAAAATGCATTTTATAAATTATTTATTTTAAAACAAATTGTTTAAGAAAAATGTATGTGTTTACTTCGACGTTTGTGTTTTTGGTAGGTGTCAAGGCACAGCGACCAACAATACTCGGAAAGTATGTGACACATTTCTTTCCCCAGAAGACGTTTTTCAATTACCGCAATGTCTTGGTGGAAGCGCTCTCCGTTTTCATCACTAACTTCACCTAAACATTTTGCAAATATGTGCTAAATGTAAAATTTAATATATTCATAGAATACAATTAAAGTATTTAAACCATTTATCATATGGCAGGGGCGTAGCCAAGGGAGGGGTTTAGGGTGTCAGAACCCCCCCCCATAGCCTATAATTTGTCAACATTTTCAATCACTATGCATCGTATGTACGTTCCCACATTAGCAAAAAGGTCTTTTCATCTTTAAATATTTAAAAGAATATTAACAAAACCCTTTTTTACCGAAACTAATTTGTTTTTTTAATAGTCACGTTTAGGCTTAATACAGCGATTTGCATGTTCTAAAAACATGTCTAAAGAGTAGTTTAGTTCGTCGACCGGAATGTCCTTCAGGATGTCGGTACAAGCCTTTTGGATGGTTTCTACGTTCTCAAAACGCTTTTTTCATCGGCAAATGCATTCTTTGAAAAGGTGAAATTCGCACGGTGCCACATCATGTGAAAACGAGGAGTGGTTGATGGTTAAAATTCGACTTTTAGTAAACAAAAAAACAGTCAAAACAAGTGTCAATAGATGGGATGGCATCCTTCGATAGTCAAATGTTCAGTTAAAATGCGATAAATGTATTCTATGCTTAACCTTCGCCTTACTAAAGATGATCCCAGGCACTTCCGCCACACTTGCTCATCAATGAAGGTCTCTACCACGCAGAGAACTGGTACAGTTCAATAGAACTAAGCAATTATTCTCAAAACGATGAGATAATCTGCATGGAACAACCCCTGAAAGTAGAAAAATACGGCCCAACACAATTCGTCGAAATAAATAATTACAACTGTATAAGCAAGAATAACCCACAGGACATAAACGTGAACGATTTAATTAGAACCGAACACTTAAACACAGAAGAACGAGCGGAAATCCTAAAATTATGTAGACAGTATGACGACATTATCTACAAAAACGATGAACCTCTCACATTTATCAGGTGTACAACTTTGCTTCCGCCGTTTTCCGATAGGTGGCTGTACCGGCTGAGGCTGGTTGAAATACATAGATGGTAATGCCTTTAAAGTGAGTGTGGACAGTGCCTAACGAATTGTCATCGCCGTTTCAGTGACAGTTGTTCTTGTTTTCGTATTATTCACGCTCGAAAATGTCCGTTTATGTGCCCAATTCTCGCCATTTGCGGGAAGTTTTACTTTTCTGTTACAATTCGCAAAAAAATGCAGCTGAAGCGCATCGAATGCTCTCAGAAACTTACGGTGATGCTGCTCTGAGTGAAAGAACGTGTCGGGAGTGGTTTCAACGTTTTAAAAATGGTGATTTCGATGTCGATTTCGTCGTTTCACGGCGCCAAGGTTATGATTTGTATTTGGTGGGATCAGCTCGGTGTGATTTACTACGAGCTCTTAAAACCGGGTGAAACCATCACAGGAGATCGCTACCGAACGCAACTGATGCGCCTTAGTCGCGCGCTAAAAGAAAAGCGGCCACAATATCAAGAGCGACATGACAAAGTCATCCTCCAACACGACAATGCTCGGCCTCACGTCGCAAAAGTGGTCAAAAAGTACCTGGAAACGCTGAAATGGAAAGTCTTGCCCCACCCGCCGTATTCCCCAGATGTCGCCCCTTCTGACTTCCACCTATTCCGTTCGATGGCACACGGCCTGGCAGATCAACATTTTCAATCCTTCGAAGAATTGGAAAAATGGATTGCTTCATGGATAGCGTCAAAAGAGGACTCCTTTTTTCGAGCCGGGATCCGAAAATTGCCGGAAAGATGGGAGAAAGTTGTCGCTAGCGACGGACAATACTTTGAATAATACATCTGTAAGCACTTTTTCGCAATAAAGCTTTTAATTTTGGAAAAAAAAACGGCGGAAGAAAAGTTGTACACCTGATACTAACAACGTTAAACATAAAATAAAGACAACAGACGAAGTCCCAACATACACAAAGTCGTACAGATACCCATACGTGCACAAGGAAGAGGTGCGCAACCAAATAGCAAAAATGTTAGATCAGGGCATAATCCGGCAGAGCTATTCTCCATGGAGTTCCCCAGTCTGGATAGTCCCCAAAAAAAGGGACGCCAGCGGGAAACAGAAATGGCGATTAGTGATTGACTATAGGAAAATTAACGAAAAAACAATCTCGGACAGCTATCCCATTCCAAATATAAATGAAATAATAGACAACCTTGGAAATGTTTGTATTTTACGACCTTAGATCTGGCAAGCGGGTTCCATCAAATCGAGATGGATCCCAGACACATTTCGAAGACAGCATTCACAGTAGAGGGAGGGCATTATGAATACATCAGAATGCCCTTCGGACTCAAGAACGCACCTTCGACCTTCCAGAGAGTCATGGATAACGTACTAAAAGACCTAATAGGAAAAAAATGCCTAGTACAGTACATTCCGTTTAGCTGCCTATTCGCTTAGGTGCATTTTCTGCTTAGCTGCATGATTTGGCCAAAATACTACTTCGCAAACCGAATTTTCTTCGAAAATGTCACATTTAGCTGCATTTCACTTAGCTACACTATTCCGTATAACAGCCCTGTTTTTGAGCAAGTTTTCTTTGATTTGTATGAAAAATACTTCGTTTAGCAGCACTGGAAAATTTTGAAAAGTTTTTTATGGAAAGTAGTAAGTTCCACAAACAAATGTCCACATTCCACATTTTCGAAATGGAGGCAATGGTTGTAAAATTGTCAAAAAAGAAATATTCGCAGGGTAAAATTACCGATTACTTTACTTAAAAGCAGTAGCAATATGTACATAAATATCTTCATTGTAGCCTGTGTATACATACATAATAGGGGTATTCTCGATGTCTTGCAACCTTGCAAAACTTGAAGAAACTGATATTTGCAACCCTGAAAACTGCTAGACTTCGAGAACACCCAAAAATTCAAATATTGTATAAAATTCCGCGAACAGGCGAAAATTCGAAAATTGTTGATTTCTTGATTGAAAGTGCTGCATTTCAAATTCTGCATGAGAATGGTAAGAATTTTTGCAAATAATTTGGGGTATTCTCGCAGTCTTGCAGCGTTGCAAAATTTGTGAAAATGCAAACTTGTAAGACCCTAACTTGCAATACTGCGAGAGCGCACCAAAATAAAAATATTGCAAATATTGCAAACAACGTGGCGGACCAGTGAAAACAGAAAAATGTTGAATTTTCTTATTGAAAATGCTGCACTTAATATTCTTCTGGAAGATGGCAATAATTGAAACCAATTTTGGTTTTTAGCTGAAAAATTCAAAATGTTTATATAAAAGTAAATAAAACAAAATTTGTGTGAAGAATTTACGCTTGCGCACACGAAATAAAATGAACGAATTTTTTGACAACCAGCTGACACACGTTTGCACCCTCATATAAAACATGGGTATCACTGTTGTACGGATTGCAAAAGTCTGCATAAACTGCAACTTCTGCAATGTGCAAGGGTTTTGCAAGAGAATACCCCTATTATGTATGCATAAGCATCTATAAAATAGCGGTTCATTTGCTAATAAAAATTTGTTGAGTCTTACACTGGTGTAATCTTTTCAATAATTCAATACATTCGTTCATGCAAAATGTTGATATAATATATATATATATATTATATATTTTGACATTTTTATATACAATAGGTGCGCTAAGGATCTACATAAAAAAATGTAGCTGTTTCCAAAAACTTGTTTAGATATTCCGCTTAGCTGCATTTTTCGCTTAAGTGCCCCAAATCATGTGCATCGAAGGTGAATGCAGCTAAACGGAATGTACTGTATATCTCGACGATATAATTATCTTTTCGACGTCACTGCAAGAGCATCTAGAAAGTATCAAGCTTGTTTTTTTAAAATTACGACAATCAAATTTCAAAATCCAAATGGACAAATGCGAATTCTTAAAAAAATAGATAGCCTTTTTAGGGCACATAATTACACCAGAAGGCATTAAGCCTAATCCCACGAAAGTCGAAGCTATAAAAAACTTTCCCATACCCAAGACACGTAAGGAAATCAAAGCATTTGTAGGACTAATTAGTTATTACAGAAAATTCATAAAAGACCTTGCAAAATTTACAAGACCCATGACAAAATGTTTAAAGAAGGACGCCAAAATCATACTGGACAAAGAATACATTGAAGCATTCGAAACATGCAAAAATCTCTTAACCAACGACCCAATATTAGTTCACCCCGACTTCACAAAACCATTTGTCCTAACAACCGACGCAAGCAATTTTGCGCTTGGGGCCATACCATCACAAGGACCAATAGGTAACGATAAACCTATATGCTTTGCTAGTCGTACACTAGCTGACTCAGAAAGTAGGTACTCCACCATCGAAAAAGAACTATTGGCAATTGTATGGGCCACAAAATATTTCCGGCCATATTTATTTGGACGAAAATTCCAAATAGTGACCGATCACAAACCCTTAACATGGATAATGAGTTTAAAAGAACCAAATTTTAAACTTGTACGATGGCGACTCAAACTAGAAGAATTTGATTATGAAGTAGTCTACAAGAAAGGAAAGTGTAACACGAATGCAGACGCATTAAGCCGCATAAAAATCAATAGACCAGAACAAACATTTCACGAAGTAAACGCGAATGACGACGCAAACGATACATTACCTAGCACAATCCACAGCCAAAACGAAAATTTATATGACGGAATTCCAATATCGGAAAAACCATTAAACGAATTTAACCTGCAAGTAAAATTAGAACCAAACGGGAGAGGAACACCAATGACGATAGAAACAATATTTAAAAATAGACAAAGAAGAATAATCAGAAGGCCAACCTTTAACGAAGAGATAATTATAGACATATTTAAAAAATTCTTCCCTCCCAACAAAATCACAGCAGTATACACAGACGACGACACATTCCGAGTTGTACAATCTGTATTCTCCAAGTATTTCTCCCATAATAAAACTTTTCGTATCCTTAGATGCAAAGAAATTCTCAAAGACATCAGAACAGATGACGAACAGGAACGGATCATCCGAGACTATCACGAACGGTCGAACCACAGGGGAATTGAGGAGTGACTCTTACACTTAAAAAGAGAAATCTACTTTCCGAACATGAAAAACAAAATAACCCAAACCCTAAAAAACTGCGAGAAATGCAAAACCCAAAAATACGACAGAAACCCTCCTAAAATACAATACGAAACCCCAGAAATTCCACTAAAACCTTTAGAAATAGTACACATCGATATCTACAGCATAAATAATAATCAAATCCTCACACTGATCGGCAAATTTTCCAAGTTCGCTTACGCTTATACTTTACAATCCAGAAACAGCATAGCAACCCTTGCAGCACTCAGAAACTATATAAGCCTTTACGGCATCCCCAAGAAAATAGTTTGTGACCAAGGCTCAGAATTTGCAGCAAACATTTTCCAAGACTTCTGCAGACAACACGAAATTCACCTACATTCCACTTCCTTCCAGCAGACTAGCAGCAACGCTCCAGTGGAGAGACTCCACTCCACGTTAACAGAAATATATAGACTAATACTAGTAAAAAGGAAGGAAAACAAGCTCACGACTGAACACAATGAAATATAGGGGTTTCCAACAAGAGGTGTTATTTTGGTATTCAAAGAAAAATGCCATTTTTTGAGATAAATTATCGGATGTTTATCTCATAATAAAGAGGAAGGTATGCCGTTAATAATGAAAAACAACATCAGCCAAATGGCCACCACGACCACGCTTACAGGACCATATCCTTTTCATGAAATTTTCCATAACCAAATCGCAAAGTGGCTGCCCTATGTCCTCGATAGCCTCACGAATTATATCTTTGAGGTCTTGAATCGACGCTGGGCTGTTGGCGTACACCTTATCTTTCACGTGGCCCCAAAGGAAGAAGTCGCAAGGTGTTAAATCACAAGATCTCGGTGGCCAATTGTGATCACCTCTTCCAGAGATAACACGGTCCGGAAACTTTTCCCGTAAAAGAGCAATGGTTTCGTTGCTTGTGTGGCACGTAGCGCCGTCTTGTTGAAAGTAAACGTTGTCCAGATCAATACCATCCAACTCCGACCATAAAAAATCATTAATTATAAGTTTTAAAATGCCGCGGTAATTGGACCTCAATGTAGGAAAATATTGAATTTCAAGGTTTTTTTCTGATGGCGTGATGGTTGAAGCGTGTATCGTTCCATTTTTAGTAATGGCGTAGTTTCTACTTGTCAAATGTCAAAGAATATAAGCTTTAAAAGTGACAGCTACTGAAATACCGGGTGATTCAAAATAACACCTCTTGTTAGAAAACCCTATACTAGCAGAAACACTCATAACATACAACAACGCCATACACTCTTCAACGAAACACACCCCATACGAACTTTTCTTCGGAAGACCGTACACATTCACTAAAAACCGCAAAGTTCAATAATGAACATGACTATCTGTCAAAATTAAACGAATTCCTCAATAAATTATACCCAGATATCAAAGAACAAGTAGAAATTATTACTAAGGCAAGAATCGATAAAGCAAGTGCATCCAGGGAACCCGCTAAAGATATCGAAGAAAATAAAGTTGTTTTCCGGAAAGAAGCCAGACGAAACAAGCTAACACCAAGATTCACAAAACACATAGTTTCAGAAAACAATAAGGTCACTGTTGAGTTCTTGTAAGTCGATTAGGATCCGCGGCGGTATTGTTTCTGTTTCAATGGTGTTTTATTTCGGTCGAAATGAATAAGTACAATATAATTAATTTTGAATATTCAGCAAATAAAAAAAAGAACGTGTTCCTCCGCGTGTTCCTTCCGAAGCGGCTTTTCAGAAAAGAGAGCAAGACAAAGCGTGTGTGTCAAACGTCAAAAGGTGTAAAGGCCGCGTTGCCAACTGCGCCGGCCGCGACCGACACAGGCTCCACGAGCGCCTCTAACATCACTGCCCGACGATGATGTTCGTTGGAATATCATCCACACTGCGCCTCAGCAACATGTAGATCCTCCGAAGTGGCCTGTAACCTGCAACAGAGGAGACCTAGTGCTAATGATTTTAAAGTGCTTGGTCGTCTTTCGGCGCCCAGTTATCTTGTATGGGCAATGGACATATCTTTACTATGGGTCGTTTGACTACCCCGTGCTGAGTTTTGAGAGAGACGACTCGTACCAGTTTGTCCGCTCCCGGGTGCAATTCAACGATTTTAGCAAGCGGCCATCGGTTGCAAGGATACCTTTCGTCTTTAATTAGAACTATGTCCCCGATCTTTAAATTGGGGTTTGTTTTCAGCCACTTACGGCGCCGTTGTAAGCATGATAGGTACTCGTTATTCCACTGCTTCCAAAATAAATTTACTAGGGTTTGGCCATGTCTCCAACGCTCTGCAAGGGTCAAACTGTTTTTTTCGACTGAGGACAAAGCCAGTAGGGAGTCGCCCACCAGAAAATGACCAGGAGTGAGCACCATTAAGTCATCGACATCGCTGGAAACTGGGCACAGCGGCCTCGAGTTTAAACATGCTTCGATTTGTACCAGAACTGTGTTGAATTCTTCGTAGGTCAGCCTTTGCTCTCCGATAGTTCTTTTCAAATGGTATTTAACGGATTTAACGCCAGCTTCCCATAGTCCTCCGAAATGGGGTGAAGCTGGGGGTATAAAATGCCACCGTACCGCATGTTCGGCTAAATGAGGATAAACTTGATTATTTATAAAGTGCTTGTAAGCTGTACGGTCCGCTTGCAGTTTACGATTCGCTCCGATAAAATTCGTCCCGCAATCACTATAGATATCACTGCACAAGCCTCTTCTGGCAATAAAGCGATTTAAAGCCCCGATAAACGCGTCTGCTGTAAGATCTCCTACAAGTTCCAGATGGATCGCTTTAGTGGCTAGGCAAATTAAAAGTGAAATATAACCTTTTATTGACACACGTCCTCTTCCTTTCGAAGGCATTACGTTAAAGGGTCCGGCATAATCGATTCCTACTGATGAAAAGGGGCGAGCGGGTCGAACTCTTTCTGCTGGTAGGTCTCTTATTCGTTGTACACACGGCTTCGGATTGTGTTTAAAGCAGATGATACATCGGTTTATGATGGATCGAACCACGTTGCGTCCATTCAAAATCCAAAATCTCCTTCGCACGTTATTTAAGGTAAGAGAGACGCCGCCATGCAATGTGTTTAAATGACTATATTTGACAATCAACTCAATCACATGATGCTTAGATGGTAGAATAAAGGGGTGTCTTCTGTCCATTGACAGTAATGATTCCTTCAATCGACCCCCGAGTCTTATAACCCTTTCCTGCTCATCGAAGTACGGGTTGAGAGACCGAAGTATTGTTTGGAAGTGGCTGATTTCTTGAAAGTGCGCGCCAGTCCTCCGGAAACGATTCGCGCTGAACTATTCCTACTATACATATAACGCTGCAGTGTATCTCCGTGCTTGATAACCAGCCTTTATTGCGAGGTCCCAACTTAGGTCGGCAATTTTTCCAAAATCGAATGCAATAAGCCATCACCCGCACCGTTAATGAAAAGCTGCTCCATTTACCTAACGTCGAGATTCCGTTCGTTACTTCTTTCATACTCAGATGAGCTGTCACCTTCCGTTTCTCGATGTCAACCATTGGAGGTGAAATGTTGGTATTTAGCAGAGATTTAGGCCATTCCGGAAACAGTAACTGTAGAAATGAAGGACCACGCCACCATAAGTCGCAATGTACCAGTCGTGAAGGGCTGATTCCACGGCTTGATATATCGGCAGGATTATTTTCTGATGCTACGTGCCGCCATTGGGGCACTGATGTGTTTTCTAATATTTTGTTGATTCTGTTTGATACAAAGATTTTCCATCTATGTGGGTCCCCTCGAATCCAATGTAAAACTATTGCCGAGTCAGTCCACATGAAAATATTAGAGCGATTAATTGCGATACAGAAATTATTGAGAATTAATTTTAACAGCTTAGACGCCAAAACGGCTCCGCAAAGCTCCGCGCGAGGGATCGTAATCTGAGGCTTAATAGGGTTCACTTTACATTTTGCGGTGAGAATAGTGACAAAAACTTCACCGTTTTCAGCTATTCCTCGGAGGTAGGCCACCGCTGAATGAGCGTGAATGGATGCGTCGCAGAATATGTGCAGCTCGCAACAACCTTTTGTGTGATCGATCATTATCCAACGTGGCACTTTAAGTTGTGAGATTTGGTGAAAATCATCGCCGAAGTATTTCCAAGCTTTGCGAAGCTCCGTGGATACAGGAATGTCCCAGCCGATTCGACTACGCCACAATTCCTGCAAGATCAGTTTCGCTGACACAATGACCGGATTTAGCCAACCTAGCGGGTCAAATAAGTGAGCAATATTAGATAACATGGTGCGTTTAGTGGGATTTTCAATTTCAAACTTTAAATCGGCCTTAAATTCAAATTCATCAGTAAGAGGGTCCCAATACAGACCCAAAGCCTTTATTGGGTCACCGGATGTAAACTGCATCTTGCTCTTGGACTGCCTATGCTCAACTGGTATTTTTTCCAATAGTGACGGGTGGTTACTTGCCCACTTCCGCAGTTCGAAAGACGCGCTGCGCAACATGGAAATTGTTTCGTCTCTTACACGCAAAGCTGAGTCTATACAGTCTCCTCCAGATAATATATCATCGACATATATTTGTTGTTTAAGTACCTTTACAGCCAGTGGAAATCGTTCCGCTTCATCCCGTGCCAATTGATGTATTGTACGAATTGCGGTATACGGGGCAGAGGCGGTACCAAACATCACCGTCGAGCAATAATACTCCCGAATTGGCTCCCAAGGCTCCTCTCGCCATAAAATGCGTTGGTACTGAGCATCTTCCTCATCCATGTCGATACACCGAAACATCTTTTCTATATCCGCTATAAAAACATATTTCAAAGTACGCCCGTTTGTAAGTACCGCCGCCAAATCTTGTTGAAGAGCTGGACCCGTAGCTAAGATATCGTTCAGCGATTTCCCGTTAGTTGTTTTCGCCGACGCGTCGAATACTACTCGAACTTTCGTACTAATGGCATCCTCCTTCACCACTGGATGATGAGGTAGATAACAACAAGTAAAACGATTATTATTGATTGCGACTGCGGTACAATGATGCTCTTCGGTAGTTCTCACTGGTTTCATCTGCCCTAGTTGCAGATATTCGTTAATTGTATTGACATAAGCTCTCTTTAAATTATCATCCTTCGATAAACGACTTTCCAACTGGAGAAAACGTTTAAGAGCGGTAGCTCTGGATTTCCCGATAAAACAAGTTGTATCAATCTCCGATTTCAGTGGCAAGCGTACGATTTCCATTTCTAACTTTCCATACTTTCCATTTTCTAACCTTTTGTGAGTGTTCTGATATAGATTTTCACACCAGCTATCTTCTGTAGTCAGGGCACTTGAGCCACCAATCTCCTCCAACTCCCAAAATTTTCTTAGTAATTTGTCGACGTCAACTCCCATATTCATCGACAAAAACGATACTGCTTTCGGGGATTGGGAGCTCATAGCATTTTTGCCAGATATAATATACCCAAACGTGGTCTTCTGGGCGATAGGGAATCCACTGCCTGCCCGACGTATGTCACTTAAAACGCATTCGTCGTAAAGGTCATTGCCCAAAAGCACGTCCACGGCCTGCGGCTCAAAATACCTTGGGTCCGCAAGAGGTAAGCCCTCCAAATAATCAAAGTTTGTTGTTACCTTTCGGGCTGGTAATACCCCACACACTCTGGGTAAAACATAAGCCGAAGTTTGATACTGTACATGAGTGTCCACACGGGAACCCACTGATATATTTACGCAAGAACGGCCAGTTGTCACTCTCGAGCCTGATAAACCGGTCACTTCGATGTGACCCCTTTTTCGAGGAAGACCAAGTCTCTGCGCTGCTCTTCGACAGGAATGTAGTCTGGGATCCCTGATCCATTAAAGCTCTAAAATAGTATGGTTGCCCGGTAATTGATCTTATTGTTATAACCGCAGTAGGTAATAGCACATCGTAATTAATAGACGGTGGTTGCGGACTGGAGTGCTCCCTCACTTCCTGCGTGGCGGCCACTGATACTGCTGCCGGTGCTGTTTCTGGTACGGCAGCGGTAGCAACGTTTCGATCGACATGAATCAAAGTGTGATGCCTGCCTCCGCAGGTTCCACAAGTACGACGACTGCTACATTTGGAGGATTGATGATTGTAGCCAAGACAATTAAAACAAAGTTTATACCTTTCCACTGCTGCTCTTTTTTCAACGCCGCTCATTTCGTTGAACCTTTGACATTCTCTTACCGGGTGATCCGATTTCTCACAGATAGGACAAACGATGGCCTTCTTCGCTACATGCATGGACTTGACGTGCTTCTTACCATACAATGACGTACCTTCCGATTTACGAGGCGAAGCTGCAATGGGCTGCGTTTGCTTTGCGCCTGCTCGCGATGAAGTGAGGAGAACACAATTCAGCGAATGTTGGAATAGTTTTTTGTTTTCGCAAAGAGCGATCCCATTCGGAACGCAATGAGTTCGGCAACCTTTTAACCATATAATAAACAAGAATTTGATTTTGTTCGTCTACGTTTATCCCCAGTTTCGTGATAGAATTTACACAAACCCGACACGTTTGCGTAAAGTGCTTCAATGACGTAGGATCCTCTCGAATTACGTCTGGCTGCTGATCCAGAACTTCCATGTAGTGCGCGAACAAAATTCGTTTGTTATCGTACAGCTCACATAACATTTTCCAAGCTTCCTGGTAGTTTTCCCCAACTAGACTGACATGTTCGATATCTTGGGCAGCAATGTCTGTTAATACGGACTTGAGATAGTGAAAACGTTGCAAGTTGTTCAAACCCGCGTTCTGGTGTATACGGTCTAGAAATATTTCTTTAAACGCAGGCCATTCGATGTAGTTTCCGCTAAATGATGTCAGTTTGACCTCCGGCAGAGGTACACCATTCGTTGCAAAGGTTGTATTGCTGGTAGCACATGTTCTGTCTACTTCTGTTGCCGCTGGTGTGAATCTATTTGCAAGCGATTCCCGTATGCACACCACCGCATCTAGATATGTCTCTTCGAACAGTTCGCAGGTGCCGGCTTGTATATACGATTTCTGAATTTCCACGTTTTTCGAGTGGCGAATTACCGTTCGATGAGTGGCCCGAAACTCAGCGCGATATGAAGACAGAGAGTCCAAACGAGCATTGTGGTACGATTCAGACTTACGCGATACAGGATCTTTCTTGAAATTTCCCAAAGTTGCTTGAATTGACTGCAATAGTGTTTTCTGCTCCTCCACCAACTCGAGCACGTCGGGTTCGCCCTTTTCTTTAGCCATATTCGACCTAACCAAACACAAAAAATGTCAAAGCTCCTACCTCGTGTCGCTGTAGGTTATGTAATTACGGCCCCGATACACGCTGCGGATCCTCACAGGAGGCACCAATGTTCTTGTAAGTCGATTAGGATCCGCGGCGCTATTGTTTCTGTTTCAATGGTGTTTTATTTCGGTCGAAATGAATAAGTACAATATAATTAACTAGCTGACCCGGCGAACTTCGTCCCGCACGACATTTGTTGTTTTCTTATAATGAAATACGCGAGATGGCGAATCTATGGCGATAAAAATTTACGAAGAAAACCAACTAAAGGAAGAGGAGGGAGCTACTGATTAACGTAATCGAGGCCCTCAAATAAGCAATGTTGCTGCTAAGTTTCAGTAAACAAATGGATTGCGCTTGAACCAAATTTAAATTATATTGGCAAGGCCACGGCCCATTATTCAATATCCGCACAATACCCTCTGTCGAAGGAGAAAATGGTAGGTTCGTACTAAGTGTCATTGCTGAGCGACTTATAGTTCAGCGCAATATTTTGGTCACAAAAATGTGCCACCCCTTGTCCAACGCCCGTCAAATCGACGGGGTACTAAATTTCAGTGTTGTACGACTTACAATTTCAAAGATATTCTATATTAAAGATTTGGCTTGTATGGGCGGTGCCACGCCCCTTTGTTCAATATCCGCACCATTCCCTCTGTCGAAAGAGAAAATAGTAGGTTCGTACTTAGTTTCATTGTTGTGCGACTTAAAGTTCAGCAAAATATTTGGGTCACAAAAAATGTGCCACGCCCCTTGTCCAACGCCCATTAAATTTTAACAGTAGAATTACACTTCTATGGGAGGATGTCAAACCAAATTTCAATGCTGTGCGACTTACAATTCCGAAGCTATTCCATATAAAAGATTTTAGTTGTATGGGCGGTGCCACACCCCTTTGTTCAATACCCATCCCATTCCCTCTATTGAAGGATATGATCAAATAGAAAGTTTGTACCAAATTTAATTGATGTGTGACTTATGGTTCCAAAGTTATTGTCTAAAAATGTATTCTTGTGGTGCCACGCCCCGTTTTCCCGACTTTTTTTTTTTTATAAACCTTCACGTAACAATTTCGAACAAACCTGCCGAAGGAAGTATCCAAGTTGGTCCAGTCGTTTTCAAGTTATAAGGATACATAGGGACTTTGCGACTTTGCTTTATATATGTAGTGATGATTTTGAATATTCAGCAAATAAAAAAAAGAACGTGTTCCTCCGCGTGTTCCTTCCGAAGCGGCTTGTCAGAAAAGAGAGCAAGACAAAGCGTGTGTGTCAAACGTCAAAAGGTGTAAAGGCCGCGTTGCCAACTGCGCCGGCCGCGACCGACACAGGCTCCACGAGCGCCTCTAACAGTCACTATTCGCACAAACCGAAATAAGAAAATACACAAAAGCAAGTTGAGAAGAAAATAAACAAACAAAAAGAAGAAAAATAAACAATAAAGGAAAACAATTAAAATATGTACCGCACATGCACATCCAACAGCCATTCCTTCACAGGAGTACTGACGCCTATCAGTATAAACGGCTTAAAACATTGATTGCGATCCCTATCGCAGGGCTCTGCGATCAAACAAACACACTTACTATTAGCAACTATATATAAAAGATAAAAAAAAATAAAATAAGAATCCTACATTCACACTTATAACTCCTTTCCAGACTAACACTCGCTTCTGCACAAATAATTGAAATACAGAACCTGACTAATCGTACCATACTCCCAATGCGATTAGGACCATCGCGAACTATCACCAATTTCTCTAGCCTAATTCATATAGTCAACTTGGATGACTATGAGTCTAATATCGCAAATATCTCCGAAACTATCAAAACATTCGAAAGGAAAGCAACAAATAAAGATTTCCTACACATAACCAAACTGAAATTACAAGAACTACGGAACAAACTACTAACATTAGTGCCTACTAAAAGACATAAAAGAGGGTTAATAGACGGGTTGGGCACAACAATCAAATTCATTACTGGAAACATGGACGCACAAGACGCCCGGGACATCAATAGACAAATTGAACACCTAACATCGAACGCAAAAAATTTGACAAACGCAATACAAGCTCAAAACACAATAAATTTCCAGTTAATCAATAGATTCAAGAACATAAGCGATCATATCAACATAAAACAAAATACTATAAAATCATTTATAGAACGCTCCGCAAATAAGATTAGACAAGACGAAGACATACTAATGGAAGCACAATACGTTAATCAAATTAATTTCAATATTGAACTACTAACCAATCACCTAACAAACATAGCCGAGGCAATATTAATAAGTAAATTAAACAAACCACCTTAATAAACAGGACCTAAAAATCGAGTCCCTAGAACAATTGTACGAACTCCTAAACACACAAGCATACTATAATAACTCAAATATTATTTTTAACATACGCATCCCTAACTTATCACCAGAAAAATATTCCTTATATCATATCATCCCACTTCCTATCAATAACACCAAACTAATACTAACCAAGCCTTATGTAAATTTCAATGCAAAGAACATACAATATTTTAACAAACCTTGCCAAAAAATAGAAGCCACTTACTTTTGCCTCAAAACGGAAGCTCAAGCCAACACCCACAACCCAAGCTGTATAGAGATGCCCATGAACAACAAACCAGCACACTGTGTTTTCGAAGATGTCGGAAAAATAGAATCCATCACCCAACCAGAACCGAACTTCATCCTATTCATCAACGCACCAATCACACAAGTGAAATCAACCTGCAGCATCAAAGACACAGAAATACAAAACACGGCACTACTCCACTTCAAAAACTGCAACGTAGAAGTAAACGGGATCACCTACGAAGATGAGCACGAAATATTTTGGGAGGAAATACACATACCACCACCAATTAGCAAGATCCAAACAAACACCACCTTCGAAGTACTAAACCTACAAAAACTAAAAGAATATAACTTTGAAACAGCAACAAGTTTAGAAAATTTTAAAATAGCAACGACTATCCGACATCACCTCACCACAGCATCAATAACCACACTACTACTGGCATTATTTCTAATCACAATAATCATCTTTAAATGACTCAATACACAACCAAAACCGCCAACCCTACAGTCCTTCGCTCCTGCCCCAATGTCATCATTTTGGCTGTCGCTTTATTCCAAGGGGGGAAGAGTTACAGCCCCCACTGCAACAACACCAACAACACACGGCGTTCCGGCAAAACCACCGAGAATCGGTCACTGACCAAACATCGCCAGAGTCAGCTAAAAAACTGCAACAGCGCTAACAACACACGGCGTTCCGGCAAAGTCACCGAGAATCGGTCGCTGACCGAACACCGTCAGCGTCAGCTAAAACAACAGCAGCGCCAACTGACCAACTCCGCAAAATCAAAACAGCCAATGCAGACATAACAGTAGAATAAGCATTTTTTGTAATTAGGAATAAGTTTCGTTTTAAGTAAAAAGCAATACAATAAACACTTCTGTTTTAACTCCAGAACATACAAGTGGTTTCAATGGCTCCAGTTGGAGGAGCAGAATATTATTTTTTTATCAGGTGCTACTACCAAGCATTTAACTCGCGCCGTACTTGTAAACAAAGCAAGTCAGCACTTGTGGAGGCGGCCGAGCGAGTTCAACGCTACCTACCGCAGCGCACCGTTCCTAACGGAAATGTGCAAGATCAGCTATTTTGGTCCTTGCCTACGGATTGGTCAGGGAAACTGTGCTCTGGAATAATGGGCTCTGGAATAAGACGATTAATTTCGTAACGGAGCGCGTATTTATTCCTCGTTCGGTTTTAATATCGGCGACGCGGACGCGTTTATCACTACCGGGATATACTCGAAGAATTCTTCCTAACCGCCACGAAGTAGGGGGAAGATTTTCTTAACTAACACCAACTAAATCGTCAACAGCAAGATCGCGCTATGGATATTTCCATTTGTATCGCCTATGCAATTCTTTAAGATATTCTTCTTTCCATCTTAAGGCGATCTGTTGACCCAAAGCTTTCATTTTTTCCCATCTATTTCTCGCGCTTATATCAGAAATAATTGGCTTTGGGGGACCCAGAAGTAGACACCCAATAAGGAAGTGACCCGGAGTCAAAGCAGATACACTATAGTGCAAAAGTGAACAAATGTTTTTAGGTTAGTTACTGTTATTCCTGCCAAATCCTATTTTCTAAAGTTAGGGCATAAGTACTTACGGTTTATATAAATTAGACCTTTAAAGAAAGCAACAACAATAAATTACAAAAGAATGCATATTTATTAAGATAAATGATATAAAAGCACACAGAATACTTCTTCAGTTTTGCACCCGAGTACTTATTTTCGGTAGAAACTGTTATACAATAGTTTTAATAATTGGTAATGCCCCCTTTGAGTCTCAAACCATCTTTAATGCGGCTGGGCATGCTTTCTACCGAATTTCTGCATATTTCAATTGGTATTTTCGCCCACACGATCTGCATTTTTTCTAGTGCCCGACCGAATATTCGGTTTCGGTTTCGGCCCAAATAAGTGGTTTCGGTTTCAGTTTCGGCCAAAAAATGGCCGAATAGCCGAAACCGAAACTTTCTAGAATATTTTTTACATTTTATTGTGTAGCAGATATCTAGTGAAAGGAGGAGTCATTTAGATGTCAGCAATGTAAATAAACTTCTTTTTTTAGCATATAATATTAAATTATTTAATTTTGAATATTAGTGAGTAAGGTACGAAAGGATGATTTTTTTATGTTTACGTGTTTAAAAAATGAATAAATTGTTTTTATTAATAAGTTTATTTATTTATGCTATGTTTGTTTGTTTGTTCTTTATTTACTTAATGTAAAATTCGTTGGTTTAAAAAAAAATGCTTGATATGGTGATTTTGATTTCAACTAGAAAGTTTCGGTTTCGGCCGAATATTAAAAAAAAACCGAATTTTCGGTTTCGGCCCAAAAAAGTGGTTTCGGTCGGACACTAATTTTTTCCCACAACTCCATAATGCTATTAGGAGGTGTGTCGCCGCCTCCCAGTCGCCGCTTTACGATGGACCGAAACCTCGACCTGACCAACTGCCACTAGTAAATTTTCGTAACGCAGATTCACGTAGATGTCTTTTGCCCCAAACCATAACTGATCTTCCTCCAAATTTGACTGTTTCGAGAATTTGATGATTTTTGGTTGCTTTTCCAGTGTTTGACCAAAAATGATTAATGCCATCAGATTGTATTCTATTAATTCTACATTCATTTGTATTCTATTAATTCTACATTGGCTGCCCAATGCTCATGCTCATTTGCGAATATCATGCGGGCCCTCTTATTTTTGTTTGACAATTCGGGTTTTTTTGGCTTCTTTGCAGCTCGGTATCCGTTTCACTTGCACTTTTTGCAACACATTTGGCGGCATCTTTTGGCGTTTTGGCCTTGCCCGTCATCAATAACACTGTGCGTGAAATTTACCCTCAAAAATTCAGACATGGGGGGACCTACAGAGGACTTTTCTATAGGTATACTGAGTTGAGATCCACCAGCCGTTTGGCTGGATTGGATCTAGTTTAAGAGAAACCCGACTTTGAAGTTTGCTCATTTTAGTCGAGTTCGTCGTTTAAGTCTTCGAACGTTTAAATGCTAATAGGTCCTAAATCGTTCCGAATATCGCTTTACTGTCTTCGGCAAGTTTGTAGATATTTTAACGACCAACACATTTGCTTAAGACACAAATCCATAAAAAATACATTCAAACTGTGTTTTCGACAAAAATGTCTCAAAAACTCCACTTTCGTCGAGGCATAAATGCAGTATAGCGAACCCTCGTGGAAAAAATAAATGAGTATGCTTTTATATAGAGGGTTGGCTCCTGCATCTAACAAACTAAAAATTTGCCTGGGAAACGCCCATAAAAGGCGTGGCTTTTCGTCAAAGTTCAAAGTTTTTATCAAAAAAACTTAATTAATCTCCAACTGATTTACACGATATGGGTATCAAACGAAAGGTATTTATCATACCTTTCTTTTGATGTGCAACATTAGATACGTAAAATGTACTAATAAAAAGTTTTAAGCGAAAAAAACATTTTTTATAAACATTTTTTGTTAACGGATTTTTTTCTCGAAAAAATCCATTACTAAGGTACAATAAGTTTGCTACCATATTGTAGCCTGTGAAATTCCCTTTACAATGAAATATAAAACATTTGATATTTTGGTTTTTTCTGAATATATTTTTTAACATTAAATTGATTGCGAAGGTGAATATAAAATGGCTTTGGATCCAGAGTCAAGTTAGAAAACAAAAGTATACATTTCCCTTGAAATATAAAAATGTATTTTATATGGACATGTATTTTTAGGACCTATTAGCATTTACACGTTCGAAGACTTAAGCGACGAACTCGACTAAAATGAGCAAACTTCAAAGTCGGATTTCTCTTAAACTAGAGCCAATCCAGCCAAACGGCTGGTGGATCTCAACTCAGTATACCTATAGAAAAGTCCTCGAAGGTCCCCCCCATGTCTGAATTTTCGACTTGCACAGTGTAATCGCCCGATTTGTCTACTGTCTCTCTCCTCGAATATTCTGGGACGGCCGTTTTTAACGTTATGAACCAAAATATTTTCACTTTTTTAATGTTCATTACCGTTGTTTGCGAAACCGACAATTTTTTTGCGACATTCCGTGTACTGACCCTCTAAAAGCATATCTTTAATGGATTTTGAAACGGATTGGTCTAAAGCTCTCATGGTTGAAGATATTATTTGAAATGTAAGTTATTTAATTAAATGCACTTATTTAAATGCACTTAAAATCGTTCTCACAACCGAACACAACATTTTGTAAGCGTTACTCGTGAGCAATTTGATGTAAAATCCAATAATATGCAGTGGGTGCAAAACTGAACAAGTGGCATTTTATACGTTTACCTCAGTTATCTACATAAATATTTGTGGTTTTTGGGATATTGTTTTGCTGCTGCATTCTTTAAAGATCAAAGTCAAATAAATAATAGGTTATACTTCCTGAGCTTTAGTACATAAGTTTAAGCAAGGATAAAAGTAACTAACCTAAAAACATTTGTTCACTTTTGCACTATAGTGTACATCCGCAGGGTTTTCTGACATAGGACTAATAGGTCGAGAATTTAAGCACGCTTCAATACGGGACAAAATTGTTGATAGCTCCTCGAATGTATATCTATGAGGGAGGGCCATCTTACGAAAATGGAGTTTAAAACTTTTAACTCCCGCTTCCCATAAGCCACCCATGTGAGGCGACCCAGCGGGAATAAAATTCCATTCAAGAGGTTGATGGGAAAAATGATTGAAAAATGAATCACGGAACTGTTTTAGAAAGGCTTCAAAGTCTTTTTTGAAAGCTTTAGATGCACCAGCAAAATTGGTACCATTATCGGAGAAAATTGCTTTGGGGCATCCACGATGAGAAACAAATCGAATAAAAGCAGCTAGATACGCAGATGTTGAAAGATCACTGACTGCTTCCAAGTGGATTGCTTTTGTAGAGAAACATACAAAAATGCAAACGTAGCCTTTCGTAATAAGGCAAGCTCTACCTGTAAAATTCTTAATGTCAAAAGGTCCTGCAAAGTCGACTCCAATAATGGAGAATACACGACTAAAAACGGTACGTTCGGGGGGTAAAGCAGCCATAATCTGCGAGGCCTTTCGTTTCTTGTCCAACAGACAAGTTTTACAACGATGAATAATAGATTTAATGAGATTTTTCGCTTTCGGAATCCAATATTCCTGACGAAGTAAGCGAAGCATAAGTGAGTTGCCACCGTGAATCGTGATCTTATGTATTAAGGTGACTAAAAGTCGAGAAAACTGGCATCCGTACGGGAGGATAACTGGATGCTGTTCACTAAAGGAAAGAGTCGGCGCGTTAGCTAGGCGACCATTGATACGAATAATCTGTTCTCTATCCAAAAAGGGATTCAGAGTCAATATACTGCTCTTATAATTAAGTGGCTTTTGGTTTAAAAGGCACCTATACTCGATTCGAAAATATGTACGTTTTTTTGACAAAGAATCGTCAAGAGTTTTCTGGTATTGTGGATTTCGGCGTTCGACAACGTTGTGGATTCATAGCCCTTAGAATTTTTTGCACGATGGTGAGTGCGATAATAAAATCGAAGTATATATGAGACCACTCGAAGAGCTCTAGAAAATGACGAACATCTGCAAAGAATGACCTCTTCAACGTTTACGAGCAGGTTGTGTACTGCAACCCTTTTGGCTTCGATTGAAGTTTCAAGGTGAGTAGTGCTAGAAGATGGCCACTCGGACCTATCTTTAGCAAGCCAAGATGGGCCATGCCACCATAACGATTTCGTACTTAAGGCCTGTGGAGTAAGACCGCGGCTACATAAATCGGCAGGGTTATCAGGTGAATCGACATGATACCAATTTTTAGCGTACGGTTTGTCTTGAATTTTGCTAACACGATTAGCAACAAAGGTAGTCCATGTAGATGGTGTTTTTAGTAGCCATGATAAAACAATTGTTGAATCAGTCCAACAGGAGACATCGTGAACTTTGATATCAAGTTCGGGTAGAAGTGAATCGAGCATGTCACATAGAAGCACTGCACCGCATAATTCCAATCTTGGCAACGAGACAGTTTTGACTGGAGCGACTTTTGTTTTCGACGTAAGCAAGTGGGAGAAGAAACTATTAGACGAATTACGTACGCGAATGAAGATCACCGCCCCGTATGCTTTCTCGGAAGCATCGGAGAAAGCATGAATTTGAACTTCATCTTGCAAAGAATAGTTCACCCAGCGTGGTACTTGAATCAGGTTTATATCCATATATCCATCTAAAAATTGCTGCCATTTTCTTTCAATGGGCTCAGAAAGGCAATCATCCTAACCTATGTTCTCAAGCCAGACCAGCTGCATTAAATTTTTGGCAACAATAACTACCGGTGCAAGCCATCCGACCGGGTCAAACAATTTGGCAATCATGGATAGAAGCTCTCTTTTGGTATGCGACTTCTTACGCTCAATAGTAGGGACCTTGAAATAAAAGTTGTAGGTACAAGCGTTCCATCGTACCCCTAAAACTTTTGTAGAACTTGAATCTTCGAAATTTAAGAATTCTTCGTTCAATAGATGCTCTTTCGGAAGATCTACTAGAACTTCTGTACAATTGGAAGTCCATTTTCGTAAGGAAAATCCAGCACTATACAAAGTGTCTATGAGTTCATTCCGAGCCTTTATGGCGGTAGGCAGATCATGTGCACCGGCGAGAACATCGTCCACATACATGGATCGTCGAAGAATATGTGTGGCGAAGGGATAAGTATCTTGAGAATCGTCTGCAAGTTGCAGGAGAGTGCGAATCGCAAGATATGGAGCGCAGTTGACTCCGAGGCGATTGTGTGGGCAAAGGTGGACGAGGACGATGGGACGAGTCGGCTGTGGGTTGTAGAAGCACCGAATCAAGGACACGACAACATCATCATCGGACGTACATTAGTGGAACCTAAGAATGGCTGAATACCAGTCAGAATACTGAACCCCCTGAATGCACCCAGATATGTCGGGAAAGATGAGGTAATTGGCGAGTGTAAGGAAGCTGTAGCAGTGGTCAATTGCGAGAATAGCCCGCCTGGAAATAATAAGAAGAGCGGTTTTAACATGGACGCCATACCGCAGGAGAACCAGTGGAGCAGCGAGTTGACGGCCAAGCGGAAACAGAAGGCGAGGTCACTCCTGCAGCACTATGGGTCAATATTTGCGGCAGAAGCAGGCGGAAGAACAGCCATAGTGAAGCACAACATCGACACCGGAAGTGCAAAACCGATTCGCCAACCGCCAAGACGAGTTCCTCTGGCCAAGAGGGAAGAGGTCACAAATTTGATCGAAAACATGCGGAAAGAAAAGGTCATAGAGCCTTCTTCGGGCCCCTGGTGCTCGCCGGTCGTGCTAGTCAAGAAAAAGGATGGCAGTACCCGGTTTTGTGTGGACTATCGGAAGCTCAATGATGTGACCAAGAAAGACAGTTATCCACTACCGCGGATCGATGACACCCTGGACACGCTGTCAGGCACACAGTGGTTCTCCACGCTCGACTTACGCAGCGGCTATTGGCAGGTAGAGCTTGCAGACAAAGACAAGGAGAAAACGGCTTTCAGTGTTGGCGATGGTTTATGGCAGTTCACCGTCATGCCGTTTGGACTCTGCAACGCCCCAGCAACATTCGAGCGGCTAATGGAACGGGTGCTAAAAGGGCTGCATTGGCGGACGTGTCTGGTGTACCTCGACGACATAATCGTGATGGGTAATAGCTTCGACGACCACCTGGGAAAGCTAAAGGAGGTATTCGAGCGGATACAAAAAGCTGGGCTTAAACTCAACCCGAAGAAGTGCTCGCTGTTCCAAAAAGAGGTCAAGTATCTGGGTCATACGGTTTCCGCCCGCGGAGTACATACGGATGAAGGCAAAATCACGGCGGTGAAGGAGTGGCCCCGGCCACGCAATCTACACGAACTCCGCAGTTTCCTGGGCCTGTGCACATACTACCGCCGATTTGTTCCGGGATTCGCGAACATAGCCAGCAGCTTGCACAAACTGACGAAAAAGAGCCAAGCTTTCGAGTGGAACGAAGAGCAGGAGCAGGCTTTTGCACGTCTGAAGGAAAAACTGTGCACTGCTCCAATTCTGGCCTTCCCCGTGCCTGGAGAGATGTTTGTGCTGGATACGGATGCGAGCGGGCATAGTATTGGCGGTGTGCTATCACAGATAATAGACGGCCAAGAACAAGTGATAGCATACTACAGTAGGATTCTGTCGAAACCGGAACGCAACTACTGTGTGACACGGAGAGAACTGCTGGCGGTATTGGACTGCGTAAAACACTTCCACAAATATCTGTATGGACAAAGGTTTCGCCTGCGCACAGATCATGCGGCATTGAGATGGCTCCTGAACTGCCAGGATCCTGAAGGCCAATTGGCGCGGTGGATCGAGCGACTGCAGAGCTACGACTACACGATAGAGCATCGGAAGGGCAGTAGCCATGGCAATGCCGATGCCTTGTCACGCCGTCCGTGCAAAGTCGAATGCAGGGCGTGCTCGCGAGCCGAAAGCAAAGAACAGATAGTGGACGTCCGGTTGGTGAGCGTTATGCCAGAGGAAGAGTGGTCTGCGGAGAGGCTACAAAAGGACCAGCGTGAGGATGCGGATCTTGCAAAAATCGTCGAAGGCAAGGAGCAAGGCGCACGTCCAGACTGGCAGGAGATGGCCGGTGAAAGCCCGATCGCCAAGGCTTACTGGGCACAGTGGAAAAGTCTGCGGCTGAAGGAAGGATGCCTGTACCGCGAATGGGAGAGCGCGGATGGACGGACCAGCAACTCCCTAATGGTAGTGCCGAAATGCAGAATCAACGAGGTCATCCAGGCATACCATAACGACTCCAGTGGAGGGCACATAGGCATCACCAAAACCGTCGCCAAAATAAAAAGACGATTCTACTGGGTAGGATGTCAGGAGTGTGTAGCCGAGTGGATTAAGAGCTGCGACCGATGTTCAGCAGCGAAAGGGCCAACAAGAAGATCTCGAGGCCGCATGCAGCAGTACAACGTGGGAGCGCCCTTCGAGCGGATTGCTATGGACGTCGCCGGCCCATTCCCAACTAGTACTCAAGGCAACAAATATGTGCTGGTGGTAATGGATTACTTCAGCAAATGGCCCGAAGTGTACCCAATTCCTAACCAGGAGGCCACTACGATCTCGGAAAAGCTGGTAAACAACTGGGTAGCCAGGTTCGGAGTTCCGTTGGAGTTGCACTCGGATCAAGGCCGGAATTTCGAGTCTGCGGTATTCAAGGAAGTGTGTGAGCTGCTGGGGATAAAGAAAACGCGTACCACCCCTTTGCACCCACAGTCCGACGGCATGGTGGAACGCTTTAACCGGACACTAGAGGAATACCTGCGGAAAGTGGTAGGCAGGAATCAAAAGGATTGGGACACGCATATCCCCTTGTTCCTAATAGCGTATAGGTCAGCCCCGCACGACACGACATCACTCACTCCAGCCCGAGCAGTATTCGGCACAGAATTACGGTTACCCGCTGACTTGAAGTTCGGGGTAGTCAGCACGACGGGAGGCGCTAAGACGGACTACGTGGCCAATAAGCGGGCGGAACTGGAGGAGATTCACCAGTTTATAAGGAGCCGCACCAAACTGGTCAGCGATAAGGCGAAAGCCAGATATGATCTACGGGCCAACTCAGCAGGGTTCCAAGAAGGCGATCTGGTAATGCTCTACAACCCGCAGCGGAGGAAAGGTTTGTCTCCGAAACTTCAAGCGTCATGGGAAGGACCTTACGAAGTCGTGACTAGGATAAACGACGTGGTATACAGGATTCGACGTTGCAGCAATAAAGGCGCTAAGCTGAAGGTAGTCCATTTGCAGCGCCTGGCGCCTTATCACAGCGGAACCTCGGCACTTGTTCGGGACGAACAAGTCTAAGTGGTGGGCAGTGTAACGATAAGACAGTTTGTCGCTGTGCAAAGCAACCCTGTCGCTACGCGCCGTGCTATAATTCAATCTGGCAACGACGGCCGCGACAATGATGGCAACTTTTAGTCCAATCTGGCAATGATGGTCGCGATCATCATGGAAACCTTTAGTCCACTCCGGAATGTGCGAGAACGATCTGCGCGATGGCCGGACAGGTATAAAAGACAGCCGGGTGCGGCGCAGCGAGTCAGTCGGATTTTGACTAGTGAAGGTGCCACACGGAGTAATTCAGCAAATACTTAAGTGTAAAGACAGTAAAGTGTAAACCTGTGAAATAAAGTGGTTGTTGGTTTATTTTATTGACTGCGTTTGAGAAACTAAGTGTGTTTTATTTTCAAATTACGCAATCCAGAAATACGTACTAGCCCACTAAAACTCATATTCGTAACAATATATATATATTATATCAATATTGATGTATTATATATATCAAAATTTTGCATGAACGAATCTATTGAATTCTTGAAAAGATTACACCAGTGTAAGACTGACCAAATTTTTATTAGCAAATTAACCGCTATCTTATAGATGCTTATGCATACCTAATATGTATGTATACACTGGATATAATGAAAATATTTATATACATATTCTTACTGATATGCTTTTATGTAAAATAATCGGTAATTTTACCCTGCGAATATTTCTTTTTTGACAATTTCACAACTATTGCCTCCATTTCAAAAATGTGGAAATTTGTTTCAAAACTATTTTCCAAAAAAACTTTTCGAAATTTTCAAGTGCTGCTAAACGAAGTATTTTTCATACAAATCAAAGAAAACTTGCTCAAAAACAGGGCTGTTAAACGGAATAGTGCAGCTAAGTGAAATGCAGCTAAATGTGAAATTTTCAAAGAAAATTCGTTTTACGAAGTAGTATTTTGGCCAAATAATGCAGCTAAGCAGAAAATGCACCTACGTGAATAGGCAGCTAAACGGAATGTACTGTATTTTGACGTTTGGATCCGTAGGTGAACCGATAACAAATGAGCTAAGTCTGCTGGCGCTTGCTGAAAGCGATTGATTAACACCAGATATACTAGCTTGTGCAGCAACCGTAGGCAGCTTAATCAATTTACGAAGGCGATCAGAAATGAAAGAGGCTTCTGATCCAGGATCAATTAACGCCCTAGCAGTATAATTTGTATTCAAATGGCGTATATAGATTTGTGCCGTACCTAAAAGTACACGTTGGTTTCGAAGAAACGCAAGATTCGTAGAATCACCATTAGAAGATGTATTAGTGGACTGTATTTTTTGAAGAAAACTATGATGCTCACTCGTTTGAGCTACCGAAGGAGCATCCGACGAACTATGAGGCTGATTGGAGCGAAGCCCCGAAGAAGCACTCGAAGGTTGAAATCCTGGCGCTGCGGAGCGTAACTCTGATGGCGCAGGCAATCTAGAAGTAGTATTAGTGGGACGTGATCCCGACTGAGTTTTCGTAGAAGAAGCTGATTCGTGATGTAACAGCGTATGGTGGCGTTGATTACATACGGAACAATTGTAAGCGCTTTTACAATCCTTTAACTGATGGCCTTTCGATAGGCATTTAAACAATACTGAAAACGTTTAACGTTGGAAAAACGATCGCAAACTTGCATACTAAGAAATCGTTTACAATTGCGCAAAATATGTGGTTGTTTGCAAAGAACACAACTTGAATCAACAACATTTGCGTGGAAAGTATGTGTGATTCTTTTAGAACTGCTAACCTCACTAGGTGCGGATTTATTCGAATTTGATTAATTGGGATTAGAGGTTTTTAACTCGTCGACGCATTCGAGCGTTCGGTATCGCGTAATGAGAAACTCGTCAAGTTCGCACCACTTGGGTAAAGCAGATTTATCTTTAACACCTTGCTCCCAAAGAGCAATAGTAGTTCGCTGAGGTAAACGCTGCATACACAGGTAAATAATAATTGGATCCCAATCGGAAGTATTAACGTCATATAATTGTAGAGTGTTTAAACAAGAATTAATACCGCGTTGCAAACTTTTAAGCCCGGAATCACTCTCAGAAGACAGAGCAGATAAATCAAAGAGAAGCTTAATTTGGGTACTGACCAAAATTCTTTTGTTATTAAAAGCTTGGTTTAAATTACTCCAGGCGAACTCGAAACCGTCATTGGTCAAAGGGGACCTTCGCACTATTTCTCTCGCTTCTCCACTTTTTTTCTGAATGAGGTGATACAGTTTTTCAACATTACTTAAACGGTTGTTTCTTATATATGTTACCACGGCACATATTAATATTTCACCACCGCACAAAAAGCACGGTCAGCAACTCAGGTGCAACGACCGTATCACGTTAACGTTGCACAATTCCCACACAACAGCCCAGACGCACCGTCAGCATGCCCGCGGATTCCAGGAAGCCGATCGTGCCACCAATGAGCAGAATTAAGTTAGCTTTTAGCTTAGCTTAGTTTTGTAAATCAGTTTCTTAAGTGAAGTCAATAAAGAAGGTCGAACCGACCAAGTGAAAAAATATTTCTTTTAAGAAAGTTTTATTAATAAAACTTAACTGGCGCCCAACGTGGGGCCAGGGTGATAAGTTGGTGCATAACAACACGTGAAACGCGCATCTGGATCTGATAATTCTTCAATTGCATTCAACAAAACGGCAGCCAAACGTTTGCGAAACTCTTGAGCCGCCTACCTGAACGCAACACTTCCCAGTATCGTCGCAACGCCGTGCGGAAGCCCAGCAATCATCACTAGTCCCGGAACCCCAAAAGTAGACCGAGGAAAGCGCAGGCCGCGCCGCTCATCTACTCGGAGAGGAGCAAGAACCTACGTGCGGAGGAAAGAGGCCCCCCAGTAGCCTAAAAGGAAGAAAAGGAGACGAAACCCGTCAGCCGCCTCGCCGGAATGTCTTTGTGGATTCTCTTGTAAGTTAAGGAAATTAGTGTAATTAGTTCAGGTTAAGAAAACGTGAACAAAAGTGTTAGAAAAATCAAGAATTTTAATTGTTTAAAGAAAATTTTAACTAAAAAAGGTGTAAACAAAAAGAAAAAGTTGTAATTTTGAGATAAAATTGAAAATAAGAAATTTAATTTAATTAAGTTGAGTATAAGTTGTATAAGAATCAATAATTACCAATAGTAACCATAGCAAAGGGAAAATATAAAACAAACGTAAAAGCATAACAAATTATAACTGAAGTTGTGATACCACAACTTATAATCGCACCTAGCTCCGAGATTCCTACGGGACCCTCCGGAAGCAGAAAGGACCCTCACCAAGATGCCAAACCCCACTCCCGATTAAGAAGAATTAATAGAAAAAAATAAAATTAGAAATTACTAAAGCAGAGATATTAGCAATATTGTTAGAGATTTGAAACAAAGAAAACAGAAGATAAGGAAAAAACTAAGAACAAACGAAATAAAGTAAGAAACAATAAATAATACCAAATAATAATACTAAATTACTCTTTATAGAAAATCCTTAAAGTTTCATTATAAAATAAAATGAGTAACCCAAACAACCTAATCAGGCCACCCGTCCTAAACGCTCCTATTATACCACAAGCCCCAAATACTTCTCCACAACCCCTAAACATGACAAACTTAAGCGAAATCGTAACATCATTAGTGACAAATATTCTACGGAATCAAGGACGGAGACTTTTAAGCAACCACGATGATTTTTCGGGAACAGATCAAACAATAAACCCCGAACACATAAACAACCTAGCAGATTTAGATAAAATCCCCGACATAGTTAGATCGATTAGAGAATTCTCAGGAGACCCAGCAGAATTCAGTTCGTGGAAAAAGAGCGTCGAAAGAGTGCTCACAATCTACGAACCCTCTGTTGGAACGCCAAAATATTTTGGAATTTTAAGTGTAATTCGCAATAAAATTGTAGGTAAGGCAGACGCTGCATTAGAGTCCTACAATACGCCATTGGACTGGAAGGCAATATCTAAATGCCTTACGCTCCACTACGCCGACAAGCGAGATCTTGGTACGCTAGAATACCAGATGAATTCACTCGTTCAAGGCCATTCATCTATTCAGGAATTCTATCAAAAGGTTTACTCGCATTTATCCCTCATTCTTAATAAGATAGCATGTATGGAAATAGGCAGCGAAGCATTGCGCATATTGACGCAAACCTACCGCGACAAGGCATTGGATACATTCATTCGCGGATTAAACGGAGATTTGCCGAAACTTCTAGGAATGAAGGAGCCAAGCGATCTCCCTCAAGCGCTGCACTTGTGCCTCAAATTAGAAAACCAATATTACCGAACAAACTATGCACATGGAACTGTTAGAAGATTCCAAAACCCAACACCTCCACCACTACCCCCAAGAAATAACAATAGTCGCAATAACATCCCAAATCGTAGGACACCCTTTTACCCGGAGTTAGCTTACCTACCACAAGGACCACCTTTTCCAAATTACCTACCACAAGGACCACCTTTTCCAAATTACCGCCCACAAGGACCACCTTTCCCAAATTACCGCCCACAATGGCCACCTCAACCCAACTTCTACTCACAATTCCAGCGGCCAAGCAATCCACCGCCACGCCCATTCCCAAAACCTCAACCACGACCCGAGCCGATGGACGTTGATTCGTCACAACGCACTCGGAACATAAATTATATGAACCGACCACGTCCAAATGATTTCTTCGGCAAAAGACCCCCGAACGATAATTCCCCCATTCCAAATAAATTACAAAGGAATTTTCACATAAATTCCGAGACGATACCGGACTGCGACCAAGAGGAAAATCCTCAGACAGTTACCGACCACGACCAATACTTTGAGCAAAACACCACGGATAATCCAGATCATTACGATGAAGAACATCAAGATGACAATTTGCTCGATATAACCGACTTACATTTTTTAGAATGACGCACTCTTCGTTGCCATATTTCGAGACAAGAACGAAGAGTGGAAACGTAATAAAATTTCTTATCGATACAGGTTCAACTAAAAATTACATCCAGCCCTCAATTGTCCCTAATCCCATTAAAAATGATACAAGCTTCTTCGCGAAATCTATAGCCGGTGATATAGAAATAAAAGAGCACACCTTCCTAAAACTTTTCAACACAGATTCGAAACTAAAATTTTACCTTCTCCCCACACTACATTCGTTTCACGGTATACTCGGAAATGATAGTCTCAGGGAACTTGAAGCAGTGATTCATATAAAAAATGATTTTATGACAATTAAAGGCAACACCAAGATTAAAATAAAACAACTGGTATCAAAAGCCGTAAATACGATTACCATTAAAGAAAATCATATGTCAGTTAGCCAACAAAACGAGATTAACAAGCTGGTAAGGAGTTTTTCAGGACTTTTCGCAGAACCCAATGATAAACTTACTTACACAACAAAGGTTGTAGGCGAAATCAGGACGAATAAAGACACCCCGGTTTACACGCGATATTACCCTTATCCAATGTCGCTTAAAAACGAAGTAGAGACTCAAATTAAAAAAATGTTGGAGGATGGTATCATTATACCGTCAAGGTCACCGTACAACTCACCCGTTTGGGTAGTTGCAAAAAAACCAGATTCGCAGGGGAATAAGCAATACAGAATTGTTATCGATTACCGAAAACTCAATGCGATAACAATAGCTGACCGTTACCCGATACCTCAAATCACCGAAGTACTATCCCAACTAGGGGAAAATACATTTTTCTCAGTCTTAGACTTAAAAAGCGGATTCCATCAAATTCCTTTGAAGGAATCCGATATTGAAAAAACAGCCTTCTCAATCAATAATGGTAAATTCGAGTTCACGAGATTACCATTCGCGCTCAAAAATGCTCCTTCAATTTTTCAGCGAGCCCTCGATGACATTCTTCGTCATCACATTGGCAAAACATGTTACGTCTATATTGACGACATAGTTGTATTCAGCAAATCGGAGCGTGAACATGCACTCCACCTAAAACAAATTTTCAAGACACTCGACGACGCCAACATGAAAATACAGTTGGACAAATGTCACTTCTTCAGAGACTCAGTCGAATTCTTGGGATTCATCATTTCATCCAAAGGGATAACGAAAAACCCTGCAAAGGTGGAAGCAATAGCAAAAATGCCTTACCCAAAAACCGTCAAGCAACTCCGCTCATTTCTAGGACTCTCCGGCTACTATCGCCGCTTTATCAAGGACTATGCTATGCTAGCCAAGCCCCTAACTTTACTTCTAAGAGGGGAAGAAGGACGTATATCAAAAAACAAGTCCGCTAAAATAGAAATAAATTTGAATGATGAAGGAAAGGACGCCTTTAATAAAATCAAAAATTCTCTTATGTCTGATGATGTCATACTCTCATACCCCGATTTTAGCAAAGAATTCCATCTCACCACCGATGCTTCAAATTATGCCATCGGCGCAGTTCTCACACAAGATAAAAAACCAATCGCATTTATATCCAGGACACTGAACAAAACGGAAGAGGCCTACGCCACAAACGAGAAAGAGTTTCTCGCAATAATATGGGCCCTAAATAATTTTAGAAACTATCTCTATGGCTCAGCCAAAGTTAAGATATTCACTGACCATCAACCTTTGACTTATGCGTTAAGCAACAAAAACAACAACGCAAAAATGAAACGTTGGAAGGCTATCCTGGAGGAGTACAATCACGAACTCCACTATAAACCAGGCACAACCAACGTTGTAGCTGACGCCCTTTCAAGAACACCACCTGAACAAATTAATTCCTTGTCCATAACCCAGCATAGTGACGAAAGTTCATCTGATAACCTAATTCCGAGCGTAGAGGTGCCAATAAATGTTTTCAAAAACCAGATATTTTTTAAGACAAGTGTAACATCAACTTACCAATTTAAAATAATATTCCCTACTTACCATAGGCACATTATAGAGGAACCAGCTTACGATGCAGACAAGCTAGAAAACCTTCTTAGGAGATATTTAAATCCCTCTGTGGTTAACTGCATTAAGGCAGAAGAACGAATTATGGGGAAAATTCAAGACATTTACCCAACACAATTTAACAACTACAAGATTAGATTTTCACAGCTCGAGGTGAAAGATGTAACTAACGAAGCCGAACAAAATGAAATTATAATCACAACCCATAAAAGAGCGCATAGGAACTGCCGCGAGAATAAAATACAGATCCTTGAGAACTTTTACTTTCCATCAATGACAAAGAAAATAAATAGAGTAATTCAACAGTGCTCAGTATGCAAAGAAAACAAATATGACCGTCACCCCAGCAAGCCAGAACTAGGCGAAACACCTATACCCCAATACCCAGGGCAGATCCTGCACATTGATATTTATATGACTGACAAGAATATAGTACTGACAGCAATTGACAAATTCTCTAAGTACGCGCAAACTAAGATTCTTAAGTCCAGAGCAATAGAACATGTCAAAGAACCACTGCGCGAACTCCTTTTTCAATTCGGCGTGCCTGAATCAGTGGTCATCGATAACGAAACATCCCTTAACTCTGCCACCATAAAATTTATGCTTGAAGACATCCTTAACATCAATATTTTTAAAACATACAAGTTCCGTCAATGGGCAAGTGGAACGGTTTCACTCTACCCTAACTGAAATAATGCGATGTTTAAAGGCAGAACGAAATTTTAGTTCATTTGCCGATCTCCTTGATAACTCAGTTTACGAATATAATTTTACCGTGCATTCCGTTACTAAAAAGAAACCAATAGAAGTGTTTTTCGGGAGAAGAGTCTCCACAGACCCAAGCCAATTTGAAAAAGCAAGGGAGGACAACATTGCAGCACTAAAAAACAAACAAGAAAAGGACCTCTTATACCATAATAAAAAACGAGACCCCATAAGAATATTTCACCCAGGCGAAATCATTTACGTCAGAATCAACAAAAGGTTAGGCACAAAAATTTCTCCGAAATTCAAGAAAGAAGTTGTAAAGGAAGATAAAAGTTCAACCGTTTTGACAGAATCAGGAAGGATAGTCCACAAATGTAACATAAAAAACCAAAAAACTGAATCTCCCTCTTTTCAGGACCCTCCTCATCCACCCAACCATAGCAACAATGGAAATATATGACTACACCAGTGCACAAGTGGTTACAGTGAATGGCGGACCAGCAAAAATTCAGAACGGAGCCCTCAGGCTAATACACATTATTGACCTTGACAAATACGAACAGTTTCTGATGGACATACACAAATTTATTATTTCAGATATCCCTGTGGACAGCATCCTATACCCCATCCTAAAACACGAGTTAACCCAATCCTTCCAAATCCTCGACACCCTCAAGCCTACCAAAGAATCTCGAAAAGGAAGATCTATAAATATCCTAGGCACTGCCTGGAAATTTGTAGCAGGATCCCCCGATCATGAGGACCTGGAAATAATCAACAATAATTTAAATCAGCTCCATAACAATAATGATAAACAAGTATTGATAAATGAAGTTTTCAATGGAAAAATTAATAATATCACCCACATTGTTAATCAAATTTTTAATAATATAAGAAAAGACACAAATGTAGAAAAAGAAACTATAATCAATCTTCAAAATAGAATAAGATTAATAAAAGAAGAATTAATTAATGTTAAGTACGCCATACAATGGGCAAAAAATGATATACTAAACTCCTTGTTGTTAAATAAAAACGAAATCGAAATTGCTCTGAAACAACTGGAGACAGAAGAAATGCCATTTCAAAATGCAGAAGAAGCATTAGAAATTTCTAACGTAAATATACTTAGCAGGGATATGACCATTTTGTACTTGGTAAAAATACCATTAACTATAAGAGAAACTTTCCAAAAAAATATTATAAGACCCGTAATAAAAGCTAAAAAAGCTATAATTAATGTTGAATACAACAAAATATTAAAAGGGAATAATGGAATACACGGAATAAAGAACAGCTGCGGGAGCTATAAGCGAATTGAAATTTGTAAACAGGACCAAATAATTAATATAGACAATAATACTTGTATACCTAGGATTATTAACGGTTTAAACGCAACTTGCACCATCAGCAACGGACACCACATGCCGCAGATAGAAGAATTACAACCTGGTGTATTACTACTCAATAGCTTCGATGGAGAAATTGACGCAGATGCAACAATCCAAAAAATTAAGGGAACTCAGCTCATCAAATTTTGCAACACGACACTGAAAATCGAAAACCGGACTTATACCAATTACGAGGTAACCCCTCTGCAAGCCATTCCGGCTATCCTGCAACTATCACCAACAGAAAGCGATCGAATCGACTTACTTTCGCTCGAATCCTTAAAAGAGCTTCACATAAATAACACCCAGAGGATAAAGTTCCTAAAGGCAGTAGCGATATCCAACGGCACACTGTCACTCGCAGCAGTTGCGGCTACTTTCGGCATCTTATTATGTGTTTGCAAGTTTTGGAGGAAAAACCAAAACAAAATAATCATCGCATCTAACCTGGATGCCAGCCAACCCACAACAAGCCATAGCCATAGTCTAAATAGCACCAAGGATTCTTTAAACGATAGACCAACATACGTAAGCCTCTACAACCTACCCTACTTTTAACAACGTTCGAGGACGAACGCTCTTAAGAGGGGAAGTGTCACCACGGCACATATTAATATTTCACCACCGCACAAAAAGCACGGTCAGCAACTCAGGTGCAACGACCGTATCACGTTAACGTTGCACAATTCCCACACAACAGCCCAGACGCACCGTCAGCATGCCCGCGGATTCCTGGAAGCCGATCGTGCCACCAATGAGCAGAATTAAGTTAGCTTTTAGCTTAGCTTAGTTTTGTAAATCAGTTTCTTAAGTGAAGTCAATAAAGAAGGTCGAACCGACCAAGTGAAAAAATATTTTTTTTAAGAAAGTTTTATTAATAAAACTTAACTTATAGATGGCTGTAAAGAAATCGCGAAAAGTTGGCCAAGACGCATAGTCGCCCTTAAAAACTTCAGTATCACAAGGCGGAAGTGCAATATTATTGTTTGAAATAGGTTCTGATAAAGCTGAACCATCGAGAGTGGATGTGTGACGAGGAAAAGAGGAAGCGAGATCGAAGTCATGAATTTTTTCATTAATCTTCGCTAAACATGCAATGTATGTTCGATACGTGCTGTTATATTTCGCATCAACAACAGCGATTCAATCATCAGCGAATCAAAATATATTTGGCATTTTTTATATTGAGCTTTCACGGTAGCCCACAACTCCTTTAGCTCGAAGCTTTGAATATCCAAAGTAAATTTGCTATGACTACTAGATGGAGTTTCCGTAAAAGCATTTTCAAATTTGAAAACGCGATCAGAAGCACGGGTGAAATCGTCAAGTTTGGACATTTTGATTTGAATATAAGAAAACAATATCAAAAAGTAAAAACAATCCACCGAAAAAGGTAAATCGAATTAGCCCGAACTGTCTCACCTTAGCACAACAAAGGTGTAATGCAAAAGAGAATGCCAACTATGTACGACACGAATTAATGAAAAATTATAATATTTCACGTATGCACTTAAAAATGTAAATGCACTTAATATGTATCACAAATAATTTATGTTACGAAAAGAAAAGTTGAATTCAAAAATTTAAAGTTTTATGTGTAACCTCGTACTTCAGGGTAAGGTGCACAATGCATAAACGAATGCTGAAATGCCAACAAAAATGTATTCACGCAAGGCCTACTTGTGCTTTACTTTCTTATGTATGCACCAACAATTGTAAGTGCATGGCAGTTATGTACGTAGGCACTAGTGGTTGTTGTTGCTCTACGGATGTGCACGCATAAGAGAAATAGAAAAAAGTCACGAAAACGTACGCATAACGGTAGCACTGAGTATACAGAATACAGGGTCGCGTGATATGCGCGTAGCTAAAAGTTACATGCAAGGCACTTTGAATCCGTTAACCTATATGGCGTGATACATATGTAGAGGTAAGTATATATATATATAACCGTATATATATAACTGGGCTTGTTCGTTAACGGAACCCCAGAAAAATAGAAGTATATAATTGATTTTGCGCCAAATTCGATAAAAACGTTGTTGTTATTTTCTTATATATTTTTAACACGAGTTGAATTTTTATAAAAATTATGCAAACGCGTTAATTTGATGGCAGGCAAAATAAAATACAAGTTAGCACGTAAGCATATCCACACCCCGCACATCCCGCATCACGCAACACCACGAACGACCGTGGCGGGCAATACCACCATGCCAGCGGTGGTCAATAACCAACCATGGCAAATAATGCTACATCAGCGCTATGGAACGTCGAGCGGATGCGCGTGCGGGCACTGACTTCAGCGAATACGGCGGCAGCGACGGCGATGGTGACAGCGGCAAGACTGCGGCAGTTGGATTAAATTTAGTTAGTCGTAATTTGACTGTAAAATCTACCGGTTGCCCTTCGGCAGAATAAAATCACTTTTTTATAAATTCCACATAGTGGAAAGTAACTGCTGCGTTTGATTAAATCTTAACTAAATAGCTTTTTTATAAATTCCACATAGTGGAAAGTAACTGCTGCGTTTGATTAAATCTTAACTAAATAACTTTTTTATAAATTCCACATAGTGGAAGGTAACTGCTGTGTTTGATCAAATCTTAACTGGCGCCCAACGTGGGGCCACACACAAAAAAGTCCCGGTAAAGGACAGTTAGAAGTGGCCCGAGTGCACGAACCCGCGAGTGCAAAAAAACAAACAAAAACAATTTTCAAAAACTAAAAAACAAAAAACATTCAAACAAAAGTAAACAATCGTGCAAAAATTAAATCAACAGTGCAACGATAGAACAGAAACAAAGAAAGAACGGAGGAATTTACACAACGAAAAAGTAAACAATCGTGCAAAAAATCAAACCTAAAGTGCAAAAGAACATAAGGCATTGCACGCCAAGCCGAGGCGTCGCCAACGAGGGAAAACTGCAGGACCGGAGCAATCAACAATAGGAAGAATTTGGAGTGGAATTTTATTGGACTTTCGAATTTTATTACACCGAGCATGCTTTCGTTCATTAGAATTATGTAAGTGAAGTGCCCAGCAACGATTTAAAACGATTTCATTTCAATATAGTTTTTCAATAGAATTTTTCAATAAAATTTTTAAAAATTGTTTTCAATGGAGGTACAAGTAGTTCAGCAGTTGCTAAACGCGGCTATAAAAGCCGCAACAGAGCAAACTAGGGCCGAATTCCGGGCTACCGTAGACGACCTGACTAATAGACTGGCTACCCTAGAGACCCCTACGGCAATCGTCGAATACGAACAAGTGACGATCAGGGACGGCGTAGACTGCGACGAGTCGTTGGACTTAGTGAAGTCTCTGCCTGAATTCCGCGGGGAACAGCTGCATTATGTCTCTTGGAGACAGGCAGCACATGCTGCCTACAAAATTTTTGAAAGATACGAGGGCAGCTCCCGTCATTATCAGGCAGTGGCTATCATACGGAACAAGATTGTAGGGGCTGCCGACACAGTACTAGCGTCCTTCAACACCGTTCTGAATTTTGGGGCAATTATAGCCAGGCTGGACTCCACGTACGCAGACAAGAGGCCGGTGTACTTGATAGAGCAGGAAATGTCCACATTACGTCAGGGTAGGCTTTCTATAACGGAATTTTATGACGAGGTGGAGAAGAAGCTGACATTGATAGTTAATAAAACTATCATGACTTATGGGGAGCAAAGGGACCTCATAAAATCCCTGAACAGGAAGTATAGGGAAGATGCGCTCCGAGTCTTCATTTCGGGGCTTAACAGGCCTTTGTGTGACATTCTATTTTCATCAAGACCCGCTGATATGCCTACGGCTTTAGCCCTCGCACGGGAGCTGGAAGCCAACCAGGACCGCTCTTCATTTGCCCAGTCATTCTTAAACCGAACCGAACAACTTTCAAGGCCTAGACCAAACCAATTTAGCAATCTCCCACATTATCGGAAGTTGGAAGTCGGACGACAGGCTGCAACACCAATGGAGGTCGATCCATCACTGTCATACTTCAGGCAGAATAGGCCAGCACCACGGCCACCGGTACCTCAAAATCAGGGAAACTACCATAGGCCCACTCCGGGTCCTTTCGTACAAAGGAACCCTTTCAATGGACGTCCAGTGCCAGAATGGCATGATCAAGAGAGGGCTCAAAAGAGGCGCAATGAAAGCGATAGACAGCCAATTCCGAAACTGCAACGTATAAACCACGTACGGGCTCAAGAACAAGATGACGACCACCAATATGAAGGGATCCAGACTTATGACGCCTACGACGAAGGCGAACAACCCGACGATTACTACACCAATCAAGAGACGGACGAGATAAATTTTTTAGGAACAGATCCCTCCTACCCTATGTCAGCAGGACATTCGCAGGAGGGAAATTAAAATTTCTGATTGACACAGGTGCTGCAAAGAATTATGTAAAAAATCTTAGTGGCCTTAAGGGTATCAAAGCGGTCAAAAGCCCTTTTGCTGTTAAGACACTTCACGGCACCGATACAATTCGCCAAAAGTGCACCATAAACATTTTTGGCAAAACTACTGACTTTTTCATTTTACCCTCGCTACAAACATTCGACGGCATTATAGGTTTTGATTTCCTTAGAGAAATAAATGCTAAACTGGACTTGAAAAAGGGAACCCTCTATTATGAAGGCGGAGAGGAGATACTGATGTACTTCTACTGCCAGGACGTTAATAGCGTAATGGCAATCCCAAACTATAACGAAAAACTCTCTCGGCTACTCAAGGAACAATCCGGAGTTTTCGCTGACCCAACAGAATCGCTGCCATACAACACAACAGTGGTGGCAACGATCAGGACGACCGACAACGAACCGGTTTACTCAAAGACCTACCCCTATCCCATGGCTGCGACCGAGTTTGTCAACAATGAGGTGGCCAGCCTTCTACGAGACGGCATAATTAGGCCATCACGTTCCCCGTACAACAATCCAATATGGGTCGTTGATAAAAAGGGCACAACAGAGACAGGGGAACGGAAGTTGAGGTTGGTCATCGATTTCAGGAAGCTTAACCAGAAAACAGTATCGGATAGGTATCCCATTCCGGACACTTCCGTCATCCTCGCTAACTTGGGCAAGTCCACCTTCTTCACGACCCTGGATCTCAAATCGGGGTTCCACCAAATCAAGCTAGCAGAACGCGACAGGGAGAAAACAGCATTCTCTGTCAATAATGGCAAGTATGAATTCTGCCGACTGCCATTCGGACTTAAAAATGCTCCAAGCATTTTTCAGCGAGCTATTGACGATGTTCTAAGAGATGAGATTGGCAAGTGTTGCCACGTTTACATCGACGATGTGATCATCTTCTCTGAAAACGAGGACCAACACATCAACGATTTAGGCCGCATTCTCGAAAAGCTTTTCGCGGCAAATATGAGGGTGTCATTGGAGAAGACGAAATTCATGAGAAGGGAAGTGGAATTCCTCGGATTTCTTGTCTCCGAGGATGGGATAAGAACTTGCCCGGACAAAGTGCGAGACATCCTGAATTACGAAACCCCACAGACTCTACGTAGCCTACGATCGTTTCTGGGACTATCGGGGTATTACCGACGATTTGTGAAAGACTACGCAGCTATCGCCAAACCGCTGACGAAGTACCTGCGTGGCGAGAACGGGAACATCGGAGCCAATCGGTCCAAAAACGTTCGTATCCAGCTCGACGAAGAGGCACTGAGAGCTTTCAACAAAATCAAGGAAATTCTCGCCTCCGAGGACGTCCTCTTACTTTATCCCGACTACGCTAAACCCTTCGAACTGACCACTGACGCGTCCTCGCACGCATTGGGTGCAGTCCTGTCCCAGGGGGGTCGACCCATAACCATGATCTCCCGTACCTTGTCCGCAACTGAGGAAAACTACGCTACCAATGAGCGTGAGCTCTTGGCGATAGTGTGGTCTCTGCAAAAACTAAGAAATTACCTCTATGGTGCTAGGCAACTTAACATCTATACGGACCACCAACCTCTCACCTTTGCCATATCGGATAAGAATCCGAATGCTAAGCTTAAACGGTGGAGAGCGTTCGTAGAGGAATTTGCACCAAATTTTTTCTACAAGCCAGGTAAAGCGAATGTCGTGGCGGATGCACTGTCCCGCCAACATGTCAATGCGTTAGAAGACTCAAGCGCCTCCTCCGCTACAGTGCACAGCGAGGAATCATTGACGAAGGCCATCCCCACAATTGCAAACCCCATCAACTGCTTCAAGAATCAGCTTATTCTGGAGGAAGGACGGACACCAACAAAAAGGACAACAATTCTATTCAGGTCCCAGACCAGACATCATATTACGTTTAGCAATATAAGCGATCTTTTATCCACCATTAAGGAATGTGTTAACCCCAATGTGGTCAATGGACTACTATGTGACATGCCCGTCCTGGCACAAATTCAGAATGAGTTACTTACGATGTTTCCTGGCGTTAGATTTCTCCATACTTCAAAACAAGTAATGGATGTCTTTAATGAAAGCGATCAAAGGGAAATTCTGGAAACAGGACACAACAGGGCTCACCGTTCTGCGCGTGAAAATTTGCAGCAAATACTAGGCGAGTATTTTTTCCCCAACATGCGAAAAAGATTGAAGGAATTGGTTTCAACCTGTACGGTCTGCTGTGAAGCCAAGTATCAGCGCCACCCTCCCAGACCAACAGTAGGTAGCTCCCCAATTCCCCAATACCCCGGCGAAATCTTACATATTGACATCTACTCGACGGACAAAAAGCACTTCCTGACGTGTGTGGACAAATTTTCTAAGTTTGCTATTGTCTCCCCCATAAATTCGAGGTCAATAGTTGACATAAAAGAACCCATCCTACAAATCCTTAACTTTTTCAAGAATACAAAAACCGTAGTTTGCGACAACGAAAAATCCCTAAACTCTCAAACAGTGAAATCCTTATTGAGGGATCACTTTGCAATAGATATATTTACAACACCCCCGCACCATAGTACCACTAACGGCCAAGTCGAGCGATTTCACAGTACTCTATCAGAAATCGCTCGATGCGTTAAGATGACCCAAGGGCTGAACGCCACCTCGGATTTAATCTTGCTTGCCACGTCCAAATATAACCGATCGGTCCATTCCGTCACGGGACAAAAGCCCATAGACATAATTCACTCTATCCCAAATGCCCTTAAAGAGGAAATTAAAACCAGAATCAGCAAGGCACAGGAAAAAGACTTAGAACAATGCTAACAGACATCGAAAATATTATTTACACAGTAACTCTAGGGAAAGCAAATATAATTAACCCAATTATCCTCGCAAATAAAGAAACTGAGAGGTTAATAGTTGCTGAGCACTCCGCCAACGTTAATATAAATAGCATATTAAGTATTTCCAAACTCAAAATTTTGCAAGATAATAACTGTATTTACTTTATAATTAAGTACCCAAAAATTACGAAAATTTGTAGTAAGATTAGGCTCCTGCCCGTTGTCCACGATCACAAAATAGTAATGCTAGAAACAAATGTAGTGGCTAACTGCGACCACGTCTATCATCCCTTGACGGACTGCAAGGAATCAATAGCTATGCCGTTCTGCAAACCATGCGAAAAGAGTTACTGCGTGCAACAACTGCTCAACCAGCATTCTGCGGCTTGTAAAACGTCCTCAGCCGACCACATTGCACCTATTGAAGAAATCGATGACGGCTTAGTGGTGGTGAACGATCAGACAGCAGAAGTTCGCGATGGAAACAATTCGACGACCATAGTTCGTGGCACATTTCTGGTCGCCTTCGAAAGAAACGCTACCATCAACGGCACTACCTTTACAAACTGGAAGACTACTGCCCGTCTACACCCTGAAGCCCCGCCAGCACAGATAGTTAACCTCACTGAACATGTCCCATGGTTGTCTCTCCCATACTTGAACAACCTCCATATTAAAAACTTGGCACATATCGCGAGCTTAAGGGACCTGGTCCAAACTCGTTTTTCACAGTCATTGGGAACCTCCATCCTCCTAATTGGGATACTTGCTGCAATTGTAGTAGGGCTACTTGTTATGCTTGGGAGGCAACGCAGTAATCGCCTAGCAGCACTGAAAAAGGTGTTAACAGAAGCCGAGGACGGCTCCTCTTTAAGAGGGGGGGTAGTTAGCACGTAAGCATATCCACACCCCGCACATCCCGCATCACGCAACACAACGAACGACCGTGGCGGGCAATACCACCATGCCAGCGGTGGTCAATAACCAACCATGGCAAATAATGCTACATCAGCGCTATGGAACGTCGAGCGGATGCGCGTGCGGGCACTGACTTCAGCGAATACGGCGGCAGCGACGGCGATGGTGACAGCGGCAAGACTGCGGCAGTTGGATTAAATTTAGTTAGTCGTAATTTGACTGTAAAATCTACCGGTTGCCCTTCGGCAGAATAAAATCACTTTTTTAAAAATTCCACATAGTGGAAAGTAACTGCTGCGTTTGATTAAATCTTAACTAAATAGCTTTTTTATAAATTCCACATAGTGGAAAGTAACTGCTGCGTTTGATTAAATCTTAACTAAATAACTTTTTTATAAATTCCACATAGTGGAAGGTAACTGCTGTGTTTGATCAAATCTTAACTTACACTATAGATGCTCAATAAGTTGCAATGTGCTAATTGCAATGAGCTGTTTCATCTGAATTGTGTAAACATTTTGCCAGCGGATCTGGAATTCTTGCAAAATACGAACAAGCCTTTTCATTGCAAAGATTGCGCGGCGTCCCGTCGGAATTCTATTCGCTCGCTCCCGCCATCGGCAGAGAGTACACCGTTTAATGTCAACTCTACCATGGTGATCTCTGCAGCTAATAGTGCTCAATCGCCACACCTAGTGCAAAGCAAAAAATCTAGTACTCCTGTGCCTCAGCAACTAACGCAACAACGAGCTAAGCCTACTCTCCCCGCGCAACAAAAGCTTTCTAAGGAAACGGTTTCGCTCAATGCTGTCTATTACCCCGTTTATACGACAGCTCAAGTCCCCTGCAAGACAGGTACCGGTTAGATTACCAGTCATCTAACTGGTACTACTGTGAAAGTTTCAGTCACCGCTTGTTCTGGAGTTTCTATCACTTTCTTAAGGGCGATGGGAAAAAAATTACGGAAACTCATGTATACATGTGATCTTCTATCCCATTCTCACACATTTGTTTGCCAACATATTTCAGACAAACGCTTATCTCGCTCACTCTCGTTAGCAGTACTGGGTATATTACCGATAAAATACCCGAAAGTTTTCCCAAATGAGTAACGTAAGTATCGGTTATATGTACCATATAAACCAGTCACTCTCGTTAGCACTACTATATTACCGGTAAAATACCCGAAAGTTTTCCTAAAACAGTAACGTAAATATCGGTTATAGGTAACATATAAACCAGTCACCTCTACCAAATATTTTAGCCACTGCTTTCGGTTAAAGAACCGGTGCCGTTACCAATAAAATAACTAAATGATTTGTATTTAATTAAAAAAATGCTTTATTATAATATTATTTTGCCGAATTTTTACATTTACATTTTTTTTCTTTACCCGATTGTGGCAGCGCTCTACCACCTTTTTCATCCGCTTCTCAAACGCCATTTGACCGTGGGCCTTGAATGCATCTAAAAGAGAGAACACAAATTATGTTTTATCACTATGTATAATTACTTGTAAGAAAAACGTTTGCAGACAATGGTAATTCTGTCACTCCTACCTTGTGCAAAGTTTTTAATAAATCATCGAGAGCACTTTGACTGATTTTGTGGCGAATTGCCCATGACATAACCTCAAAACATTTGTCCTGGACAATGTGTTCGCCCCCATCAGCAAAATGCTCGCTGCTAGCCTCTTTCTCACTTACTTCACTAGAGGTGCTTGCAGCGCAATCTTCCTCTATTTTATTGTCTTATTTCCTAAACTTCCTAACATTGGCTTCGAAATTTCTTTTTTCCCTACTCATGTTGTTTGCAAACGTTTTTTTATTCATGTTTTTATGGCTTATATCCTACTCTTTATTCGCAAACTATTGGTTTATTGGTTTATAAATAAAATAATTAACACGTTTATACTTATCTTTTATAATTTTGTGATTTCTCCTCCTTGTATTTTCCAAAAATGTTTGCAGCAGCTTCAAGTTTCACCAAAATTCACAAAATTCACAAATCTGACATTTTCATAATGACAGGTGACTGTGACGTATATATTTGTTTCACTCTCACAAATGGAAGAATGAATTAAATTGAAATGTAAAGGCGTTCTTTCACTCTTGCGAGTAGTCAATGCCCGAAATTGAAATGCGTGCGTAACGGTAAATGTGGTCATCATGTGGGGAATTCGTTTCTTTTTTATATTATACTACTTTTTTAGGGATTTTTTAATATTATTTTCTTTTTTTGCAATGAATGTTGACAACTATGGATTAAGTTATATGAAAATGGTTGCATAATACGTTCTACTATAAGCAACTTTTTCACATGATGCCCATTGCGAGTAATAGTACTTCTTCCCTGCAAGACGGAGGTGACGGAAACTCCAACACATGCTTACAATTTTTGTCTTAACTAATACATAGACAGTTGCTTTCTAATAGTACTATTACTCGCAATGGGCATCATGTGAAAAAGTTGCTTATAGTAGAACGTATTATGCAACCATTTTCATGTAACTCAATCTATAGTTGTCAACATTCATTGCAAAAAAGAAAATAATAGTAAAAAACCCCCAAAAAAGTAGTATAATATAAAAAAAACTAAAACTAATTCCCCACATGATGACTACATTTACCGTTACGCGCGCATTTCAATTTCGGGCATTGACTACTCGCAAGAGTGAAATAACTCCTTTACATTTCAATTGAATTCATTCTTCCATTTGTGAGAGTGAAACAAATATATACGTCACAGTCACCTGTCATCATGAAAATGTCGGATTTGTGAAATTTGTGCGTTTTGGTGAAATTTGAAGCTGCTGGACAAGAAGCTGAAAAAATATTTGCAAAATAAAGCGCGGAGAAACCACAAAATTAAAGAAGATAAGTATAAACGTGTTAATTATTTTATGAAGTAAGTGAAAAAGAGGCTAGCAGCGAGCATTTTGCTGATGGGGGCGAACACATTGTCCAGGACAAATGTTTTGAGGTTATGTCATGGGCAATTCGCCACAAAATCAGTCAAAGTGCTCTCGATGATTTATTTTAAAATTTTCACAAGGTAGGAGTGACAGAATTACCATTGTCTGCAAACGTTTTTCTTACAAGTAGTTATACATAGTGATAAAACATAATTTGTGTTCTCTCTCTTAGATGCATTCAAGGCCCACGGTCAAATGGCGTTTGAGAAGCGGATGAAAAAGGTGGTAGAGCGCTGTCACAATCGGGTAAAGCAAAAAAAATGTAAATGTAAAAATTCGGCAAAATAATATTATAATAAAGCATTTTTTAATTAAAAACAAATCATTTAGTTATTTTATTGGTAAAATAGCAGTGGCTAAAATATTTGGTAGAGGTGACTGGTTTATATGTTACCTATAACCGATATTTACGTTACTGTTTTAGGAAAACTTTCGGGTATTTTACCGGTAATATACCCAGTAGTGCTAACGAGAGTGACTGGTTTATATGGTACATATAACCGATACTTCCGTTACTCATTTGGGAAAACTTTCGGGTATTTTATCGGTAATATACCCAGTACTGCTAACGAGAGTGAGCGAGATAAGCATATGTCTGAAATATGTTGGCAAACAAATGTGTGAGAATGGGATAGAAGGTCACATGTATACATGAGTTTCAGTCATTTTTTTCCCATCGCCCTTAAGAAAGTGATAGAAACTCCAGAACAAGCGGTAACTGAAACTTTCACAGTACTACCAGTTAGATGACTGGTAATCTAACCGGTACCTGTCTTGCAGGGTTGCAGGGTCGCTATGAGTCAATACACATCGACTCAATACAGTCGTATAAACACGTTTTCAAACCGCTTTGAACATTTTAGGCGTATCGAGTCAAAGCGCTTTTCAAATGAGTTCTTAAATTTTCAAGTCGCTTCAAAAATTCGTATAAACGGTTAAACATTTTCAAAGTGCTTTGAAAATCAGCTGATGGTGATGTACACTCAGTTTTTTGAGCATTTTCAAGTAAAAAGTAAGCAACACCAACAGCTTAAATTCATTAAACGTGAAAAAAATAGAAAAACCCGAAAAAGAAAAGCATACTTTTGAAACCGTCTGCAGTCAATTCGCTTCTGAAATCAATGTATAAACACTTGGCACGAGAGCGTATCGAGTCAATGCGAATCGACTGGGACCGTCGTATAAACATGGTATATAATGAGGTCGTTGCCCTCAGAGCTGTGAATGCCCAGGTGCTCACTTTAATTAATTCTCTGCAATCTGAAAACAAACTCTTAATCCAAAAACTCGAAGACTTACAAGCTGACGTTCAATCTACGCAACGTAAACTTTCGGAACAGGATCCTACCACGGCTATCTTGCTTCTTTCTAATGATATTAAGAGCCTTCAAAGCAAATTACATGGCTTCGTAAAAAAAAATGAGCCGGGACCGAACATTCTCTCGCCATCCAGCGCTTGTGTTGGTAGCGCTATGCCCGTTAGTGCAGCTCTCTCTGATAATGCAGGTGCTGCCTGGAAGGCGCCTCGCCCTGATGCTGTTACTCTTGCTCACTCCGCTGCTCCGGCTGCGGTTCCGAACGTCCAATGTTCGCCTGCTGCTACTGCTGCTGCCTTGAAGGGGCCTCGCCCGGATGCTGCTACTCTTGCTCACTTCGCTGCTCCGGCTGCGGTTCCGAATGCCCAATGTTCGCCTGCTGCTACTGCTGCTTCGAATGCACCTCGTGATGTTGTTGTCGCTGATCACGCTCTCTCCGCTGCTCCGACTGCTACTGCTACTGTCGCTTCGAATATACATCGTGGTATTGTTGCTGATCACGTTCTCTCTGCCGTTCCTGCTGATGCGCCATGCTCTTATGCGGCTGCTGTTCGTTTTTTGGATTCTGCCGTCTCTTTGCCAACGATGGACGACTCTGCTGCGGTGAGGAAAAACAAAACACATAAACATAAGCGCATTGTTGGATCCAATGATAACTCCGAACTTGGCGTTGCTGTTCGTCTAAAGTGGCTGCACCTCTCATCATTTCTACCAACGGTCACTACTAATAACATCATCGACTACGTTTCAAAGCATGCAAATATTGAGAAGAATGCCATTTTGTGTTACAGTCTCGTTAAAAAAGATGCGTCAACTGAAACTTTAAAGCGTATCAACTTTAAGTTAGGTATTCCCGAGTACCTAGTTGATAAATTGCGTAGTCCTGAACTGTGGCCAACAAATGTTAAAATACGCCCATTTGAATTTTTTCAAAAACCGGTGAATCCAAAGCAAGGGACTTAAAAACGAATTTTGTGTCAAATGTTTATAATTTAAATTGGCATACTCATAAAATCTATTACCAAAATGTCGCTGGTATCAGGACTAAATCCAAGTAGATTTTTCTTGCCACGTCTCATATGGATTATGACGTGATTATTCTGGTGGAGACATGGCTAAATGTGGACTTTGGTGATGGAGAATTTTTCAACCAATCACTTTACCAAGTCTATCGTAAGGATAGAGATTCAGTAAAAACAGGGTGCCAAAGAGGTGGTGGTGTACTTATTGCGGTTAAACGTACGCTGCGCTCCTTTGCGCACGAATTGTTAGATAATGATAGCTTGCTTGACCAGCTATGTGTTTCTATTTTTGGTTCACCTGAGCAGTTAGTTATCTGTGTTTCTTATATTCCGCCTAATAGCTCTGACTCATTATATTCAGCCCATGTTAACCCATTTTCGGCCGCTGGTCGATTTTTCGACCAGCCACTTTGAAGGAGAGTAGCTCTGCTCTTAGACATTATATCTGTGAACTTTTGATGCATAAAATAGCTTTGGTCTTTTGGTAACCCCTCGAAATAATAATTTTTTTTAAAAAAGATAAATTTAGAGATGTTGGCGAATGCACGAAAAAAGCATTTTTTTAGTCATATTTTGAATATTCTGAAAAATATATAACCTTTTCAAATTATTGATTTATTATTGATTACACTACTCGACACGAAAAATGCTCCTAAAAACAAAAGTATTTTTTAGACTAATCTTCGGTTGCTGAACACGAAACTGAAAATCAAAAAATTTTCTTAAGAAGCGTTTTCGAAAAATCTTCGAAAAACACGTTTTCCCCCTGTTATTTCAGTTATGAGCACATATCTCGTAAACCAACCATCCGACTAACACAAGTGGGCCGTCGTTCAGAAGGCAATTAACTAACCTTTCCAACGATATACCGATTGTCCAAATCAGATGAGATTTGGGTAAGATACTGACGATGAAAGTTGTAAAAAAGTGAATTTTTCGACCATTTTCAAAAATTATACATTTTTGAATCGTTTTTTTATAGATAAAATAAATGATCTCCTCTGGTTTTAAAATCTAAGATGAAAGATATATTATTTGAACAAATATTAAGCCGAATATCAATAGAATTGAAAGAAAAATAACAAAGTTATGATGCACGGAGTGAAAACACCAACTTTTCATTTATTACACAGTGCCAACAAATTTTTTTTATTTTTCCGGGACCCATCCAAATGTTGATATAGACGTGAAACTAGAAGTCATTTATAATATCCTGGCATAGTCAGTTTTTCCTTTTCTGACCCAAAAACCTTTTTAAAGGACTTTCAAATTTTAAGGATATACACATTTCAAATATTTTTTTTAAATATTTGCGGTTGTGCAATGATGAAGATATGGGTATCAAATGAAAAAAGAAAATTGTCTCCTTTTAATTAAATTTTCTATTTTTAACTTTCAACATTTGGATGGGTCTCGGAAAAATTAAAAAAATGTTTCGCACGGTGTAATAAATGAAAAGTTGGTGTTTTCACTCCGTGCATCATAACTTTGTTATTTTTCTTTCAATTCTAGTGATGTTAGGCTTAATATTTGTTCAAATAATATATCTTTCATCTTAGATTTTAAAACCAGAGGAGATCGTTTATTTTATCTATAAAAAAACGATTCGAAAATGTATAATTTTTGAAAATGGTCGAAAAATTCACTTTTTTACAACTTTCATCGTCAGTATCTTACCCAAATCTCATCTGATTTGGACAATCGGTATATCGTTGGAAAGGTTAGTTAATTGCCTTCTGAACGACGGCCCACTTGTGTTAGTCGGATGGTTGGTTTACGAGATATGTGCTCATAACTGAAATAACAGGGGGAAAACGTGTTTTTCGAAGATTTTTCGAAAACGCTTCTTAAGAAAATTTTTTGATTTTCAGTTTCGTGTTCAGCAGCCGAAGATTAGTCTAAAAAATACTTTTGTTTTTAGGAGCACGCGATGAACCCATTTTTTGTCGAGTAGTGTTATTTACGAAGCCTAAAGACCAAATTACCACAATCAATTGATATCCATAAGATTATGAAAATATTTTTACCTCTCAGCACCGCGTACTTTTCAGTGGTCGAAAAATCGACCATTGGCCAGAAGTCGTCATGTATGTACATATGTATGCCAACAATTGTTTGTTTTCATGCTTGATTATGATTTGACCAAAATTATATACATATATATTTGTTTTTATCTGAAATTAAATTTTTATTAATTTATAAAAAAAATAATAAAAAAAAACACCAAAAAAATCCAAAAATATTCTTGATTAAGGTCCTAAATGTAAGTCCTTAAAAGGAATTAAAAAAATATTGGCTATTTCTGGTAGCGGCCGAAAATGGGTTAATAATATCTTAAATCTGCCGGATCTAGATAAAGCAAACGTGCACTTCTGTGTTTTGGGAGATTTTAATCTCAGTAAACTCTCGTGGTCCTATTCTGATGCAGAGAATAAATTAACTCCATCGAATGTGACTGCTGCTCATGAGATATATCTATTTGACAGTTTTTGCTGCTTTGGCCTTGTGCAAATTAATAAATTTTGTAACAAACTGAATCGTTTGTTAGACTTAATTTTCCTAAGTGACGCTGTCAAACACACTCTGGTTGAATGTATGTTCCCGATATCTCCATCAGACATGCATCATGTGCCGCTGGTGCTCCATGTTGAATTTTATGAATTTTTAAAATTACCAAATTCTTCGGACAGGCGGAATTTCAACTTTAAAATTTGTGATTTTGATATCCTAAATACATTTATCGGTAGTACTGATTGGATTAATAAGTTTACTAACTTTGATACTGCTTCATGCTTTGATATATTTTGCAACGATCTATATGGCCCTTTGCTCCCGCGAGGAACCATAGGACTATATATATATATATATATATATATATATATGACGCTTGTTGCAGATGGGTTCCTTTGGTCAAACCAAAAGTTTACAAGTTACCCTGGTACACTAAAGAATTGAAAAAATTGAAGAATTTAAGAAATAAATTTTACAATCGCTTCAAGACGTCAAATGACGCAAGTGATAAAAACGTATTCCTAAACTATTCAAAGGAATTCGCTGTTCTCGACAGATTTTTGTTTAATAACTACATCTTAAACTTTGAAACCAGTATTAAAAGCAACCCAAAAGCCTTTTGGCTGTTTATTCAATCCAAAAAATCGCATTCGGACATCCCTTCCTTAATGGCTTATAATGGAGTTTCTTCGAACTCTGCGCTTGGTATCGCAAACCTATTTGCTAATTTCTTCATGTCAAATTTCGCATCGGATTCAGAGTCAATTGACAGCTCCATATTAGACAATATTCACTCGTCGTTTGAGTTTGGATCTTTGAAAATCACTGAAGGTGACGTTATGGCAGGTATCATAAAACTAAAGCTTTCGGCTAAGGCTGATAGTGATGGCTTCTCTTCTCTGTTTTTTAAAAACTGTGCTTCTACAATTTGTAAGCCTCTGTGTCATATTTTTAATCTCTCTTGGTCTTCTGGTGACTTCATTGGAAGATGGAAAATTGCGCATATTACTCCAGTGTTTAAAAATGGGAGCAAACATGATATTTCAAACTATCGCCCAATTTCGAAACTTTCAACCGTGTCAAAATTGTTTGAAGTAATTGTGAAGGAATACTTAGTTTTTCCCCTCTCTAGAATTATTTCCCCTAATCAGCATGGATTCATCGCTGGCCGGTCCACTGTAACTAACCTAGCTGTTTTCACTGAATACTGCTTCTCAGCTTTTGAAGAGAGACTTCAAGTTGACACTATTTACACTGATTTCTCGAAAGCTTTTGACAAAGTTGTACTGGGCTGCATATAAAGACTCAGATACATAAAACAGGGCCGCGTATTAATGCGACGCACTGCACTAATCACTAGCGCTAATCAGCCTAGCGCTAATCAAGCTAGACTTGTTCAGCAGTGATCGAGTAAGCGCTAGCTAGGGCTCGTATTCACACTCGGTAGCCAACATGGTTGTTGTTGTTGTCAGGCTGAGCCACCCACGCTGGCGAACGTGAGCGCAGAACTTTCGCGCTGCACTTGCGCATTCTCTTTTGCTGTGCGTTCGTGCTGCGCTAGCGCGGCGCTCTTTAATCGAATCTGCGTATCCAGCCGATAGTGGGGTGTGGCGGTGGTAGTGCACTTCGGCCGCGCTGCACTTTATGACCTTGCGCGAAGTGTTGGTAGGATGCATTTCGGCTGCTGGCCCTTGCTATTCCAAGCATGGTGTTGTTGTGTCGTGCAGCTGGTGAAGTCTTTGCCGTTCTGGCTGCTGCATTCCACCAAACACGTAAAGATCACCCCATTGCACCAAATTTTGCCGCATTTCTGCAAAGAAGTGGCGTGATCTACTGGAATTTGGGCGATCAGGCGATTATGCGCTGTGGCGACCAAATTTGCCTTTATAAGCGGCCGCCGCCGACAGATCGGGATGAGTAGTAGCAGATCCGTAACCCGAAGAGTATTGGCAAATCTGTAAGGCGTGGTGCGTCGAGTGGTGGTCAACAAATTGACCTGTGCCGGTTCGTCAGTGGCTTAGCAATTGGTCCACGAGTGACAGCAAACTTTGTGCAGCAGGAAAAAGTGGTGAAGTGCGTGACATAGTGGCCAAAATAATGGCATAATTTAAAGCGAACAAATATTCAGTGCCAAGTGCGTGGCCAGAATGTCGCAAGACGAAAATTTAATAACCAACTTTGGTTCTAGCAACTAGCCGTTACAAAGGCTCGTGCCATAATCATTTTGGAATTACGCCACCAAAAGGGCCTGCCGTCAGAAATCCCAAAACTTGTGAATCCGGCCAAAGTGAAATAATGCTAATGTCAAAACCCGTGCTAACTGAACTGGCTAAAACAAATACTAGCTAAAACTAAACCAAACTAAACGAAATCTATGAGTGAAAAGTCGACGAACTAAAAATGCTGAATAACGAGTGCTGCTGATGAAATGGAATGCTGCTGAAAATGCCGAAAGACCAGCCATCGTTGGAGTCCGTAGGAGCTGCTAGAATCATGCCAGGATGTTAAAAGTGTTGCTCAAAATTGTTTTCCTAATAAAAACTTATTCCTAATAAGACTAATTAAAATGTTTGAAACAATATGTGCGTCATATTTCTCATTTCTCTAAAATAAAAATTTATTTATTTAAATCCATTTTTAAAAAAAAAAAAAAAAAAAAAAACAAAAGGAAAAAAAAAAAGGAAAAAATATATGGGGAAAAATTCTTGCTTAAGATAATAAACTTTTTATATTTTTAAAATTCTTAGGTTTAATTTGGATTAACTACTGGGAAAAAAAACAAAAAAACATGAAATTGTTGTCAAAAAGGGTAGTACTTCTTACTATTTTATTTTTAAAGGGGTTTTTCTTTGTAATTAGAAATTATAACAGAAACATGAATTTATCCTAAATAAAAAAAAAAAAAAAAAAAAAAAAAAAAAAAAAGCAAAAGAAGGACGCACTTACACCTATGACATATTTCCTTTCCACAAAACCCGATCTAGCACATCATGTTCCTGACAACGCGCATCATGTCGCTGGGCCCAACGCATCGATGGAGCGAAAAAAACTGTGAGTGAACATTTAAAATTCTGATATATTTTGGGTTTTTGTGCGTTTTATTTGGAAAAAAAAAAAAAGAAAAAAAAAATATAGTAATAGTAAAGTAAAGGGATAATTTTCGAAAAAAAAAAAATTTATGGAAAAAAAAAATCAATTAAAATTAATCAAATCTGGGGGGGGGGGGGAAAAAGGGGATCGAGAAAGAAACAGATTTTTTTTTTGTTTGAAAGTATGACTGATTTCTTCTGATAATAATTTTGGTTTAATTTTTTTTTCCGGGAAAATAATTGGCTTATTTCCTAAAGAGTTATTTTCTAAGCAAATTGAATTTTATGATTTTTTTTATAATTTAATTTCATAGCTAAGTTTTCTTATACTATTTTTTTTTTTTTTTCCTCTAGAAGTTAATAATAAAATTGTGAATAAAATTGTGAAAATTACCAAATGTTACTTAAACATGCAAAATAATTTCGAATTTAGGTTAAGAATAAGGATGTTGTAATATATTAAGTTTATTAAATAAAATTGTTATTATGATTGGCTAGAGAAAAAATGTTTGGTCTGTCAATGAAGTGGGGTAAGGAGGGTTGATTGTCTTATTGGGTTTCCCAACTCCAGCATAGGAAACAAAGGTAGGGCGGGTAAAGAGCATCCCATTCAATGAGGCGATGCTGTGGAATAGAAACAACAGCAGCAATGGTACTTGCTGCCAGGTCCGTCCGTAATGTCAGGAGGTAAAGCGTGTGCATGAAAATAATTGTATGTTGGTGTATGTGTGTAGGCATAGAAAGCTCGGATGCTGACCAGTTGTAAGCGGCGAGGTCGTCGTTGCGGAGTTTGTTGGGCAGCTCCCAAATGATGGTAGGTGAGACGGTAGGGCTACTGAGCGGAATTGTTGTAGTGGAACCCACGCCAGCTGAAGCTACGGGATAAGAGAAGCCAGATGCACGCGTACAACAAACCCGCTGGCCCCGTGGTCCTGCTCACACTCATCGACCGAATGTAGGGTGCCTGCCTACATGCGACAGGAAGCCGATCGGTGGTGACCCGCCACAAGGACTGTGGAGGTGTAGCGGCAGCAGAAACAGAAGCAAACGGCCAGCTATACATACTGATCCATTCGAGGCGCTCGTCGTGAGGCATGCCACATGTAGGTACACTCAAACGCATAACAGAAAATGGCGCCCAACGTGGGGCCGCTACGAACGTAGGGCATGCCATGTGATCAGGTGCACACATACATATAACAGAAAATGGCGCCCAACGTGGGGCCGCTACGTAAGTGGGGCCGAATTTTACCATAGGGTAATTGTCTGTCGGTCCGTTTGGCTTTTGAAGCATCGCGTTCGTTGGGTATGATTGGATTTTTGATGTTTGGTTAAATACTATAACTTCTTACCACTGCCTACGAACGCTGAATCGCTTCGAAAAGATTTTTTTTTGCAATCGGATGTTTTTCCATTAGCTTCGTGCTTCGGATTTTTGGCACAGCTTCAACTAAATGTTGGCTGAGCTAACCGACATGGATGCTGTAGGGAAAACCGATATGCTTGAGTTTACATATATGTATATTTTTTCATTAAGTGTTGCTAAATTTTCGTTTTTGCGATAGCGCTGCAGTGTGGATTTTTTTTAAGCTTGTAGTTGTAGCTTATAACCTCATTGCAAATGCATTTTATCGTTGAAGCGAGCTGCTAGTTGGTTCATCCTCCTCCGGAAAATCTCCTTACACCCTTCATACAGACCAAACTAGAAAATTTTATTTTTTTGATTGATTTTTTTTTAAATTTATTTTTTTCTGCGATTGATGATTTTGTATTGATGACTTATTTTTATTTTTATTGTTATCTTTACCTTTACCTTTATCTTGTTGGCACATTTTCTGAGTTTGTTAGTACAACAATTATATCTTTTTCTTTATTTCTTTGCGGTTTGATTTTTTTGGTTCGGCTTTGCAATTTTTGGCTGGTGCTATATTTTTTAAAATTTTTTTTATTTTTTTTTGTTGGTACAAAATAATTTTTTGAATAAAGATGTCGCTGCGACACAGTACTGACGATTTGCCTATGCAATCGGGTTGCACCTTATGCCGTGCAATTTTTATTGAAGGCAGTGATATATTGCGAACGGCGTGTGGCCATACTTTTCACAGATCGTGTCTTTTAAATTACCTGAAGCGCAATTCGTCGTGTCCGCAATGTCGAGCTGCGTGTAGCAGCCGAGAATTTTTGAAATCTTCAGCCAAGTATACGGGCATGCAAACGCGATCGCAAACAAATCCGTCTGAGGAAGTGGAGGATCCTCGTCCATCCACATCGCAAGCAGCAGCAGCGCAGGTGTCTGGCACGCCAACCCGATCCAGTAATGCGGTTGCCGATACAGCTGCCAACGTGGCAAGTGATGTTTCCGACGAAAGCCGAATCAGAAGCGTGGTGGGAGCTATTGTGTCAGCTAGGCAAGCCACAATTCTGGATGGTTTGGAATCACGAGTGACACAGCTGATTGAGGGAAAGCTAGAGGCTAGCCTGAGTAACGTTTTGAGCAGATTGAATTTACAAGGTGCACAACGTGAGCACAACCAATTCTCAGCTCACAATTCAACACCAACATTTCCGCAAGAGTTGCCGTATGCACACAACAACAGCAACAACCGTGATGGTCAGGTTCCGGTTCCGTTCCGCGTCAGTGACGGATCGACCGTCACCAATTCAGGCAAAATTGCGCAGCTTATCTCGAGTTGGGACATCAAGTTGGATGGTGGTCCTAAATTGTCAGTAGAGAATTTTATCTTTAGGATTGAATTGCAGGTTATAGATACCCTAGGTGGGAATTTTAGTTTATTGTGCGAGCACGTACAAAGTTTGTTTATTAACGAGGCCAAGGATTGGTATTGGAGATACCGGCGTTCAGTAGACAGGATCGAATGGTCGTCGTTATGTCAAGCTCTGCGTACTCATTATGGTGAGCACAAGACAGATACAGATATCAAAGAGGCCATGCGCAGCCGACGGCAAGGCGCCGCTGAATCATTCGATGAATATCGAAACGCAGTTTTGCGAATATCGGAAAACCTTAATTCACCGATATCTGAATCTGAGCTTGTGGAAATTGTACAAAGAGGCTTACGACCGCGTATTCGACAGCAGTTATTGTACGTCAATATTAACTCAATGGCTGAGTTGCGTCGACTTTGTTTAAAAGGCGAAAGTTTGCTAAACGAAATTGCAAAGTCGAGCGCTGCACACTCCTTACCTAATCCGCGAGGTAATTTTCCGCGTCGCCAAGTAAATGAAGTTGAAGCTGATTTTGATAATAAGGTAGATATAGCAGATGTAGATGACAATGAAGTCAAAATGGAGGTAGAAGAAATTGCTAGACGGAGTACAATAAAATTAGTTTGTTGGAATTGCCGCAAAGACGGTCACAGGTACTTTGATTGTTTAGAAGCTCGGTCAATATTTTGTTATGGATGTGGTGCAGTAGGCGAATACAAACCAAATTGTAAGAAATGCAATCCGGGAAACGCGAAAGCGAGCGGGGATCGGTATGCGAGTCCTCGCTACGACGTAAATCAATGGAAATAAATGTATCGCATAAGCCACCTGCAACCGATGATCTATTAGCAACCAAGTTAGTTGAATGTAAGCGTATAGAAATTATTCCTTATGAAGATAGGTTAGAAAAATATGAAGTAATACGTAATCGAATTTTTAACAGTGAGTCAGTAGTAGAGACAGCAACCCCGCGACGAACATCAATGCGTATGCGTAAATTTTGGCAGAAGGTGAAGCAACAACGAAGAAATGTTGCCAATATTTGTGCGATTGAGCATAAGCCATTTGATTCGCGTCCATATGTCAAAATCAAGCTTTTTGACAAATCACATCTTGGTTTGCTTGATAGTGGCGCGCAAGTTTCATGTGTTGGTAGTTCGTTAGCAAAAGAATTTTGTGAAAGGAAAGAATTTAGGCAACACAAAACAACAGTAAAGACTGCTGATGGCAGGAAACAAGTAGTTTTTGGAATTTTCCCAATTGAAATACAATTTAAAGCACAGAAAGCAGATATTAATTTTTATGTAGTACCAAATTTATCGCAAGATCTTATCTTAGGCGTAGATTTTTGGAAAGCGTTCCAGATTGCGCCAGACGTTATAGCTGAAATTGATATCGGCGCAAACGATAAGAAGGCAGATGAGAAGTTGATTGTTCTGACAGATCAGCAGAAGAGAAGTTTAGAGGCCGTAAAGAAGGCATTTCCATCATGTGAAGTTGAGGGGCTAGGGAAAACAACCCTCATGGAACACATAATAGAAGTTGAGCCGAATGTCCGTCCGATTAAGCAGAGATATTTTCCGATTTCTCCGGCAATAGAGAAGTTAGTGCACAAGGAGATTGATGAAATGTTGACCCTTGGTGTAATAGAAGAGTCCCCTCATAGTCCGTGGTCCAGTCCGGTCGTATTAGTCCGCAAGGGAGAAAAAGTCCGTCTGTGTCTAGATTCGCGGAAAGTCAATGCAGTCACAATCAAGGACGCATATCCACTTCCGCACATTGAGGGTATTTTAAGCAGATTGCCAAAAGCCAAATTCATATCTTCGCTCGACCTTCGTCGTGCATTTTGGCAAATTCCCTTAGCTGAATCGTCCCGCGATTACACTTGTTTTACAGTGCCTAATCGGCCTTTATATCGTTATTGCGTTATGCCTTTTGGCCTGTGCAACGCGCCACAAGCATTGTGTCGGTTGATGGACCGAGCAATCCCTGCTCAATTGAAAGATCAAGTATTTGTTTATTTGGATGACCTTTTAGTTGTATCTGAAACTTTTGCTGATCATCTGTCTGTTCTCGCTGATGTAGCGCACCACTTAAGAAAAGCAGGCTTAACAATTAACGTTGATAAAAGCAAATTTTGCATAAAGGAGGTAAAATATCTGGGCTACATTGTAGGTGACGGTACACTTCGCACTGACCCGGAGAAAGTGTCAGCCATACACGAGTACCCGCCACCAGCTACAGTGAAAAGCTTACGTCGATTTTTGGGTATGACTGGCTGGTATCGTCGGTTCATTGACAATTACGCAGCCATAACAACTCCGCTTACCAACCTTTTAAAGAAAGGTAAAGGTTTCGATTGGTCAGCAGAAGCGCAGGATGCGTTTGATGTGCTAAAAGAGAAACTAACGTCCGCGCCAGTGTTAACCTATCCGGACTACAACAAACCATTCATCATACAATGCGATGCTAGTACGCTAGGGTTAGGAGCAGTTTTAGCTCAGAAAAATGCTGAAGGAGTCGAAGTACCGATTGCGTACTTCTCGCGGAAACTAAATAAAGCACAAAGTAACTATAGCGTTACAGAGCTAGAATGTCTTGCTGCATTGTTAAGCTTGAAGAAATTCCGAGCGTACGTAGAAGGCCAGGAATTCACTATTGTGACAGATCATGCAAGTTTGCAGTGGCTCATGCGACAGCCGGATTTGTCTGGTAGGCTCGCACGCTGGTCTTTGAAGCTTCAGGGTTTCAAATTTAAAATTGAGCACCGACGTGGTTCCCAAAATGTTGTGCCTGATTGCTTGTCGCGGCAAGAATTTGACAATAAAGTATGCGGAATTGAAGCTCTACCTATTGTTGACTTAGAATCTCCAGCTTTTGAGTCAGCTGATTATCTTGATTTAAAGCAGCGAATTACCGAAAACGAAGTACGATTGCCGGATTTGCGTATTGTTGGCAAACACGTTTACAAACGTAATGAATTCGCAGATGGTAACCCTGAACGGGAAGTATCAAATTGGAAGCTGTGGCTACCAAAAGAATTAATTGCAGAAGCAATTAGCAGTGCTCATTGCCCTCCAAATAAATGTCACGGTGGTATAGGCAAAACTCTAGAGCACTTGCGGAAAAATTTGTTTTGGCCGAATATGGTTGCCGACGTCAAGGACTTTATTGGCAAATGTACAGTTTGTGGGCAGAGCAAAGCTCCAAATCGAATTCTACGTCCGCCGATGTCTGGCCAATACAGTACGCAACGTCCTTTTCAAAAACTATATATTGATTTGTTAGGCCCTTATCCGCGTTCAAAACAAGGCAATGTAGCTATACTAATTGTGCTGGATCATTTGACGAAATTTCCGCTGTTGAAAGCCATTAGGAAAGCCAACTCCAATGTTATTTGCGATTATCTGCGCGAAAATGTTTTCAGTATATTCGGAACGCCCGAAATAATTTTAACCGACAATGGTAAACAATTCAAGTCGACACATTTCAACGAGTTCTTAAAAGAGCGAGGCATACGGCATATGTACACTGCGCTGTATAGTCCACAAGCGAACGCAAGCGAGCGTGTTAATAGATCCATTCTGGTAGGCATCCGGTCATATATTGGCAAAGACCAAACGACTTGGGACCGCAATTTGGCTAATATAGCAGAAGCATTGCGCAGCTCTTATCATCAAACTATCGGCTGCTCGCCATATTTTGCATTGACGGGCCAACAAATGTTGTCGCACGGACGCGACTATGAATTGTTGCGAAAACTACAATCATTTGATGATACGGTGATAGAAAGGCAGGACAAAATCAAGCTAATACGTGAAGCTTTAAGTGCAAATATTGCTAAAGCTTACGAGAGTTCTGCAAACCGTTACAATTTGCGTAGTTCGACAAAACAGTTCGAGATAGGCGACACAGTATTTAGGCGTAATTTTGTTCTTAGCGATGCCAGCAAACGATTCTGTGCTAAATTTGCACCCAAATTTTTGAAGGCTAAAGTTATAGGCAAGAAAGGCAACAATATGTACGAGTTGGAAGATGAAGAAACAGGGAAGCGAGAGATTTACCATAGGAAAGACATACAGGAGAGGAAAGTTTAATTCGCATCCCTTTTCCAAAACTTGCAGCTGTGCCGCAATTTTTGTGTTGTACTGGGCTGCATATAAAGACTCAGATACATAAAACAGGGCCGCGTATTAATGCGACGCACTGCACTAATCACTAGCGCTAATCAGCCTAGCGCTAATCAAGCTAGACTTGTTCAGCAGTGATCGAGTAAGCGCTAGCTAGGGCTCGTATTCACACTCGGTAGCCAACATGGTTGTTGTTGTTGTCAGGCTGAGCCACCCACGCTGGCGAACGTGAGCGCAGAACTTTCGCGCTGCACTTGCGCATTCTCTTTTGCTGTGCGTTCGTGCTGCGCTAGCGCGGCGCTCTTTAATCGAATCTGCGTATCCAGCCGATAGTGGGGTGTGGCGGTGGTAGTGCACTTCGGCCGCGCTGCACTTTATGACCTTGCGCGAAGTGTTGGTAGGATGCATTTCGGCTGCTGGCCCTTGCTATTCCAAGCATGGTGTTGTTGTGTCGTGCAGCTGGTGAAGTCTTTGCCGTTCTGGCTGCTGCATTCCACCAAACACGTAAAGATCACCCCATTGCACCAAATTTTGCCGCATTTCTGCAAAGAAGTGGCGTGATCTACTGGAATTTGGGCGATCAGGCGATTATGCGCTGTGGCGACCAAATTTGCCTTTATAAGCGGCCGCCGCCGACAGATCGGGATGAGTAGTAGCAGATCCGTAACCCGAAGAGTATTGGCAAATCTGTAAGGCGTGGTGCGTCGAGTGGTGGTCAACAAATTGACCTGTGCCGGTTCGTCAGTGGCTTAGCAATTGGTCCACGAGTGACAGCAAACTTTGTGCAGCAGGAAAAAGTGGTGAAGTGCGTGACATAGTGGCCAAAATAATGGCATAATTTAAAGCGAACAAATATTCAGTGCCAAGTGCGTGGCCAGAATGTCGCAAGACGAAAATTTAATAACCAACTTTGGTTCTAGCAACTAGCCGTTACAAAGGCTCGTGCCATAATCATTTTGGAATTACGCCACCAAAAGGGCCTGCCGTCAGAAATCCCAAAACTTGTGAGTCCGGCCAAAGTGAAATAATGCTAATGTCAAAACCCGTGCTAACTGAACTGGCTAAAACAAATACTAGCTAAAACTAAACCAAACTAAACGAAATCTATGAGTGAAAAGTCGACGAACTAAAAATGCTGAATAACGAGTGCTGCTGATGAAATGGAATGCTGCTGAAAATGCCGAAAGACCAGCCATCGTTGGAGTCCGTAGGAGCTGCTAGAATCATGCCAGGATGTTAAAAGTGTTGCTCAAAATTGTTTTCCTAATAAAAACTTATTCCTAATAAGACTAATTAAAATGTTTGAAACAATATGTGCGTCATATTTCTCATTTCTCTAAAATAAAAATTTATTTATTTAAATCCATTTTTTAAAAAAAAAAAAAAAAAAAAAAAAAAAAAAAAAAAAAAAAACTGAAAAGGAAAAAAAAAAAGGAAAAAATATATGGGGAAAAATTCTTGCTTAAGATAATAAACTTTTTATATTTTTAAAATTCTTAGGTTTAATTTGGATTAACTACTGGGAAAAAAAACAAAAAAACATGAAATTGTTGTCAAAAAGGGTAGTACTTCTTACTATTTTATTTTTAAAGGGGTTTTTCTTTGTAATTAGAAATTATAACAGAAACATGAATTTATCCTAAATAAAAAAAAAAAAAAAAAAAAAAAAAAAAAAAAGCAAAAGAAGGACGCACTTACACCTATGACATATTTCCTTTCCACAAAACCCGATCTAGCACATCATGTTCCTGACAACGCGCATCATGTCGCTGGGCCCAACGCATCGATGGAGCGAAAAAAACTGTGAGTGAACATTTAAAATTCTGATATATTTTGGGTTTTTGTGCGTTTTATTTGGAAAAAAAAAAAAGAAAAAAAAAATATAATAATAGTAATAGTAAAGTAAAGGGATAATTTTCGAAAAAAAAAAAATTTATGGAAAAAAAAAAATCAATTAAAATTAATCAAATCTGGGGGGGGGGAAAAAGGGGATCGAGAAAGAAACAGATTTTTTTTTTTGTTTGAAAGTATGACTGATTTCTTCTGATAATAATTTTGGTTTAATTTTTTTTTCCGGGAAAATAATTGGCTTATTTCCTAAAGAGTTATTTTCTAAGCAAATTGAATTTTATGATTTTTTTTATAATTTAATTTCATAGCTAAGTTTTCTTATACTATTTTTTTTTTTTTTTCCTCTAGAAGTTAATAATAAAATTGTGAATAAAATTGTGAAAATTACCAAATGTTACTTAAACATGCAAAATAATTTCGAATTTAGGTTAAGAATAAGGATGTTGTAATATATTAAGTTTATTAAATAAAATTGTTATTATGATTGGCTAGAGAAAAAATGTTTGGTCTGTCAATGAAGTGGGGTAAGGAGGGTTGATTGTCTTATTGGGTTTCCCAACTCCAGCATAGGAAACAAAGGTAGGGCGGGTAAAGAGCATCCCATTCAATGAGGCGATGCTGTGGAATAGAAACAACAGCAGCAATGGTACTTGCTGCCAGGTCCGTCCGTAATGTCAGGAGGTAAAGCGTGTGCATGAAAATAATTGTATGTTGGTGTATGTGTGTAGGCATAGAAAGCTCGGATGCTGACCAGTTGTAAGCGGCGAGGTCGTCGTTGCGGAGTTTGTTGGGCAGCTCCCAAATGATGGTAGGTGAGACGGTAGGGCTACTGAGCGGAATTGTTGTAGTGGAACCCACGCCAGCTGAAGCTACGGGATAAGAGAAGCCAGATGCACGCGTACAACAAACCCGCTGGCCCCGTGGTCCTGCTCACACTCATCGACCGAATGTAGGGTGCCTGCCTACATGCGACAGGAAGCCGATCGGTGGTGACCCGCCACAAGGACTGTGGAGGTGTAGCGGCAGCAGAAACAGAAGCAAACGGCCAGCTATACATACTGATCCATTCGAGGCGCTCGTCGTGAGGCATGCCACATGTAGGTACACTCAAACGCATAACAGAAAATGGCGCCCAACGTGGGGCCGCTACGAACGTAGGGCATGCCATGTGATCAGGTGCACACATACATATAACAAAGTGTCACACAAACTTCTTATTTTGAAATTGGAAAGGCTTGGTTTTCATTCTTCTTTTTTGAAATGGATACACTCTTACTTATGTGGTAGACTTTGCCATGTTGTTGTGGATAGCATAAAGTCGAAGTCTTTTGCTGCCACATCTGGTGTTCCCCAAGGAAGCATCCTTGGGCCGTTATTTTTTCTGTTGTTCATAAACGATATCGAGTCTTGCTTTTGCAACACAAATTTCTTGTTGTATGCAGATGATCTTAAAATCTTTCTTAGAACTCGCTGTGTTAGTGATGTGGCGCGTATTCAAACTGACTTGGATAGTTTGAATATCTGGTGCCTTAAAAATCACTTACACTAGTCAGAATAAGGTTGCGTACAAGGGGTACATAGTTTTTTCATATGAAAAATAAATCACTTAAGGGGCCCGAACACTGTAAACTGCGATTTTTCATATGTTTTTTATTTTATTTATTAAAAAAAAACGGACGTTCCGATTTACATGAAACTTTACACATATGTTAATAAATGTCTAGATTATCGAAAACAATTTTTTTTTTTTTCAAATCAGCATAACGGAGCCTCCTAGAGCAAAAAACAAAAAAGATTCTTGAAATATACATTACTGGCTACTGTTTGACGTAGGGGATTTTAAAAATATTGATTAGAAAAAAAATGGCGGCTGTTTGAAGAAAAGGTTTTTTTTCGCGTAAAATTTTGCACTAAATTATTTATAAAAAAAAAAGTTTGGCATATATCGAAAAACGGCTACGTCGAGCAGAAGCGACACTATTCCCGAATAGAATGCAATTTGAATCAGGTCGATCGGATAAAAACTTTTTCAGTTATGCTGTCAACGCGACAAGGGTCATTTTAAAAAGACGACATTTTGGATCAGCTACAGAATACAAACATGGCCGCCAAAAAAAAAAAAAAAATTTTTTTTTCGATAATCTAGACATTTATTAACATATGTGTAAAGTTTCATGTAAATCGGAACGTCCGTTTTTTTTTAATAAATAAAATAAAAAACATATGAAAAATCGCAGTTTACAGTGTTCGGGCCCCTTAAAGTAATTTTTCAAAAACAAAATATTTTTTATTTTTTCCATATACTTAGTTCTTTTATTCTATTAAGATAATAATAACAAAAACTTGACCAAATTGTAAAAAAAGGGACAAAAGCAAAATGTGTTATGAATTCACCTCAGAAAAAGTTTGCGTACAAGATAATGTTATGTAGCAAACATTTAATTTAAACTAAGTTTTGTTCAAAAATTAATAACTTTTTAGATATGCTTCTCTTATTGGAACTCCCTGCAGAAGTTTCGACATAAATTTTATTAAATTATGTGTTTTTTCAGCTGTTCTTTTGATATCCTTGAATTGTTATATTTGTTTACTATATCTTTGCAGATGGAGTGGTGTTGGGTTCAGGGTTCAAGTAAACCCTTATATATTTAATTAAATTTACGTTAGGTGACTAGGGAGGAACTGTTTCAACTTTTTTGAGCCAGTTAATAGCAAAGATAGCTTCACATCGTATGCATTGCGCCTTAAGGTCATCGTAAAGTTGAAAAGAAATGTTGGAACCTGATCCAAAATTTTGAAACCTTGGCTTGCATAAGCTTTTCGAATATGTAAATAACCCCTCGGAACCATTTCTGAATAAAAAACACAGCCTGCTCACTCCTTTACTAGACATGCAGCCCCATACCATACCCCCTCATATGCTATGCTTTACTGTTAATGTCAGATTTTTGTTATTAACTGAATCATCTTGAAATTAGTTGATGCATTTTAATGCCAAACATGCCAAACCATTATCAGAGAATAATAAATCTTCCTACTCCATAGATAACAACACATAGTCCCGGAAATTCGGGTTTCTAGACTCTTTGGTGGACTCTTTCACGAAAGAAATTCTGTGCTCCTTGTAAGTAAGCTAAATATGGGCTTCTTACATGCTATGTAGGGGAAATATGTCTTTTTCATGACTTTTCTTATGAAGGCACTGCTACTGGGTTTTATAAAATATTTCTGTACATTTCTGAAAATATTGGATGCAACTAGCCTTACAATATGATGCACTTGCTCGCAAAACAATCTAATTCTATCGCTTGGGTAGCTTAAGAAAATGGCCAGATCGTAGCAAAGAAGCAAGAATTTCTGGTTTTTTCGAAATTTAAGATGGGTTTTCAAAATGACGAATGTGCTCTTCCAAAAGTTTCTCTAATTTCACGAAATTTTTTGTCAATTTGGGAAAGATTTAGTAAGATTATCCTGTTATCCATTTTTATTCTTTTTCGCTTGGGTTCTATTGCTTTCTATATAATTTTAAGCACATATACGTTTAAAAATAATTTACAAGCCCGTTTACTGTTCAATGAAATACAAATTTCCAAATAAAAATGAAAAGCATAACTGGAAATTCCCGTAATTAGTTTTGTACGCAAACTTATTCTGCACCGTTTTGTGAGTATATTGTCAATAAATACGAATATATGGAAAATTATTGTTTTAATGCATCTAAAACACATCAAAAAGTGCAGTTAAGGCATATACGAATAATGTGGATAAGTTTTGGTTAAAACAGAGAACCCATTTTTGAAGTCAAAATTGATGATAACATAATTTTGACTTGCCTGTACGCAAACTTTTTCTGACTAGTGTAGCTGTTAATGTTAAAAAATGCTCTCACATAACCTTTTCCAGATTGAATAATAATATTCACACTTTATTTTCCATTGCAAATAATCGCCTTAAAGATGTTAATGAGATATCAGACTTGGGAGTACTGCTCGACTCCAAATTGACGTTTGTCAATCACCTAAATAATATTATCCCTAAAGCATATGCTATGCTAGCCTTTATACGTCGAAACTGCTCTGATTTTAAGGACCCCTATACATACAAGCTTTTATACTCTGCTTTCGTGAGGTCTAGGCTAGAATACGCTGCTTTTATTTGGAATCCGTTCTATGCTGTTCATATTAATTAATCGCCTCGAAAGAGTACAGAAGACATTTCTAAAATTTGCCCTATTCTCACTAAACTTTCATGTACCGATTCCTTCGTATAAGTCACGTTGCTTACTTATAAATTTGAAATCATTAGAATCGAGGCGCATGGTAAATTCATTATTATTCGTCTATGACGTAATTTGTGGCAGTACCAAGTGCCCTGCTTTACTTAGTCTTATAAACTTCTTCGTCCCAATCAGAACTACTCGCACAAATAAATTATTTGTAGTAAAGCATTACAAGTCGAACTATGTTTATAATCAACCGCTTGCTAGATCATTAATGCAATTTAATAATTTGGCTTGCAGCAATGATGTCGATTTTTCCATTTCAAAACCAAAGTTTAAAGAATTATTTAATATGTTTTATACTTAGTCCAATTGTTAGTATAATTCTTAAGTAATGTTACATTTTGTTTATTTTCTAGCCTGTAGATTTTTTGTATTTCGATTGGCTTAAATAAATAAATAAATAAATTAACCTCTTAAGAGATGAAAAGATCGGTTCAACGCACCTGTATTTGTTTGTAATAAAGATGATGAGGATGATTATTAACAATGTGATGAGCTTGAAGATCGCAAGAAGATTTTTGGAGATATGATGATGAACGCAATTAAGGTGTGGTGTAAGCAGCTACGACGAAGAAGAAATCCCAATTGTTTAATTGCCAAGACAACTGCCAAACTGTGGAAAATTGCAGACGAAAATCTGGCTGATCCGGAGTGCACGGACGAAGATCCGGCTCGAAGGACCAAAATGTTGGGGTTGTCGGCACGATATTAAACGAGAAGGAAATCGAAATGGGATTAGAAGGATTCCACTAAGTAGCCAAACGATATTTTGGCTCGATACTTACACTACAGAGCACCGACCACCAGAAAAAAGGGAGAAAAGAATAAAAACGTAGGATGCGCTTTGTTGTATGTTATTTGCTGCTCAAGTGATGCTGCCTCGCTGACGTCGGATGATCAAGTGATGAAGCAAAGTAAATAAGAAAAGGGCCGAGGCCTGGATTGCCGCGCAACAAGAGGATGAAAGCATGGCACAATAATAAGGTAATAGCATGCCCGCAACACCAAAAACCACATGTATTTTGTTGGTAGGATTGTTTATGGTTACTGTCAAAATCAGCTGATATTTTCCGACGAAAGAGGGAGAAACTGAAAACATACAAAAGTGATTGTTGCCAGACGGTGCTGTATTTGAGTGAAAAAACGGGAAAAGTGCTCAGGTCAGTTGTTTTCAGTCAGGTATTTTCATTTCAACCGATGCGGCAACTCAGCACACCGACGATTTTGACAGAAGCCATAAACGATCAGCCGGTGGCTTGCTACAACCTTATAGTTGAACCATGGATGAAAGCTTTTGTTGCTAACGGCTTACAAGAAGTTCAGAGTTGTTACAATATGTGCAGCTTTAGCGGAGACATTGAAAGAGGAGATTTGGTCTAAACAATATGTCTATGAATAGGGTCAAAATAAGGCAATTTTTAAGCCTTTTTAAAAAAAATAACAAAAATATTTACAAACACTTAAAAAAAATTCAAATTAACTTTTTAATACTCAAATTCCTGAGCAAGAATTCTCCATTATCACTTTGATGCTACTTTTAAAATTTGTGAAAAATGTGATTCAAATAATGGAGAAATTTACATTTATCGCTGTGCGCACGCCAAATGAAAATAAATGTCAACTTTCAGAGTGGATTGCAGGAATACGGTAAATTACTTTACAACAATTCTTTCACCCAGTGATGCGGAATTTTATCTACTCTAACCCGGTATAAAAAAACATTAGTATCTTAAAAATCAGTATCTCTAGCTCTACGCCAAAAACACTATAGTGGACACGTGGCTTAAGGACGGCAGGCTACAAGAGCACCGAATTATCCATTTGGAGAATGGAAATGTGCCAACTAAATTCGATTTTCGATTAAAGTCGAAGTTGAATAGCACATTTCTACCGGCGAAAGCAAGCGCCATCAATTTTGGCGCCCACCATCAAAATGAACATTATGTTATACCAACGAACATGAAGTAATATCCCTGCAAGGACAGTGACCATCATTTGATCAATCATATGACGATCACATGTGATGAAATTTTGATCACAATCTCCACTAGCAGTGTGAAAAATGTGATGGGTATTTTTGTGTACATGTGATTCTGCATCACCTTCGTACACAGGCGATTTACAAGTGGTCTAACATATAGTTGTCTCGCTCACTCGAATCAGCAATGATCAAATCCCAATCAGGTGTGATTAGTCACTGCTGATGTACATCTTCCTCACGAGTGATATCAAATGGCATCACACTTGACGCATACACCTATCACAGCTGATTGAAAATAAAAAAGCCTTGGTATTTTCTTATTTCATATGCTTATTTTTATAAAAAAGGTTTTTTATTATTAAAAAATTATTACTTTGAAATTGAATTGAATTCATTTTGAAAACTTACACATTTATAGTACAAAATAAAATAATGAAATTATTCGAAATTTTCCAAATATAATTAAATGAAATTCACCCACAGTCCACGACATTTTTGAGGTTAGGAGCGCTAGCGCTGAACACAATCTGCAAAGATTCAATGGAAAGAACGCTAACATTAGGCAAACAATTCTTTTGATGCGCTTCTCATCTACTTTAAATAACATTTAATTAACATATTTATTACAAATATAATAAACAATTGTACTTATATTTTTTTTTATTTTTCCACCGCAGACCTGCTTTTGACACACTTTTGTTTCACTTTTCACAATCACGTGCCATTTGCGTCATGGGCGCAAGCGTCATAACGGCACGTGCCGTATGTATATTGCCATCTATAGGGAAATTTAACGTACTGAAACTTATTTTTCCCGCTTGCATTGAACATACTTAAAAATTTCACTTGCAAGTGTTTATGTGTTAGTTTTAGCGAGAATTTTTGTAAATGTGTTGGAGTTTCGATCACACCCCAGTAAACATTTGGGCTTGTTATGAAATTACCAGCAGCTTGATATCAAGCATGTTTCTCAACACTTACCTTTGAAAGCAACACTTGCTTTTGGCTTGATATCAACTTGAAAGCAATAGCTTTTTCAATAAAAAGGGAAGTAGTTTGGCAATTTGAAATTTCTATTGTTTTCAAATTCATGGCAAGCGTATGGCAAGTTCAGATCAAGCCTCTTTTCAAAGTTGCAGGGCTTGATATCAATATTGATTTCAAGTGTATTTGTAAGCTTTTGTCAACAGTTCCAATTCCACTATTCCCAATCAGTTTTGTACATGTTGAAATTTCTACACTTTGTTTGTAATTAATAATTTGTAATTTTATTTTGCAATTAATTTGCATAAATTCATAAAAAAGTAAATGTTTACAATTGTTTGTAAATTCATAAATAAAATTTAATTGTAGTTAACTTTTTTTTCCGTACTTTCCTTCCGTACTTTGGCGAATTGGAAGTATTTTATATTGATGAGTATGAGAAGCAGGTCGTTTATGGCAGCCACTAGAACTTTGTGCTTTGTAGCCCATTCTGTCAATGACTTCCTTATGGATGGCGTATTTTTGCTTCTCGCAACATCTTCTAGTTCCTCGTCCACTTCATCGTCTTCCGCGCTGAAGGATGAGTAAATCGGTGATGCAATTTCTTCTGTGTTTTGTTGAGAGGCGGCGGCGGACTTCACCGGACCGTTGTTATTCTCGTTGGGTGGCGCTGGTGCCATCAAACACTTAATAATTTGACCGCACTCATTTTTAACTTTTTTGGATGCACTCATTTTTTTCTTATTATTTTTTATTTTATTTTTTTATTTCTTTTAAAAAGTTTTATTTCTTATTAATTGCGGCGATCCTTACCGACTGTTTGCGACGACACGAATAAACAATATGACAATTTGAATGTGAAAATGCAAATTCAATTCACTCGAAATTCAAAGTCTACTTCAAGCCTTGGAGAATTCAAAATTTTTCAGCTTGATTGCAAGTTGATATCAAGCCGAAGGCAAGCCTTTTGCAAACCTTTGAGAATTCAAACTTGATATCAACTTGTTATCAAGTGCTTGTTATCAAATTGAATTTCAAAAATATATCAAAGGCTTGCTATAATGGTTACTGGGAAGCGTCTGGCAGGGATAGAACGCGCATTTTATACAAGCAAACGTGTTCTATGGCGGGCACTGCTGGTAGTACCCTCGTTATTGACAGCAGAACCCTCTGTTACTAACAGCAGAATTCTCTGTAACTTCAGCGTAAAACGGCCCATACACGATACAATCTGGTCGTGCGACCGGTCGTGTGAAAGCTTGGTCGTTAGGACACACACGTTGCGATTTCTGACACAACTCGTTCGCCCAACTTAATTTTTCTCATAAATTTTGTTGAGTGCAGACGCAATGACCAACAAAATAATTGCGCTTCTGATCATCAATGAAATTATAGAAGAGGAAGAGAGCAGTGGAAATTCCAAATTCAAACGCAGTGTTTTCTTAAACGTAGTGTCCGTGGAAATATTCTCCAATTCATCGTCCGAATTTTCATTTTGGTGAATTGTTTTCAGCTCATTCATCTTCACGCACGCAATAGTACCATTGGGATAAATTTTTTTATAGGCTGTCAAAAGTTTTTCATGTGCGGTGTGACGAAAACTTTTAGTTTTGTATTTTCCACATTTGCTGTTCCATAGTTCCGGCAAATTTCGATAAGCTTCGATAAAATCGCTCCAGTTTTCGTTGCGCTCGTCCATTTCGTTCGCAACGCTGAAACACGAATGAACTCAGAAAATTGCACGAAATTGTACAACATACACATACACGTTGCGACCGCTCACACAACACGACCGAAATATCAAAATGTTTTGATTTTCATACAACCGGTTGTGCGACACGTACAACTGCGCTACACACGATGCGATTTTGTATACAACCTTGTCCAGTTGTACAACAAATCGCAACGTGTATGGGCCGCATAACATGTGAGTAGAAGCACAGAACAAACAATATACAGAATGCGCATCTGGTGTAAAGAAAATTTTCTTTGCGGATTCCAGCGGTAGGACCCATTTGTGGATGCGGGGAGAAGCAGTAAAGGGGACGAGAACGCACAGAACGCGAGAGCGTAAAATGAGAAGCTGTGAGAGCGCAAAATCAAATGTTCGGAGAGCAAACAGATAAAAGTATTGATCGCATGCCGGTGTACAAAACAGTAACGCACCATATAAGTGGTTGTTGTTGTTGGCCAACAAAGCGACGTGCCGCATGCATGGTGATGGAGGAAACGCGTACAGGTTAAAGGCGACTGCCTGTGGTTGTTGTTGTCGCTGGCTAACTGAAGTTAGAATAAATTTTTGCTTTGGCTAATTTCTGTAAGGAGCTCAGCGACTCACAGTACTACGATAAAAAAACCGCCAATTGTGGGAATAAGTCAGGGAATAAGTTTGGTCAAAATAACCAGAGTTTATTACGATTTTAGGATTTTAAGTTTTCGGGGTTTAGTTAGATTTGTCTTTTCTGAGGCCCATGAACAATGCTTCCTGAGAAGAACTAAGATCATAAAATCCAAAATTGTGTTTTTATGATCAGGACATGTGGAAAACCATTGTGGTGTAGCATTTTGACATTTAACTTTTATTAAATTTTTTATGCCTAGAATTCGTGGCTGTTTTTCAAAAATGCTGCGGAAAATTGAAATGTGTACTTTGCTTATCTCTAATAGAATTTGCGATGGACTAATAAGATTGCCGAAATCTTTGAGTTAAAGTTTTTGTGAAATATGAAAAGTTCACTAGGAACTGTTAGTACCTCATCTTCTTTTCTCAATTCACCTGCACATGTTTCACAGTTTATTTTGGGAAGTATTTTGTAAACAACATAACCCAAAAAATATCTTAAAGACGCTAAATCAATGGTACCGTTTATTCTGTGGTAGAAGCAAAGAAAATAAACATACAGAAGGCTTGCTTTACAAGCGAGAACGTAGTTTTATGTGTTGCGCTCTTTGGTTGCGCTCACTGCAGCGAGTCTGTGTTAGCACACTGCTGCGGCGTGGGATGATTGGGAGGTGAAGACGATGTGCTGTTGTTGTTGTTGTTGCGCTGGCGAAAAGCTGAAATTGTAAAACAATTTATATTTTCTGGCTGGCTTTTGTTCTTCTTCTATAAGCCTGCACGGCGTCGCATATTGCTTCCGAACTCACAGCCGACTGTAGTGTGCTCAAAATCATAGAAAAGAAAATATGGTTGGCATGGCGACTTATATGATCGCTACAAGCAATAAAAAATAAATAATAATAAGTAATCAATAAAGACAATTAAAAATGGAAATAGGAAGAAAGGAAGAACTTTTTTATTAGCCCGCAATAATTTTTAAAGTCCCGATGTTTGGAACTTTTGTTTACGCCCCCACATATAAAGCGTGTGTAAAAGAACTAAAATAAGAAAATCTAAGATTTTAAATTTACTGTCCCAGTATTCGTCACTGAACCATTCTGAAGTAAATTTCTTGCATTAGTCGGATATATGTACATATATGCCTCAATACCAAGTTTTAGGGTCAACCCCTCCCAAATATTTGTACCTTGCAAAAATTTTAGATTTTGTTGTTGAGGCGAGTAGCATTAATACATATTATTGGCAAACGAAAAAAAAGTCGGCGGTGTACTGTTTTTTGCGCTGTGCCATGTAGGTGGGAATAGCGTGGATGTTGTTGACCGTTGTTGTTGTTTTTGTTACTTTTGTTTTAATTTATCCTTTCTAAAATGCATAAGTTTTTATTGGCCAGCAATTATTTTCAATTTTTGTTTTTCAATCCTACTTTTTATACAACCCACGGCAGTGTTTTCGTAGGAGTGGTAAAATAAGAAAATCTAATATTGTAACTTTATGGTCACAGCATTCGCCATGGAACCATTCAGGTGTAGAATATTTACACTATTCTTAAAAGTAGGTAAAATTGTTATGACAAAATACTTATCTAATTATATCTGAATTTTAGTGCTTTCACCATATTTGAAGTCAACAGACCTATTAAATTACGTTATTCCACACAAACTTTTAACGCTTGGTTTCCCCGTTGGATTTCTATTTTCAAAAAAAATGAAAAACACATGTTTAATTATTTTTTATTTCAAGTGTTTTCACCAATTTGGAAGTCAATAGGAATATCGATTCATTTTTTTCGTAGTTTTCCCGTATTCTTCAAAATTGCTATCAACCATGTCAAAATATGTGTAAAAAAATAATTTTACTTGGAACTCGCCACGTAAAAATATTTGTAAAAAATTTAAATTGGGATCAACCACGCATAAATATTTGCAAATTTTTAAATCAATCAAATCGCACAGCAAAAATCCATACACCACAAAGTTTCGATTGATGGTGACATGACAGCAATTTGTGCAGCCAAACCAATTCGAAACACAAAAAGGCATACACCAATAAACGACAACAACAAAAACATTAGCGAATCCCGAACTATCTTCGTTGAAACGACGATGACGATGCTTTGGTTCGTTGTTTGCTTTCCGCTTGCGCTTCGGCAAACAAGATCAATAAACATACATGCAAGGCACATTAATAAGGTAGTGGTGGCAACACGGCTGATTAAACTTTTTTCTTCTGATTCTCTTTTGATTTCTTCTGATTTTCGCGAATGGGCATCCTCATTGTCAAAAATTGGTAAAATTGTTTTTGTGTTGCTTGATTTGATTTTGACAACGAGGATGCCCAAAAGCACTAACAAAATACATGGGAATCGTAGTGCCATCACCTTATTAATACACCTTGCATACATGCAAAAAATAATTGAGCGATCACTACGCCACAACAACCACCATTTCAGCGTACACGAGCGAAGCCGTTGCCAACAATAACATTGCTTTTTGCTGTTGTCCTACGCAAATCTAACAGAAAATGTTATGAACTTAACATGCTCAAATGCCTACGCTTCGCTCTTCCCGCTCGCATTATAATAACCGAAAACAGTTTTGTGCCCACATGCGCGTTCTATATTACTTCATATTCTTTGGTAATACTCACCGTCGCAATTACCCGTCTCAGCATTTAGGGTGTAACCAGTACCGCAGCTTTGCAAACGTGTACAAATATAAGAACCGACAGTATTGTCACAACGCTGCGTTGGTAAACAGTTGTGGTTATTTATGGAGCATTCATTGATATCTGTGAAATTAAAGATTTATCGGAACGATAACACCTGTTTAAATACGAATAGCATTGGCGCATAGTCATAGTCGAAATAAAGTACACTTTAAGATCAGTAAAGTATACTTTTAAATACAGTAGGCTCTAAGTCAATCATAGTCGAGTTAGAGCATACTGTAACGCTTAAAGTATACTCTAACTTTAAAACAAGCAAAAGCTGTTGCTAAACCAGTTAGCAATGAGTCAAAATGAGCAGATATGTCACTTTTTCAAAATACTCTAAATTCAAAACACGAAATAAATCGAAAAAAAATGTAAAATGATTCATTTCGAGGAAATTAGATTAATCTTAGATTAATCTTCGGAAAATTGTGCAGTCGATTTTTTTAGGCTGCCGTTTGCTTTTCACAATTAGTCGACCGTAGTCGTCCAGTTTTAACTGCTAATTAGTGTTCAGGAAAACAAATATTGCAAAATAATTGATTACAAAATAACACGGTATGGGCATAATTCCGAAAATAAATTCTCATTTGTAACTCCGAATCGCTAGTTTTTGTAGAGTTGCCGTTGCTTTCGTTTGCTGTTTCAAAAAGTCGCTGCTACGTAGAAGCATGTTCTAAACTGACTATGGTAACTGCAAAATTAAAGTAGACTTTATCTTTTTAGTCTTTTGCTAACTAAAGCCGGCTTTTATGCGGGACTATGATTATGCGCCATATACTTTTGTCGTCTAATTTAAAGTCAATATTATTATATTGGGTAGGATTAATCTGCCCATCTCTGACATAAATAAAACAAACAAACAGCTGATTGATTTGAAAATTATTGCCTACTTTACGGGGTAAAGAAAACAGTTGTATTCCATTGCTGCTTGGTTCTTGAATGTTCAAAACATAAATTACAAACTGAGCAGCAACTTTATCGAGCCGGTAACGACTATAGAAGTCCTCGTCATCGAACGGATCGATCCGGCTTTTGTATACTTTTCGCCGTCTCAGCACAATGTCGTCATTCATAATATTGAAATCTCTTTCAATTTCCTCGAAATGAATCATTTTACATTTTTTTCGATTTATTTCGTGTTTTGAATTTAGAGTATTTTGAAAAAGTGACATATCTGCTCATTTTAACTCATTGCTAACTGGTTTAGCAACAGCTTTTGCTTGTTTTAAAGTTAGAGTATACTTTAAGCGTTAAAGTATGCTCTAACTCGACTATGATTGACTTAGAGCCTACTGTATTTAAAAGTATACTTTACTGATCTTAAAGTGTACTTTATTTCGACTATGACTATGCGCCTATATATTGGAATGATAAGGTGCATTTAAAGATTAAGAAGTGTGGATGAGAACAATTTCGAAATACTTAAAAGCAATGGGCAAATGTGTTGTTATATGCAGTATGTATGCTCTGATACATACCCACACAAGCATTCGTGGTGGTGTCCAAATTGAAGCCGATTTTACAGTCACAGTGATAACCGCCGATATCGTTGGTGCACACTTGGCTGCTATCGCAGGCACTCTCATCAACTGCACACTCATCAATGTCCATGCAGTGACCGTGTTTGTAGTGAAATCCGGCTCCACATTTGCCCATCTCAGCAGCCATTTTGCTGCCGACGCCGTCACTGTCGTAACTATGCAACAGCTGCTTCTTCTTGCACTCGTAACGCCCCGGATGGTTGATGCAAGTGTAGGCGTCCTCGCAGGGCATATCACTGCACTCGTCATAATCTGAACAATGCGACGTAAACGTAAAGTTGCAGTAAGGGCGCTGTTATGCAGACGGTCAAATGACCGTCGGTCACGATACTTTTTACGCTCTCGTTTTGTTTTTTCTACTCTGTGCCAAAACCCTGTTATGCAGACGGTCATTTGATCGCCGGTCACCAGTACACTAAACAAACGATGAGGGTTGCTACGAACCATTTTTTCCGTCATTAAATACATATTTTCGCGACAAGTGTGCCATTTTGCTCCGAAAACACATGTGTTGTGAATAATTTCACAACGCAACACTGTTTTGATCGCATGATTTGGCATCGAGAGCCTCATCATTTTTGACCGACGCGGTCAAATTTTACTCTCCCGCTCTCTCTCTCAATTTTTCATTTTACATTGAAGCAACAACAACTATCGTGACCGACGGTCATTTGACCGTCTGCATAACAGCGCCCTAACCGAAGGGCAACTGAAACTCACCTTCACACGTTTCCTTTTCCGCACTGTACACGTAACCGGACTTACAACTTCGCTCGTCAGTTAGTACGGCGGCAGTCTCTTTGAGCGGCTGACACTCGAAGCTTCCGCGCGTATTGATACATTGCTGTGTATCATTGCAGTCACCCAGTTTTTCGGTGCATTCATTAACATCTGTCAGAGGGGGTCAAGTGGTTAGCGGCAGTGATCAACCTTTGGTTACACGCTCACCTTCACACTTCTCCTGTTTTTCATTATAACGCCAACCGCTCTCGCAGTGCTTCAACTTGATACTTAAGCAGCGATAACTACCGATCGTATTGTGGCAATATTGATTGTTTTTGCAGTTATCCAATTTCGCGGTGCACTCATCAACGTCGGTGCACTTGTGTTGCAGATAGTCGTACTCGTAGCCGCCGGTGCAACGCAACGTCCCATCGTTATCTTCCTCTGGCAAGGCTGCAACATTGTTACCGTCTATCTCAATCTCTACATATGACTCCCCATTCGCTTCCTCGTCATCCACGACTGCGTCGTCGTCTAAATGAAAGCTTGTACAGTTTGCAGCTTGTATCGGACGTCGGCTAACACTACTTGTACCCACCTATACCTTCGGCAATGTCACTGGTCAGCGGGGAACACGTGACATTGTTTTCGTCCAGCTTAAATCCCGATCGGCACTTGCAGCGATACGCCTCTTTGGTATTCTCACAAATCTGTGCACATAAATTGGGCACCTTGCCGCAGATGTCATCTGAAAATAGATTGACAGAAGACTTAGAGATGTGGCTACTTGTGAAACATTGCAATAGATTCACGCCTTAAAAATATGCTCTTTTAAGTAAAAATCTTTAAAGTAAAACTCAGCCCTCAGTTTAAATCGGGGAACTCTTGCACACACCTAGTACAAAGTAATTTTGGTTAAGATGAAACCTGTATACTTGTAAGAAGACAAGATAGCTAAACATACATTGTGTGTCCATGTCCGGCTTTGGCGAGTAGAATAATGCGAACAATTTGTAAAAGTGGTTGAGTTATGAATAACACAGTGCAACAAATTCAAAAAAAATTTCGAGGGACAAGCCCAAACATATCTCATTCGATAGAGGACCTCAGTAGGTGAAAAAGTACCAAGGAATTTTTTCCGGGATGTTCGAGTTTTTTTTTAAATGCAGTTTAAAGATGGCGGCTTAGTGCCCCTTACTGAAACTTTTAAAACATCATATCTCTTGACTCAAATGTCAGAAAAAAATAATTTTTACGTCAAGTGAAAGCTAATAATATGAAGTCAAAGAAACCATATACTTTTTTGAAAAATTTTATAAAAAAGGACATAAAGGACATAAACTAAATTTTTATCCTTGAATATCTTGGAAACCGTAGGAGCTAAATTTATATAAGTGACTTCTGGTAAAAAAGCATTCAAAGATCTATACTGCATATTAATTTCATTTGGACTGTCGTTAACTGTTCTGGACTGTTCATAACTGTCGCCAATGCGTGCGGAGTGCTGTGTGAGTATACTACACCTTTTCAAGTTCGATTTCAGAAAGTGTAAAAGCAATTTCAGAAAACCGAAATTGAATTTACGCTTTCTGAAATTGCTTTACGCTTTCTGAAATTAAATTTTTATTTCTGAAATTGAATTTACGCTTTCTGAAATTGCTTTTACGGTTTCTGGAATTGCTTTTACGATTTCTGAAATTGTTTTTACACTTTCTGAAATCGAACTTGAAAAGGTGTAGAATGCTCAGCCTATGCCGAAGATCATTTACAAAAACAAATGAGGAATGAGATTCCTCAGCCTATGCTGAAGAGGATTTGCAAAAACAAATGAGCAACGAGAGCATAGGGCATGGGCACCTCTGGTTTACATGAATTGGCTGGTGAATCGCAATAGGAGTCCAGACGATTTTTGAAGCAAAACGAATAAACATATTTCCTGCAGTAGACCTCACTTCCATACAAAATAATCCTTCGGTCTTTCTTCAAGGATCACTAGAAGGTCTTTTGAATGTGTTTGGTAGTTAAAGGCAGAAAGCAATAATGAATGACCCGTTCGAAAACCCAGCACACAGCATCGAGTACCTGTTTAGGTCGGCCTCGATAGTCCAGCGGGTAGCGCTCTGGCTTCTCATAGCAAAAGCCCCAGGTTCGATTCCTGGCTCGGCTTGGTGAAAAACTCGTCTACTTCTATCGCTATCCAGATGAAGCAGATGAGAATTACAAGAATCGCACAAGTGCGCTCTTGGCAGGCCGTTCGGATTCGGCGTTAAACTGTAGGTCCCCTCCCTTTCCCCATCCGCTTGAAATGCGTGCTATAACATATGTTGGAAAGACAGTTTTGCATACGCATTTAAAAAAAAAACGGATGAAATATGAGATATTACTCTCATTTTCCTTCCCTATCCCCCATGGGTATAGTACAATGGTCCGAAATGGACTGAGTGCTATGGAAGGCTTGTAGCCTTCCTGCCCACCCTCACATAACATCACACACCCTTTTAGATAATATGAAGTCTCAGATGCTCGTCCGCTCGAAAATTTCATATGTAAAAACCAAATATCAACTAAAGTATTAAGTGATTAATATTGGCTGCAGCAGTTTAGAAAACAACATACATAGGTACTGGAAAAGTTTTGAGACTCACTTACCGTCATCGGGCTGCAATACAATAACGCCAACACTAGTCTCATCCTCGTTTCCGTACCGGTCGCCTTGGTGATTAAGCACGGGTTTCAGCTTGCGATTGCCGTCATCAGACTCACCCAAAGTGTTGTGTCCCTGCCTGTTGTCACTACCACTGCCGCCGTTACCGTCACCGCAGCACACCCGATACGACTCAATATTACCGAAATATGAAAAGAGTGCATCGTTGCAGTTATTGTTGCTGGCCTTCACAGCCAGACCCACCTGACAGGCGCGACAGCAGTCCGCATACGAAGTAGTGTTGTACTGTTCGTTGCAACGCGAACCGCGCAGCGCTGCCAGTCGCCCGGCCACACAATACTGCTCTTCTAGTTTCCGCGAACAGCAGACACTGTACGTAGAGTGGCAGAGACCGCGCCACAGCGGCGGTATGGTGGTTACCTCGTAATCGTATTTCTCGCAGTTGCTAAGCTTGCCCGCATACTGAATACCGCTGACGCAGCACTTCCGAATGTGGCTGGATATCTCGTCTGCGGTGCGGCCCCACCAAATGTGTGCGACCAGCAAAATACAAATGGACCGAGCAAAAACATGAAAATAGTGAACATCAATTAAGTATCCTACAGGTTTCATATTTCTAAGAGAAATCTAATCAGATTTCTACCTTAATATATCTTAGAAGTTAGTATGTTCATTTTATTGGAGTAAGTATTGCAAAAATGTTGACAAATTTGTCCCCAAATCAAATAATGTAGCCTTGTGTTTTAATAAAAGTTCAACGAATCAAATGCCACAATTGAAAGAAGACTTTGTCTCAAATGTAGGTTGAGTTAGATAAGACAGGCAACTTCCCGATTGCTCAGTTAGGACACCCATGGACCTCTAAAGCTCATTGTGATGTCCGAAGAGTGTGGCAGGTCCCCGTGTCAACCTGTATTCGGTGGTGTTCGAAACCAGCTTAAGCTGCAGATAAATATGGCAATAATCTCCAGCGGCCAGTTCATCAAACGTTCTGCTGTCTAGATAACGGTGGTGTGTACTTTGAAGTGCAAGGAAGTAGCATAGAGTATGCTCCACATAGTTACTTTATTTTCTCTGCATCCTCGCAACTACAACAGTGATATCGATTGTACAAACCACACTTATCTGCAAAAAGGCTGATGGACTTGGGTCTTGGGCCTTGCTTTTATGTAAGAAATACATCACTAAAATTACCGCCACTTTTTATAGTACTCTATTCTTTGGACTTGTTTGCACATTTCGAGCATGACTTTAAGCATATTGTTCTTTAAAAAAATTTGAATAATGTTCGCATAAACAAGACCTTTCGTTTAAAATCCAATTCCATTTTGGGAACTTTTCTTACAATAGCGTCAAAATCGATCGTATAGTGTGCTTTTTGGGCCTTTTGGACGCAAATCCACACCAATTACTTTTCAAGGAGGCACCATGTTCTTTTTCAGGTGTCCGCTCACGTTAAAGTCTAGAAAGTTCGAGCGAAATCGCCCTCTTGCCACCAGCAGCCAACCTCGCACACAGAGTGGTGCAGATAGGTCACTGGCGTAGGAGTGTTGCCTAGGGCAAGGTCGAATGGCTGCGTACTAAATCTCCTATATCCTCCCCAACTTAACCTGAAGGTCATATATGCCCGCAGGCGTCGCACACTGGGGTAATTCACGGCGATTTTGGCGATTAATTCACCCGGACTAATTAGACATGAAAAAAGTATTAGGTTTAGTTAATTATACATAAAGAAGTAAAAAATTATTGTATTTGATATTTAGTGGATTTTGTTTTATTTATGACCAAAAATGCAAAATCCTTACAAAAGGGTCTTATACAGAATTCCTCGCTTATTTATTAATTACCATCAGAATCATCATCGTATTCACCCACGCTATCACCTTCGCATCCATCATTATCATCGTCATCATCATTGTTCCAAGTTCGTTTTGATTGTGTTTGAAAATAAAACAACTTCAATTACTCAGCGCAAACGCAGTCAGAAACCAACAATCACTTTATTTACAGATTTACACTTTGCTTGTATCTACACGAGTTTCTAATTTGCTTGCTCAACTAAGACTCGACTCCTTGCGCTGCACACTGCTGCTTTTATACCAGTTTTCTTATCGCGCCGAAGTTTCTTGCAACTTCCAATTGGAAAACGCTCGACCATTCTCGCACAGCCCATTCCTTCGCGAACCATCCCTGCTATACCAAGCGAATTATACCAAATTTGCCGTACTTCAAAGTGCATGCCTAAAAGTATGCTATTCATGCATAGCACAGCACAGTGCCTCATCGCTACAATATCATCGCGTTCTTCTTCCGCAATTATTAAAAAATCCAATGTTTCCCTTGGCAGGCGCCTGAGTTCTTTATGTGGCAATTTCGTTTCAGTCGATATAATAGGATCAGAACTTATTAGCAGCCTATTCAGAATGTCTTCGTTGGTTTTTTCTCTGCTACTTTTTCGGGAAAAATATTCCCTGAAAGCCTTCAAATTTTTATTTCTCGCTTCCTGCGCTTCTTCAGAAAATTCGCCGATTGGCAACAAGGCGTGAGGTATGACCTCTTTTCCGTGAATGAAATATATAATATATGAACAGTCGTAGGCATGTTATACCAGGGATGGTACTCAACGAAATATTGGCACAATTTGACGATTTTGTATTGTATTTCACAAATATCTTAACACGTTGACGGACAGTAGGAACAAGTGAAGTTCGAAAATTGACACTATTAGAAGTATAGTTTTACTTTTTCTGCTTAAATAAACTTAATTTTGATTAATTCAAAAAATTGTTTCCAAAACATGACACTACTACAAAACATGCTTCTACTTGTACGCCGGTAAATGCACATTTCTGCCGCTATAGCCGCAGTGTCTAAAAACGACCGTTTCGTTTTAGACGGCTATTGCCGTCATGCCACATAGTGAACTTCGCTTTGACGGCTATAGACACAAGTGTCCGTCAACGTGTTAAAAACCAAAAATACTTATTTAGCTTGTGTCGTGTCGCGATAGCCGAATATGTCGCCTAATATGCTGGCTAATATAAATCTAATATGCCGGCCCCCTTAATGTAGGATAAAATGCATAAAGCAATACTAAAAACCGTACATTGAACATTTACATTTATTTCTTGTCTTTCCTTTCACGGACCGCGTGCTTATTTTGCCAAGAGTTCACATACAAAAATCGAAATGCTGCAAAAGTGCGCAACAATAGCGCAACTTTTTTTTCATAGAAAGTTGCTAGAATATCCACAGATTACGTTTATGAAAACAGTTTAGGTGAACATCACTGAACAAACAACTATATGTCTATGAATAGCATCAAATTAAGGCAATTTTTAAGCTTTTCTAAAAAAATAACAAAAATATTTACGAACACTTAAAAAAAACGAAATTAATATTTTAATACTTGAATACCTGAACAAGAAGCCTCCATCATCACTTTTATGCTACTTTAAAAATTTGTAAAAAAAATTTGATGTATAGGGTTTTTCATCATGAGCCGAAAAAGTAAATAAAGAAAAAAATCAATTAAAATTTGAATTTTGATGAAACTTTATTATCAAAATAATATTTGGTTTGTGCCATTAGTAATGGAATAACATATGACATCATTCAAATGACCGCCACGAGCAGCCTGGCACACCTCGATTCTTTTTAGGTAATTTTCGATGACTTTTTTACATATAGCCTGCTATAAGTAAGGCGCCAAGAACTGCACGTATGTTGTCCCTCAAATGCACCAGAGTCTGCGGATTGTCTGCATAGACTTGGTCTTTCGCGTAGCCCCAAAGAAAAAAGTGCAAAGGGTTCAGATCGCACGATCTTGACGGCCAATTGGCATCACCAAAACGCGAAATTATGCGTTCATCGAACCTGGTTCGCAATTCTGTCATGTTCGGTCGTGTTGTGTGGCATGTAGCGCCGTCCTGTTGAAACCACATCTCCTCCACATCCATATCTTCGATCGCTGGCCAGAAATACTCGGTTATCATACGGCCATAACGTTCAGAATTCACGGTAACGGTCATCTTCAACACTGGCAGCTACAGCAGCAATATTTTCGGCCGAACGAGTAGGGCGATTACGTATTGGCCTCTGTACATCTTGTACAGAACCAGTTCGTTCGAATTTCGCCAATAAATCCGAAATTGTTGACAAAACAGGCCTTCCGTGACGTCCGAAATCCTTCCTTAGTGGGCGAAAAGTGGTGCTCAAATTGTCACCATTTTTGTAGTGAATTTTGACTTTGTTTACACGTTGAGCGATGCTAAATCGGTCCATTTTCATAAATGGCAAACACTAAACTACAATATTAACACAATGCAACGACAGATGACAGCTGCGGTTGTCGAACGCAGGGCTGTCAAAGTTTTCGGTTCGAAATGAAAAACCCTGTATAAGTAAATAACTGAAAAATTCAAATGAAAATAAATGTCAACTTTCAGAGTGGATTGCAGGAATACGGTAAATTATTTTACAACAATTCTTTCTTACTTTAACCCGGTACCAAAGAAAGATCAGTATCTTTAATTTTCATTTTTGAATTAACCGCTAAAATCACCATGAATTACCCCAGTGTGCGTCGGTCGGCAACCACAAACTGGATTCCATTAGTTCCGAGTCCTTAGGTCTTCTGCCAGTTTGATATGCAATGTCTTTGTGCATTTTTTTTAACAAACTCCATTTTTATTTTGCATATATCACAATGATATTAAGCAGTTGGATTGTTACATACATATATAAAACTTTGCTAACATGTTTTTATTTGTGGCTTTGAGAGGGATCAACCGCTGGTGCACCTCTATGATAAGCAACTTACATACAGAAATAACTTATACAAGAAAATACATTTATACATATGGCGGATAGCGGTCATGGAGCGGAGTTCTTAAATCTAAGTAGCCGTCAGTCGTCCAGGAACGGATTTAGGGGCAGCAGCTTACTCGAGGCCAGCATACTACCAACAGATTCTAAATTATTAACTTCTGAAGAGCAAAAATTGCCTTGAGATCCCGAACGTGCAACGTCTGCTAACTGTTGACCACGATGAGGACTGCAGCGCGCCAATTGAATCGACCAGCTGGCCGGAAGCGCAAAATATCGGTCTTTGCAATGTACTGAACCGCTCGACTAGCGAAGCAGACGTCGTTGTAGTGCCCTTACAAAATTTTACCTGTGAGATATTGTAACGATTTCACCACCACGTCACGCATCAATACTTTAGCATCAGCCTAATTTGCGCGCATGCCCCGACGGAAGAGAAAGACGATGCGACCAAAAGGCCATGTCTGCCGTATGGATGATGAAGCTCCGGCGAAAAAGGTGTTCGATGCGGTAGTTGGAGGTCGACGGCGAAGAGGGAGGCCGGGTCTCCGGTGGAAGGATCGAGTTAAGGAGGCCCTATCTTTTCTTGGTGTGACCAACTGGAGGAGGCGCGCGCAAAGCAGAAGCGCCTGGAGAGAACTTTTCCGGCAGGCCGTAACTCTGAAACAGGTTGTTATTGCCAGTTAAGTAGGTAAGTAAGCATCGAAGAAGGCAAACAACACATACGACATACAACACAAACAACACATACACACTTTTTTTACAATTTTACACTTTACTGCTTTTTACCGTGTTGCACCGTCGCTTGTCAAAACCAAAAGTGACTTACTGCGCTAAGCCCGGCTGCCTTTTATACTTGCTTTCTCGGGTCACAACTCGTTCTCGAACATTCCAGCATTCCAGTGCCCAGGCAGTTATGTCGAGCGAAATGCTTTATCGTCACGAGCAATTGCATAGTTACGCAGAGCGAAATGTATTATCGTCACAATATGTAGCTTAGTTATCGCACTAAAGGCTGGGAACGGTGGGCTGGGGGAACGGTGTGAATAATAATTCTTCGCTGGCCGGATTCCATGCCCAGGACTTTTGTATCGGAATCACACAGTCTCTCTGCCACTAGCAGCAAGAGGGCGACTGCTGAGACTGCTCATCTCGCACACCACATTGGTGCCAAATAGATGACAGAACGGGCTTAACGGGAGGGGGGGCGGAGGGGCGGACCGCCCCGGGCCCCGGGCTGCGGGGGGCCCCCGAGAGAAGCTTGTATATAAAAATTTAAAGTTTTTCAAAACCGAAACTTGTAAAAACCTATTTGCGCTCCACAATGGTTGTTGAAAGGTTGTTTGTCACTTTTATCAATTAAAAGAGACATAGTATCGACAATTGACTTTGAAATTGCAATAACAAATTCAGTTCAATAAAAGCAAGAAAACATCCTTTCTAAATAACAATTGTTTGCAAATTTTCAAAAAATTTTCCCTCGAAGATTGCAATATTTCATTTTTAATTTGCAAAGTATGCAAACACAAAATTCTAAGTTAAAAATTAAATATCTTAATCTTAGAGTTTGTTTGTAAACTAGTGCAAATTACGCAATTACTTAACCTCATTAAAATTTGTAGACGTCAAACAAATTTACAGTTATTATTATAATTTTTATAATTATTGGTTGGATAACAACACATCGTCCCGAAAATCCGGTTTTCTCCTTTGATAGACTCTTTTACGAAAGCAATTCTATGCTCCTTGTAAGTAAGCTACTGCTACTGGGTTTTATAAAATATTTCTGTACATTTCTGAACTACTCGACACGAAAAATGCACCTAAAAATAAAAGTGTTTTCTAGACTGGAACTTTGAAATAGAATAAAATTTAGATGTATGAATCTACAGACTGAAATCCAAATCATGTATGTTTTTCCTACCTGACATATGTTGGTCCTGAAAATTGAAAATTTAGTTAAAAGGATGTCTTTCATTTGATACCCATATTTCCATCATTGCACAACCGCATATATTTAAAAAAATATTTGAAATGTGTATGTCCATAAAATTTTAAAGTTTTTTAAAAAGGACTTTGGGCCAGAAAATGAAAAACTGACTATGCCAGATTACTATAAATGATCTCTAGTTTCACGTCTATATCCAAATTTGGATGGGTCTCGGCCAAAAAAAATTTTTTTCGCACAGTGTAATAAATGTAAAGTTGGTGTTTTTACTCACTGCATCATAACTTTGTCATTTTTCTTTCAATTCCATTGATGTTAGGCTTAATATTTGCTCAAGTAATATATTTGCTCAAAAAAAATATATAATAATAATATATCTTTCATCTTAGATTTTAAAACTAGGGGAGATCATTTTTTTTTATCCATAAAAAAAATATTCGAAAATTTATGATTTTTTGATCGAAAAATTCACTTTGTTACAACTTTCCTCTCATCTGATTTGAACAATCTATACATTTATCACTAAAAAGACACTAAAGTATTATCTTCTTCTTGAACGACGGACAGCTCGTGTTAATCGGATAATTCTTTCAGGAGATATGTGCTCATAACTGAAACAACAGGAAAAAAACTCGTTTTTCGAAGATTTTTTGAAAACGTTTCTTACAAATTTTTTTTTATTTTCAATTTCGTGTTCAGCGGCCAAAGTTAGTCTACACCTTTTCAACCTCAAAATGAGAATGCGTAAATTCATAATGAGAAATATAAATTCGTAATGAGAATGCGTAATTTCGTAATGAGAAATATAAATTCGTAAGGAGAATGCGTAAGTTCATAATGAGAAATATAAATTCGTAATGAGAATGCGTAAGTTCATAATGAGAAATATAAATACATAATGGGAATACGTAAATTCAAAATGAGAACTATGAATTCATAATGGGAATACGTAAATTCAAAATGAGAAAAGGAAAATTCAAATTGAGAATGCGTAAATTCAAATTGGGAAAAGGAAAATTTGAAATGAGAACTATGTAGTATAAGGGTTATTTTTAGTATGAGTAACTTTTATTATATGATTTTAATAACAAAATGCAAACAAAAAGTGCTAAAACAATTTTTACATCCCTACGTCCATATCCTGGAAAGCAAGGCCATTTGCATGAAAAGTTGTGGTGTGCTGTACAGCTCTGGCACAATCTCCACCAGTAACGGTTTGCTTTGCATTATCTATTATTCCCTCAAGATACTGTAAACGTTGTTCGCATAATGAAGGAGCGTGGACATTAGGAATGCGCAAATTACACTTCACTTCATTTTTAATTTTTGCCCAAATAGTTTCGATTGGCATTGGCAAATATGGGGCCAAGCGCAAAACTATAAAAAAAAAATATTCTCATTTTGAATTAACGCATTCTCATTATGAATTTATATTTCTCATTTTGAATTTACGTATTCCCATTATGTATTTATATTTCTCATTATGAACTTACGCATTCTCATTACGAATTTATATTTCTAATTATGAACTTACGCATTCTCATTACGAATTTATATTTCTCATTATAAACTTACGCATTCTCATTACGAATTTATATTTCTCATTATGAACTTACGCATTCTCATTACGAATTTATATTTCTCATTATGATTTAACGCATTCTCATTATGAATTAACACATTCTCAATTTTAGGTTGAAAAGGTGAAGAAAACACTTTATCTATGCACGCAATTGGCCCATTTTTTGTCGAGTAGTGTAATGATGCACTGATCGCAAAGCAATCTAATCCTCCTGCTCGGGTTGCTTAAAATAATGGCCAGATCGTAGTAACGAAGCAAGATTTTCTGTTTTTTTTTAGTTTTAAGATGGCTTTTTGAAATTACGAGTTTGCGCTCCCAAAAGTTTTCCTAATTTCACGAAAGTTTTTATCAAATTTGGAAAGATTTAGTAAGATTATCCTTTTATCCATTTTTCATTTTTTTCTCTGGGATTCTATTGCTTTCTATAAAATTTCAAGCACATATACGTTTCAAAATAATTTGTCCCTTTACTGTCCATTTACTGTTCAATGGAATACAAATTTAAAAAATAAATAAAAAGCATAACCGGAAATTCCAGTTATTAGTTTTGTACGCAAACTTATTCTGCACTGTTTGTGGGGCCCCTCAGCCGTCGCCGCCCCGGGCCACCGAGCACCTTAAGCCGCCACTGCACAGGAGTACTGTCTACGGCATGGCTGCGGACTGATTCTCCTATACAGCAGTTTTAAATTCTTGCCATAGTTGAACTTTATAAGAAGGGGAATAGCACCACAGTTTTTTAGGTCCCCCGCCTCCAATCATTGATTCATTTTTTAGATTTTGTTCGCAATTGCAAGATAATTTTTTCACCTTATTTGCTTGCCTCAAATAATGGATTACACATCCAGCAGCTACGTTGGCTAGGCTATGTATCCCATATGGACCATGAATTTTATTTGTATGTTTATTGAAACTTCGCATAACTGAAAAATTCGGTTAACTGAAAGAATGTTTTGGGTCCAAAACACAAATTTACCCTATTTCAATTCCGCCTAAGTGAAAAAATTGTGTGCTACATTTCATAATTTAAAAATACTGCCCTGCTTTTATTTGGCGGTATTATTACATTCCTGATAAGTGGATCAGCTGATTTCGTTAGTTGGCAAGGTTGTCTTTTAAAATTGCAACGGCATTCGAAAATTTCGGAATTAGAATATCTTTCCTTTTTACTAATCCGAAATACGCTTAATTGAAAGGAATTTCACTTAACCAGAGTTCGCCTAACTGAAAACACCGGTAAACTGGACTTAAGAGGCCGGAAAGATCGACTTGCAGTCAAGCGGACGCGACTGTACGTATTCTTTATTGACTAGCTAACATTTTGATATTCCACGATATCCTCAAGTTAACATTTTTAAATGAAATAATGCATATTTCCAGTTTTGTTTGTTAAATGGGTTTCAGTCTTGGGGGTTTCTAAAATTGTAGTAAAATTGGTAATATGTATTTTTACGAAATTTGTGGCAAAACTACCTATGGCAGGCGTATTCGTTTCTCTGAATTGTGCTTAAAAATAAAACGCACTACAATTCTTTAACGTCGCACACTGGGGTAATTCATGGCGATTTTGGCGATTAATTCAAAAATGAAAATTAAAGATACTGATCTTTTTTTGGTACCATGTTAAAGTAGATAAAATTCCGCATCACTGGGTGAAAGAATTGTTGTAAACTATTTTACCGCATTCCCGCAATCTGAAAGTTGACATTTATTTTCATTTGGCGTGCGCAAAGCGGTAAATGTGAATTTTCCAATTATTTGAATCAAATTTTTTTTACAAATTTTAAAAGTAGCATCAAAGTGATAATGGAGACTTTTTGTCCAGGTATTTAAGTATTAAAATGTTAATTTTGTTTTCCTTTTAAGTATTTGTAAATATTTTTGTTATTTTTTTTAAAAAAAGCTTAAAAATTGCCTTCATTTGACGCTATTCATAGACATATAGTTGTTTGTTCAGTGATGTTCACCTAAACTGTTTTCATAATCGTAATCTGTGGATATTCTAGCAACTTTCTATGGAAAAAAAGTTGCGCTATTGTTGCGCACTTTTGCAGCATTTCGATTTTTGTATGTGAACTCTTGCCACATACATACATGATAGTCAAGAAATAATGTAAATGCAAAAAAAACATTTTATGTTAGTTTTGTTGTTCTTCAATGTATGGTTTTTAGTATTGCTTTATGCATTTTACCCTACATTACGGGGAGCCGGCATATTAGATTTATATTAGACAGCATATTAAGCGGGATATCGCGACACGTAAGCTAAATATTTTTAGTTTTTAAGATATTTATGAAACACAATACAAAATCGTCTCAAATGATGCAGAACCAAATAAAATTTTGATATCTTGGATTCTTTCATTTGGCTTTGTTTTAGGGTGTGTGCAAAACTAGGTCAACCGACCTTATATGTCAGAAGTTGCAGTATTGGGCATTGTTATTGTTTGTATTACTTATGTGTAATCGATTGAAAAAACCGCAGTGATGTGCATTAAACTAATTCTGTAAAGGGTAACTGCAAATGACTACTTTTTCAAAAAGGAGATTTTTTTCATGTAAGAACGAATCCAAATGTTATTTGGTATACACGTCAAAGTCTTTATGACATAATGACCAACTCTTTGCCTTAAATTGTGCCAAATCTTTCGTTGAGTACTATCACAGAATAAACAGTATACAGAATGCGCATGCCGACCAGCGAAGCAATCTGAATTTATGGTGCGGGCCGAAAGCAGCAGGGGGGAGATAACAGAGTTTGTTGAATAGAACTTTTGTCTCTGTTAATTTCTCGTGCGACGATGATCTCTGTTATTGTCAACTTCGGTAAGTGCCGAGTGGTGCAGAGCGAGTTCGTGCGCTCGATGCCGGCCATAGAAGTTACTGTTATTTTCAATGAAGCGAATGAAGGGCGATGTGCTATCGTTGTTGTTGTGTTGATCAGCGAATGAAAATTGTAAATTTTGAATTTTTGTTTCTGGCTGACATTGGCTGGCAATTCCCGACGTGTGTCGGTTAATAAGAACAAGTTTTTTCATGTTATTATGCGATCGTCTTTCTGCGTGAAGAAATTTGTATCTATATGTATTTTGTATCTGTATCGTAAATGACTTCTCGCCGCGATTAATTATTTTATCCCTACGCCTTTATCCCACTCTAGGCCCCCAGTTTTTTGGCCCAAACATTTTTTTTGTCAAACCTAAAAAAAATGAGAGGTTCCGAAGAATCGTAATTACGAATTTGTGCATTTAACCCTTCTGTCAATACGAAGGTACCTGGGTACCTTTTGCATTTTTGAAGTAAAAATTTCCTACTTTCGGCCAAGGAACGCTATGCTGATATTTTTAGTATCTTTCTAAAAATCAATTGACTACCTATTAGATAAGTGATATATTGCATTCCCGCAATCTGAAAGTTGACATTTATTTTCATTTGGCGTGCGCAAAGCGGTAAATGTGAATTTTCCAATTATTTGAATCAAATTTTTTTTACAAATTTTAAAAGTAGCATCAAAGTGATAATGGAGACTTTTTGTTCAGGTATTTAAGTATTAAAATGTTAATTTTGTTTTCCTTTTAAGTATTTGTAAATATTTTTGTTATTTTTTTTAAAAAAAGCTTAAAAATTGCCTTCATTTGACGCTATTCATAGACATATAGTTGTTTGTTCAGTGATGTTCACCTAAACTGTTTTCATAATTGTAATCTGTGGATATTCTAGCAACTTTCTATGGAAAAAAAGTTGCGCTATTGTTGCGCACTTTTGCAGCATTTCGATTTTTGTATGTGAACTCTTGTCACATACATACATGATAGTCAAGAAATAATGTAAATGCAAAAAAAACATTTTATGTTAGTTTTGTTGTTCTTCAATGTATGGTTTTTAGTATTGCTTTATGCATTTTACCCTACATTACGGGGAGCCGGCATATTAGATTTATATTAGACAGCATATTAAGCGGGATATCGCGACACGTAAGCTAAATATTTTTAGTTTTTAAGATATTTATGAAACACAATACAAAATCGTCTCAAATGATGCAGAACCAAATAAAATTTTGATATCTTGGATTCTTTCATTTGGCTTTGTTTTAGGGTGTGTGCAAAACTAGGTCAACCGACCTTATATGTCAGAAGTTGCAGTATTGGGCATTGTTATTGTTTGTATTACTTATGTGTAATCGATTGAAAAAACCGCAGTGATGTGCATTAAACTAATTCGGTAAAGGGTAACTGCAAATGACTACTTTTTCAAAAAGGAGATTTTTTCATGTAAGAACGAATCCAAATGTTATTTGGTATACACGTCAAAGTCTTTATGACATAATGACCAACTCTTTGCCTTAAATTGTGCCAAATCTTTCGTTGAGTACTATCACAGAATAAACAGTATACAGAATGCGCATGTAGACCACCGGCTAAAAGCCCATTAGTCATGCTATATCTGTTCCGATCAACGTAAGCAATAACGTAAAACACAAAAATGCAAAAATTATTGCACATTAATATGTATTTAATATTTTTAACTTGAATTATCAATAAATAACGCTTTATTTTATAAGCCAACAACGATTTTTTAAATTTGTGCGTTATTATTTTTACTTTCCCCATACAAATTGTATGAAGATACCCGGGTACCTTCGTATTGATAATAGGTGGAAATTTTTCGTATTGACAGAAGGGTTAATCATGTCGAATGTATGTATAGGGTTTTCCAACAAGAGGTGTTATTTTGGTATTCAAAGAAAAATGCCATTTTTGAGATAAATGATCGGATGTTTATTTCATAATAAAGAGGAAGGTATGCCGTTAATAATGAAAAACAACATCAGCCAAACGGCCACCACGACCACGCTTACAGGACCATATCCTTTTCATGAAATTTTCCATAACCAAATCGCAAAGTGGCTGCCCTATGTCCTCGATAGCCTCACGAATTCTATCTTTGAGGTCTTGAATCGACGCTGGGCTGTTGGCGTACACCTTATCTTTCACGTGGCCCCAAAGGAAGAAGTCGCAAGGTGTTAAATCACAAGATCTCGGTGGCCAATTGTGATCACCTCTTCCAGAGATAACACGGTCCGGAAACTTTTCCCGTAAAAGAGCAATGGTTTCGTTGCTTGTGTGGCACGTAGCGCCGTCTTGTTGAAAGTAAACGTTGTCCAGATCAATACCATCCAACTCCGACCATAAAAAATCATTAATCATCTCTCGATAGCGCAATCCATTCACCGTAACTGTTGATCCAACCTCATTTTCGAAAAGTAAGGTCCAATGACCCCGCCGGACCATAAACCGCACCAAACAGTCACACGTTGAGAATGGAGAGGCTTCTCAACAATAACTCTTGGGTTTTCCGAGCCCCAGATGCGACAATTTTGCTTGTTGACGTAGCCACCGAGGTGGAAATGGGACTCATCAGTCAAGATGATTTTTCGAAGGAATTCCGGATCATTTTCATGCATTTCAAGGACCCAATCAGCAAAGACACGACGTTGTTGATGATCGGTCGGCTTGAGTTCTTGTGTTAACTGAACTTTATAAGTCTTAAGACCCAAGTCTTTATGCAAAATACGGTGTAATGACGTTTTTGGAATGCTCAATTCCAAAGAACGACGAGGAATCGACAAACCTGAGTTTTCTTCAATACTTTGGGCTACAGCAGCAATATTCTCAGTTGTTCTTGAGCGACGTGCACGGGTTTTATTCTTCACATCACTAACTTGTCCCAACAGCTCGAATTTTTCCACCAATTTCTGTATTGCGGTCCGACAAGGTGCTTCACGACGACCCAAAAATGCTTTAGTTTTGCGAACTGTGACTGCAAGATTTTCACCATTTTTGTAGTGAATTTTAATAATTTCAATGCGTTGTTGAAGCGTGTATCGTTCCATTTTTAGTAATGGCGTAGTTTCTACTTGTCAAATGTCAAAGAATAAAAGCTTCAAAAGTGACAGCTACCGAAATACCGGTCAAAATAACACCTCTTGTCGGAAAACCCTATACATATCTATTGTAAAGCAAAAAGCTATAAGAAAAAAGTAAGTAAGCAACGACGATCCCGAATGATGGCAGAATAAATTTTTTGTTTTGCTTTTTTTCGATATATGTACGTACATCCACCATTTAAAGGATATTTCGTACATAACGATTGTGCCACATCGTTTAACTATCATCAATATTAAAAATAGTGTGATATCTTTATACCGTAGTGACTTTTTAAGTCGATAAGTTACCCCCTTTTGACATTCGTTCTCATATATTTTTGCACGCTACACTCCGTCGTAAAATTGCTACCGACAGCGTATGTACGCACTGCGCTGCACGCAGAATGAACCACAAAGCAAAAAGAATTCAAATTCAATGTTTCAATTCCTAGCCGGCAACAATAACAACAACCATACCTTATTGCTCTTCTCCCCATATACTACTGTGTACAAAGAATACCCGGAATTCGATTTCTTCGATTATCGTGGTGTTGTGCATTATGAGTTCCTTCCACCGAGTCAAACTGTCAACAAGGAATATTACTTGAGCATTATGCGTCGTTTGCGTGAAGCTATTCGCAAAAAGAGGCCGGATTTATGGAGAGACAACTCTTGGTTTTTGCATCACGATAATGCACCATCTCACACGGCATTGGTTCTTCGTGAGCATTTCGCCAACTCATATCGTTCCACAGCCACCGTATTCGCCTGATTTAGCTCCTTGTGACTTCTGGCTATTCTCCAAACTCAAAAGACCACTTCGAGGACACCGTTTTGAATCGATTGAAGAGATTCAACGTGAATCGCCGCGCGCATTGAAGGCCATACCGGAAGGTGACTATTTGGCATGCTTCGAAGATTGGAAAGTCCGTTGGCATAAGTGCATTGCATCGGGGGGGGGGACTACTTTGAAGGCGATGAAATTGATTTGGAAGAATAAATAAAGATTTTTTGAATTATAAACAAATTCCGGGTATTCTTTGTACACAGTAGTACATATGTAAGAAGCAAGTGGCACTTCGTTTTGTTTGTCGACAACAACAACAACCACAGCCTGACGTTATTTTCCCTTCGGAGCTGCATGCGACCAGAAAGCAGAAACGAAAGCTGTCTAGTGCTGTTCGTAATGTTAATAGCAGAGGACGTAATGTAAAATTAACAGTGGTCGTAATATTACGACCCCTTAAAATTTTTGAATTTGTATGAGATGCGCGTTCTGTATTACTGTTTATTCTGTGGTACTATCCCTGGTATAACATGTCTACGACTGTTCATAAATATTTAATTCATGGACCAGATGTCATAGCTCACGCCTTGTTGCCAATCGGTGAATTACCTGAAGAAGCGCAGGCGAGAAATAAAGATTTTAAGGCTTTCGGGGAATATTTTTCCCGAAAAAGTAGCAGAGAAAAAACCAACGAAGACATTCTGAATAGGCTGCTAATAAGTTCTGATCCTACTGAAACGAAATTGCCACATAAAGAAGTTACGCGCATGCCAGGGAAGATTTGGATTTGTTGATAATTGCGGAAGAAGAACGCGATGATATAATGATGGATGCGAACGTGAAAGCGTGGGTGAATACGATGATGATTCTGATGGTAATTAATAAATAAGCGAGCAATTTTGTATAAGACCCTTTTGTAACAATTGTGCATTTTTGGTCATAAATAAAAAAAATCCACTAAAGTATATTCAAATACATTTATTTTTTACTTCTTTATGTATAATTAACTAAACCTAATACTTTTTTCATGTCTAAATAGTCCGGGTGAATAAATCGCCAAAATCGCCATGAATTACCCCAGTGTGCGCCGCCCAAAACTAGCAGTCACTTTATTTACAACTAGTTGTAACCCCCGAAATTCGGGTGTAAACAAAAAAAAACTACCATTTCGTTTATGTAACTAAAATGTAATGTATATTTTTTGCACTATAGTACTTCGTGAAATACTACATTCGCCGTTGTGTTTAATTTCTTTGTCAATAATTGCACTCTTATGTCTAATGATGATAGCACCCAACTTAACGCTACATACAATTGGGAATGAGTAAAGCAATCCTCTTTTAAAAAGACTCCAACTCTTGTCACAGTTTGACCTTGCGATTTGTTAATTATTATAGTGAATGCTGGAATTATTGGAAATTGGCGACGTTTTAAAACAAATGGAAGCTTTGTCTCGCTTGGTTGCAAATTTATGCGAGGTAGTATAAGTCGCTTTCCTTGCGCTTCACCGGTTGTTTCCGAATCCTTAAACTATTTCCAATATTAAATATAATAATAGTGTGATATCTTTATACCGTAGTGACTTTTTAAGTCGATAAGTTACCCCCTATTGGCATTCGTTCTCATACATTTTTGCACGCTACACTCCGTCGTAAAATTGCTACCGACAGCGTATGTACGCACTGCGCTGCACGCAGAATGAACCACAAGCAAAAATAATTCAAATTCAATGTTTCATTACCCCGAATTGAACATACCCCGTTATTTCCACATGGTTTATGAAACATAACCTGTAAAGCGTTACTCTGCACCGGGAGTTCTAAATTGTTCTACCTCCTCAGGAGGCAACTACTACTCCCTTCTGGACCCAGACGGAAAATCCAATCATAACCGGAGCCCAAACCCAAAAAAAAAGAAAAAACAATCACTCAAACTTTAACCCTCATCGGTCCCTCGAGAAATACATCTAATCGGTCCCATTGTATGCGCGCGCATACACATATATTTTTAATTGTAAAAAAGCTTAAAAAAACTAACAACCATTTATGTTTTGTGATTTTTGATGTTTATTATATTGTTTACTATCATATTAATACATTTGAACTTCATAAAGGTAGATTTAGAATGAAATTAAAATTAGAATATTACATATATTAGAAAAAAAATTGAATTTTTAACTGTTGTCAATTATTTGTACATTTTTCGCATAAATTGAAATTATGTTCAGCACAAATGAAATTTCTACACTTTTCACAGCGTGTGGCAAAAAGATTTTTGTTATTTTTATATGTGCAGATGTAGCATCGGCCTCGTTTTGATGTACTTGGTAAATGGCGAACCCCCGAATTCTTTGAATAACACTGGAAGCATCATTACTTTGAGGTTGTTTTTTACGTTTAGTGATCTGTTTTTCAAAGAGTTTTAATCCAAGTGCTCGATAAAAAGGCGACGACGAATATTATGGTTCGTTTTAGAATTTTTCCAATTCGGGAACAATGCAATGAACGTCACGAATGCATTCAACGCACTAACATCAAGCATGTTACAAAATACTGCCATTGGGCACAGATTGACTTTTCGTTTGCATGTGTACGTAGCCACCATTTGATCCATAGTATCAACTCCACTCTTGGTTTTGTTGTAGTCTTCAATGATGTTAGGTTTCTTCTGTTCACTATTTTCATTTATGCTGAAAACATTGTGGTATGTACTGAGCAATGTCACAAATCGGTATCGGCGAGGAACATATGACAACATAACTGCTTGCAATTTATGTTCATATACAACTTCTGTATGATAAATTGGTTTTTGACGCATGTCGAGTAGAACTGAAGGAATTTCAGTCCTATTTTTCCTTATTGTTCCCAAAATAGTCATGCGATTCTTATGCAAATCTTCTGCCAATTCATACGAAGTGAAAAAGTTGTCACACGTTACATTTCTGTCAGAAAGCCCTTCCACCAAATCCAAAACAACACGCCGTCCGAGATTGCGTTCAGGAGTGGCATTACGATTCCGACCAACATAAATTTGTGTGTTGTATGCATACCAGCTTTTTAAGTCGCATAGCACCCAAATTTTGATGCCATATTTCGCCGGCTTGGATGGAATATACTGACGAAATGGACATCGCCTACGATACGGAACTAACTGTTCATCTACGGTAATGTTTTTTCCTGGTGTGTATACAGCTTTCAAATTATGATTCCATTTATCGTATACATTTCGAATCGGTGCCAATTTGTCACGAACAGAAGTACTTGTAGATGCAGTGTTGGCCATACGTTGTTCGCGGTCATCAAATCGAATGCAACCATGGATACGCTTGAACATTTTCAAAGACATTGTTGCTGTAAATATTGCCCGACCAGTTTCTTCATTCCACAGTTTAGTGACACATTCACCGTATGACCGATACACACCAGAAAGCAGCAACAATCCAAAGTATGCTTGCAGAGTGTCCAAATCAATGTTTTCCCATTCGTCTTTGTACTTTCGCACAATATAAATTCGTCATGTTCAAAATAATATTCTCAACCGGTCGAAGGAACATGTGAAATGCAGACGAAACATCAACTATATTAGCAGCTGCTAATGCTTTTGGACCTGAATTATAACAAAAATGAAACATATAATGAACATGAACCCATAACAAAGAGGGTAGGTTTTTACCTGAAGTGAAATTTTCTGCACGTCGAAATGAATTTCTTCGATTTATTTCAAATGGTTGCGATAAATATTCAATTTTCTTATTTTTTGAAAAATATTTCTTTTCAGGATTTGCTGCATTTTCTTGTGCTAAATTTTGCTCAAGTGGCTCAATGTCGTCTTCATCCGAATGCACGCTAACTTCACTTTCATCATTCTCCTCGTCTGATAATGCAAAATCATCGTCACTATTGCACGGAGTTTCGCCCGCTTCTCTTTCCAAATCAAAACCCATTTCTAGTTCATCTCGCTGCCTTCTTTCACGTAAAACTCTATCCATTTTTTATCAAATACTTCGAAACACAACCAAAATTCAAATAAATGCGCAAACAAACTTCACTTATGTGTGTTCCAGAACAAACTGAATTTCATAAAACGAAAAAATAAGAGCGTGCTATAAATCCACACACAAAAATAAGCGGCAATTCCAGGTACCTGCTTATGTGTATGCGCGCACAGGGACCGATTCGTAACTATAACTGCACAGGCAAATACAGTAAGGGTACGAATTCAAAAAAGGGTTTTTTGGCTGTTCAGGCAAAATAATTCTACTTTGCAAAATACAAGGTCATTCCGCTGAACCGTTTTTATTTTATTCAAGGTTAAAGATCAAAATTGTATGCGTGCGCATACAGGGGACCGATGAGGGTTAACATCAACAATATTACTGACTTTCCAACAATTGGCAATAAATCCAATCCTAGCAAAAACTGCCCAAAATCCATCGTAATAAAAAGCAAAATCCCAGACAAATCGCTTAAGACTTTCAACATTTTCCTTGTGTCTGAAGCCCTTGAAAACATAAGTTCCGAATGTCCCCTTAAAATCGCATATACTCGTGACGGCGACCTCTTAATTCTCACAAAGAACGAATCACAAACCAACAAATTCTTAAAAGTCACCAACCTATCAAATATATGCCCAGTGCACACCACTCTCCACCCAACTCTTAACACAATCAGAGGCGTTGTATTCGCACCACCACTCCGTAACTTATCAGAACAAGAAATTCTTGAAGGTCTGAACGACCAATCTGTAGTAGGATGCGACAAGATCAAGAAATTTGTCGATGGGCAAACAATCAACACCTGACTACACATTCTATCCTTCAACAGATTCGAGCTCCCTAAAGAAGTAAAAATTGGTTTCTTGAACTATAAAGTAGAGCCATATATACCCGCACCTTTACAATGCAAAAATTGCTTCAAACTGGACCACACAAAATAACATTGCAAGTCCGAAACGAAATGCGACGTCTGCTCTAGCAGCATACATGACCCTTCTCCATGCTCCAAGGTCGAATGCATAAACTGCAAACATGCTCACCGAGCTACCAACAAAAACTGTCCTACAATAATAAAAAGACAGGCAATCATAAAAATTCAAACTATCAACAATTGTTCCTATGTAGAAGCCACTAAAATAGCCAACGAAAATAATAATACCGTTACACACGTTCCAACTGAGTCACTTGACGAAGCCATGAAAACAAGACAAAAGAGATCCCAAAATTTACTAAATTCAACCACCAACAAACAATCCAACACAACAAACTACAATAACTCAACTCATTCTTCCATATCTCTCTCTTCTACTCCCGATCACAACTAAGCATCACACACGACAATAAAAAAAAATCTAACTCTGCTAACAATTCCATTCTAAAACCAGCCAACACACCTTTCCCAGACACTTCACCAATATCAGAAGATGAAACCTCATAACCCCAACCCGTTTAACTCTCCCTAGTATATCTTCCGCGTATACTACTGACGAGTCCACGTCTTTCCTTTCTTGTTATGATCCTGAAAACTCTTCAATGGAATTTAAACGGATTCTTTAACAATCTATATGAGCTTCAACTTTTGATAAGCGAATACAAACCCGACGTAATAGCACTCCAGGAAACGCATCTCAGAATCAATCAAATTAATCAAGTACACCTAAACAACTATCAACCATACCTTGCTAACCTCACCAACATTACTAGAGGCAAAGGCGGAGTTGCAATCTTCGTAAGAAACACTATCCCCCACAAACTAGTACTCACGCCCAACAACATACAAGCAATAGGTGTGGAAATCTCTTTGGAAACAAAACTCACAGTACTGTCAACATACCTTCCCCCATCCGAAGCTCTTACCTTATCGAAATTAACTTCTCTCTTTAACAATATAAATACACCCGTCCTCCTTCTTGGCGATTTCAACGCCCATAGCACTCTTTGGGGCTCCCCTCATACTAACAGCAGAGGCAAAACCATCGAAACTTTTTTCCTTCAAATCCAACTTTTCTCTACTCAACGACGGCTCTCCCACCCACCTTTCCACACATTCTACACTTACCCATATTGATCTATCTTTCGCCTCTTCCAATCTACTCTCTTCTCTTAACTGGAACATTAAATCTCACCCTCACGGGAGCGATCACTTCCCAATTACCATCTCCTTCCAACGCCACTCTGCTATTGTAGCCCCTCCAACTATCACAAAATAGCGCAAACAATTCAAACTAGAAGAAGCTAACTGGGAGAAATTCCATGATATCTTAAATAGCACACTAAACACCTCGCACCTTTCCCACAACGTTAACAAAGAAGCTGCTCTCTTTCACAAAAAAACAGCAGCCAACGCTTCAATTCCCTGCACCTCCTCCCGTTATACCTTCCCGAAAACAGTCCACTGGTGGAACAATAACCTATCCCACCTCCGTTCGAATAAACAACATCTCTTCCACAACTTCAAAAATAACCCCTCTAAAGAGAATCTCATCGCCTACAAAAAATCAAATGCACTATTTAGGCGCGAAGTGAAACGCTCCAAACGCGAATCGTTCGCTAACTTTACATCACTTATAAGCCCCAATACTCCGGTTAAACAAATCTGGAACAACGTAAATAGACTCTATGGCAGTAACACTAACTTTACCATAAAACATATCGAGTCTAGAAACGGCACCAAAACATCAGATACAAACGAGATTGTCCTTTGCTTCGCTGAGGAATGGTCATCCAACTCGAGTGACGCCAATTTCACAAACACTTTTAGAAATAACAAAAGGAATACAAACCTAAACACTCACTTCTGTCCAAGCCCATCGGCGCAACTAATAGAATCTGACATATCCCTATTGGAGTTTAACAGTGCGTTGTCAGCGGTTAAAGGCAAAACGCCTGGATTTGACAATATCAGCTACCCCATGCTCAAACACCTACCTATTGGTGCCAAACTTCATCTCATACGCCTCTTCAACATTATTCATTATCAGCTCTAGTTAGTGAGATATAGGTAACCTGTCATTTTTTCAGTTTTTCCTCTACTTTTTCCATATTTTTGATCGTAATTTCTAAACCAAAAAACCGATTGACATGATTTTCACTTTATCGCATTAACAACACCACACGGCTTCTTTTCCGATGCAACTTATTTTTATAAGTTTTAAAATTCCGCGGTAATTGGACCTCAAAGTCGGAAAATATGGAATTTTAAGGCGTTTTTCTGATGGCGAAAATTGTACAGATGTTTCATAAATCAAGTTACGAAGTATATGAATATCTTAAGAAGAAACATCAAGCAATACAAAACAGCCAAGTTATTTGGCGGAATACACATTCGCATCGAAATAATAGCAAAAATATATCAGGTGTACAACTTTGCTTCCGCCGTTTTCTGATAGGTGGCTGTACCGGCTGAGGCTGGTTGAAATACATAGATGGTAATGCCTTTAAAGTGAGTGTGGACAGTGCCTAACGAATTGTCATCGCCGTTTCAGTGACAGTTGTTCTTGTTTTCATATTATTCACGCTCGAAAATGTCCGTTTATGTGCCCAATTCTCGTCATTTGCGGGAAGTTTTACTTTTCTGTTACAATTCGCAAAAAAATGCAGCTGAAGCGCATCGAATGCTCTCAGAAACTTACGGTGATGCTGCTCTGAGTGAAAGAACGTGTCGGGAGTGGTTTCAACGTTTTAAAAATGGTGATTTCGATGTCGAAGACAAACATGGTGGTGGAAGAGAAAGAACCTTCAAAGATGAACAACTAGAAGCATTGCTTGATGAAGATTCGTGCCAAACCCAAGAAGAGCTTGCCGAATCGTTGGGAGTGAGTCAGCAAGCCATTTCAAAACGTCTCAAGGCCCTGGGCATGATTCAGAAAGAAGGAAACTGGGTGCCGTACGAGTTGAAACCGAGGGACATCGAGCAAAAGAGGTCAAAAAGTACCTGGAAACGCTGAAATGGGAAGTCTTGCCCCACCCGCCGTATTCCCCAGATGTCGCCCCTTCTGACTTCCACCTATTCCGTTCGATGGCACACGGCCTGGCAGATCAACATTTTCAATCCTTCGAAGAATTGGAAAAATGGATTGCTTCATGGATAGCGTCAAAAGAGGACTCCTTTTTTCGAGCCGGGATCCGAAAATTGCCGGAAAGATGGGAGAAAGTTGTCGCTAGCGACGGACAATACTTTGAATAATACATCTGTAAGCACTTTTTCGCAATAAAGCTTTTAATTTTGGAAAAAAACGGCGGAAGCAAAGTTGTACACCTGATACCATAGTCATTTTCATCAAAATGTGTGAGATTTCCTTAAAAAATTAGGAGCCTCAAAATATGCTCTTTTATATGTTACATTTCTAGTCTGAAACACAAGCAAAAAATAAAAAGATTTTGAATTGCTCGAAATAAAAAAAAATTAAAACCTTTGCATATTTTGAGGCTCCTAATTTTTTAAGGAAATCTCACACATTTTGATGAAAATGACTATGGTATATTTTTGCTATTATTTCGATGCGAATGTGTATTCCGCCAAATAACGTGGCTGTTTTGTATTGCTTGATGTTTCTTCGTAAGATATTCATATACAGGGTTTTCCAATAAGAGGTGTTATTTTGGTATTCAAAGAAAAATGCCATTTTTTTAGATAAATGATCGGATGTTTATTTCATAATAAAGAGGAAGGTATGCCGTTAATAATGAAAAACAACAGCAGCCAAATGGCTACCACGACCACGCTTACAGGACCATATCCTTTTCATGAAATTTTCCATAACCAAATCGCAAAGTGGCTGCCCTATGTCCTCGATAGCCTCACGAATTCTATCTTTGAGGTCTTGAATCGACGCTGGGCTGTTGGCGTAAACCTTATCTTTCACGTGGCCCCAAAGGAAGAAGTCGCAAGGTGTTAAATCACAAGATCTCGGTGGCCAATTGTGATCACCTCTTCCAGAGATAACACGGTCCGGAAACTTTTCCCGTAAAAGAGCAATGGTTTCGTTGCTTGTGTGGCACGTAGCACCGTCTTGTTGAAAGTAAACGTTGTCCAATTCCGGATCATATTCATGCATTTCAAGGACCCAATAAGCAAAGACACGACGTTGTTGATGATCGGTCGGCTTGAGTTCTTGTGTTAACTGAACTTTACAAGCCTTAAGACCCAAGTCTTTATGCAAAATACGGTGTAATGACGTTTTTGGAATGCTCAATTCCAAAGAACGACGAGGAATCGACAAACCTGGGTTTTCTTCAACACTTTGGGCTACAGCAGCAATATTCTCAGTTCTTCTTGAGCGACGTGCACGGGTTTTATTCTTCACATCACTAACTTGTCCCAACAGCTCGAATTTTTCCACCAATTTCTGTATTGCGGTCCGACAAGGTGCTTCACGACGACCCAAAAATGCTTTAGTTTTGCGAACTGTGACTGCAATATTTTCACCATTTTTGTAGTGAATTTTAATAATTTCAATGCGTTGTTGAAGCGTGTATCGTTCCATTTTTAGTAATGGCGTAGTTTCTACTTGTCAAATGTCAAAGAATAAAAGCTTCAAAAGTGACAGCTACCGAAATACCGGGTGATTCAAAATAACACCTCTTGTTGGAAAACCCTATACTTCGTAACTTGATTTATGAAGCATCTGTACAATTTTCGCCTTCAGATAAAACGCCTTAAAATTCCATATTTTCCGACTTTGAAACCTTATTACAACGCCAATTTAGAACGCATAAAATTGATTAATGTCAGAAAAAATGGCGTGAAATGTTGTAAGTGCAACTATATAAAAATCATGTCGATAGGATTATTGGTTCAGAAATTACAGTCGAAAACGAGAAAAAAGCCGAGGAAAATTCGAAAAAGTGACACGCCCATTTTTTGCGAAAACTAGAGCTGTTACATAAAAACGGAGTATGGTTTTGAAATCAGCGTGGAAAAACGATTCAGATTCATGTAAAAAACTCCATGCAACAGACATGCTGTTGTGCAGTGTAATCAACTATTACCCCGTTTATACGACAGCTCAAGTCGCTATGAGTCAATACACATCGACTCAATACAGTCGTATAAACACGTTTTCAAACCGCTTTGAACATTTTAGGCGTATCGAGTCAAAGCGCTTTTCAAATGAGTTCTTAAATTTTCAAGTCGCTTCAAAAATTCGTATAAACGGTTAAACATTTCCAAAGTGCTTTGAAAATCAGCTGATGGTGATGTACACTCAGTTTTTGGAGCATTTTCAAGTAAAAATTAAGCAACACCAACAGCTTAAATTCATTAAACGTCAAAAAAATAGAAAAAACCGAAAAAGAAAAGCATACTTTTGAAACCGTCTGCAGTCAATTCGCTTATGAAATCAATGTATAAACACTTGGCACGAGAGCGTATCGAGTCAATGCGAATCGACTGGGACCGTCGTATAAACATGGTATATGTCAAAAGCTTTCTTACACACCGCAAATTCAGAGTCAGAATCGATGCAATCCACTCTCGTCCCTTGCCATTATTCAACGGGATTCTGCAAGGTTCCCCACTATCTGTGGTCCTATTCCAAATTGCATTCGAATCGCTTAACAGAATCATAAGTAAACACAAATCTTTCAACCACTGTATCTACGCAGATGATCTATACATCACCGCTAAATATAAAGACGAACAACTTCTACACCTGAAATTTAACGAACTAATTGCAGACATCAACTTGTGGTGTCAAGGCAATGGAGCTCTAATATCAACTGACAAAAGCAAAGTCCTCCACATATGTAGGAAAAGAAACTGTAACCCCACCAACTTTATTATTACTACTGTGTACAAAGAATACCCGGAATTTGTTTATAATTCAAAAAATCTTTATTTATTCTTCCAAATCAATTTCATCGCCTTCAAAGTAGTCCCCCCCGATGCAATGCACTTATGCCAACGGACTTTCCAATCTTCGAAGCATGCCAAATAGTCACCTTCCGGTATGGCCTTCAATGCGCGCGGCGATTCACGTTGAATCTCGTCAATCGATTCAAAACGGTGTCCTCGAAGTGGTCTTTTGAGTTTGGAGAATAGCCAGAAGTCACAAGGAGCTAAATCAGGCAAATACGGTGGCTGTGGAACGATATGAGTTGGCGAAATGCTCACGAAGAACCAATGCCGTGTGAGATGGTGCATTATCGTGATGCAAAAACCAAGAGTTGTCTCTCCATAAATCCGGCCTCTTTTTGCGAATAGCTTCACGCAAACGACGCATAACGCTCAAGTAATATTCCTTGTTGACAGTTTGGCCCGGCGGAAGGAACTCATAATGCACAACACCACGATAATCGAAGAAATCTAATTCCGGGTATTCTTTGTACACAGTAGTAATTCAAATACTCTAAAGTTTGTTAATAACCTTAAAATCCTAGGTATTATTTTTAATCATAAGTACAACTGGTCTTCACATGTAGAACACTTAAAAAAGTCACTTGTTAATCGACTTAACTTAATCAAATGTATAGCGTCATACCACAGCAACGCTCATCCAACTGTTACCATAAGATTAATCAAAGCACTAATAGCATCTAAAATTGATTATGGCCTCGCATTATATGGACACACTTCCAAATCAAACCTTCGTAAAATCAACACAGTATATAACGCCACTGCCCGCTACAGTATAAATGCCTTCCGCTCCACTCCGATCCCAAACATACTTACAGAGACTGGTTTACCGTCTTTGGACCAGACTCGAACAAGTACTCAAGCATGACACTCCAAAACCTCATTCATGTCTTCTATATATCTCGCAAGCTGCTTTGGATATGGGACTAGCTGCAAAACCACCCACAATATACAAACCTCGCCAACCACCATGGAATCTCAATAAACAATCAATTATCAACACACTAACGCTGCTTCCAAAAGAAACAACAAGTCCCTCAATGTACGTTGCGCTATTTCAAGAATGTGCCGCTAAATTTAAAAATTGGAACCTGTACTACACCGATGGATCCAAGAAGGAGAAAGGTGTTGGCTACGCAATAGTCGGCCCGAAACACAACATTCTTCGACTAGCACATCTGGACCCGCACTGCTCAATCTTTACAGCCGAAGCTGTACTTTATGCTGCAAACATGTGCAAGAAATCGAAGGGTAAACAGATAATTTGCACCGACTCGCTCTCCACAATAAAAGCAATAGAAAACACATCAAACATGTATACCACAATCGCAAAAATACGCGATATTCTAATAACACACAAACACAAAATAAAAATTATGTGGATACCTGGCCACGTTGGAATAGCGGGGAATGACACAGCCGATGAAGCGGCTAAATTTGCCACTCACGCCCCTGTTGCATTTCATCCCACCTACAACCCGTCAGATTTCTCACAACAATTGGCCAGATTGTGCACTAAAGAACAAAGCCAGCACTGGAACGACTACACACACTACTATAAACATTTCAACCCGGACGGAAACGCAGCTACTTATCCCACTGACTGTCAAAGGATTCACATACAAAAATACGTAAGACTCCGGCTCGGGCACTCGCTCCTCACTCACCGGCATCTAATGGAAACCTCCACTCCCATGTCCCCTCTGTAGCAGGCACACAATCTCCATGAAACACCTTCTCGAAGAATGCGACATTCTTAAAAGCCATAATACGCAAACCAAGTCACTAATAAATATGCTTAGCAACATAAACAATGACAACATTATAAATATTATAAATATTATACATACACTAAAAAGAGCTAACATCTACTACATTATCTGAATTTTGCTAACCCGATAGGCTGAAGACCATAGTAGTTAATGCCTAGTTTATAGTTTGTTTACAGAATTTATTTCATAAATAAACTTTTTATAATAATAATCCTTTTTGTATACAATATATATCAATAAATATGTAAACAAAAATTAGCCCAAACACATTCACTACTTTTAATTTTATAGCATAAAACGTGTGTAACAGTAGAGTAAGTTCGGGTAATGTGATATACCTGTTTGTTTTACGGCGATTCCCGACACACTTTGCCTTAAAAGACACTTATTTTGGTCTCAAACTGCTCAGTGACACATTATTTAGTATATCTAAGATTATTAACTCTTTAAGATAAACTGTTGACGAGTTTTTAATAACAAATAAAAATATCCAAATATTGGCGTCTGATAAAAGTGGCGGGTAATGTGATATACCATCGGTGGGTAATGTGATATACCCGAAAAAACGTTATTTAACAGGCCTATTAGTTTCAAATTTGGTGAAAATACTCCAAATCACAAATAATTAGAGACATGTTTCTCATTTTTTTTGGAAAATCACAATCTGACGGGGTAAACCAAGGGTTAAAAATTTGTATCGAGAAACATGATTTCATGGATTTTTTTAATCTGAAACGTAACCATAACAGATTTTTGAAATATATATTTTTGAAATATATATTTTTTTCAAATATTATAAAATAAAGCATATATACATTTCTGTATACAAATAGTACTGCTGTAATAAGTTCGGTCTATGTGATGTACTATATCACATTACCCGAACTTTGGTATATCACATTACCCGAAATTGAATTTTTGCGAAAAAATATTATAGAAAAACAATAATAATTTTGTTAGGAAGAGCGTACCTCGCAAACGCATAATCGATATCACTGATTTACTTTGGAGTAACCTCAAACTTTGTAATAATATTTTTTTTATACCTTTTGGGCTTTCAAACTTTATAACCAAAAACTTGTGCAAGCTTACTTTACACTGACTGTAAACTATTTAAGAAAACACAGCCAAAATCATGCAGCGCCAGTTTTTTAGTTGCTATGATATTTTAAAAAGGTTAATTTTGAAAAAGGTCAACGCACTTGTGAAATAAGCCACTATATCTCATTACCCGACCATATCACATTACCCGAACTTACTCTATTTATGTCCCTACTAAGTATACATATGATGCACTTTTTGTGGCAATTTTCTCATACTTGATACAATAGGGTCAGATTAAAAAAAATCTATTAAAAATTTTTTCAATGGTATTTTTTCAGTCCACTTTCGTTAAAAATTCTCCCTGCAACACTTGAAATCTTTATTCCGTGTGTTCAGATGAGTGCTGTCTTCAGTGATCCGTCGATCCCATCTCTAATCCCAATCTTTCCTTCTCCTTTTGTAATCATGTTCCCCCTATCTTCTGCTCCCCGGCTTCGGCCGTTTGTATCGTTTAATGTTTCTCGTACTATCTGTTACTCGATATTCATACCTCCATGAATAAACACCATCCAACCCGAAACCACACCGTTTTATTTCTACCGCTCCGCGACGAACCGAAACATGGTCCTTCGAGCCAACGCGAACCCGCGCCGCGTAATAAAAAATTAAACAAAAATTAACAAACTATACACATTAGTGAACAAAAAACAATTTTAAAAACAAAACGATCAACAATCACAAACAATCAACAGGTGCAAGTGCAAAAACTAAAAGCGAAACATGAAAAGACACGAAAAGTGAAAAGACACAAAAACAAAAAAAAACCACACAAACATATACCATGTTTATACGACGGTCCCAGTCGATTCGCATTGACTCGATATGCTCTCGTGCCAAGTGTTTATACATTGATTTCAGAAGCGAATTGACTGCAGACGGTTTCAAAAGTATGCTTTTCTTTTTCGGTTTTTTCTATTTTTTTGACGTTTAATGAATTTAAGCTGTTGGTGTTGCTTACTTTTTACTTGAAAATGCTCAAAAAACTGAGTGTACATTGAAATTAAAAACAAATAAAACACCGCGACACATTGGACAGTGCAGTGAAGTGCAAATACACTTACAACAACAAAATCACGCCCATCAAAAGAACAACACACACCCACAACGCAAAGAAAAAAGGAAACGAAGAAAAAGAACTCTGCAGAAACACACAACAGCATCACAGCACAGCAGCGGGAACATATATACAGCAGGAGTTCCAGCTGGAGATCCCCAATCTCGGGCACGGGGCCCAAAACAGATAAGCAAACATTTATATCCTCTAAATATAAATAACAAGTACACACTAACAAATATATTTTACCCAAATATATATGTTCCCCAAAAATCCAAATAAAAATCTGGTACCCCCGCCACTGTACGCTTATCGTGCATATTTTCCCTTAGTACAAAACAGCGCAGTGCAGTAAGCAATCCCGCTACTGCACATAATTCGGCGCTTTGTACATTTTCGCAGTCCCTTTTGTGCGACTTTCGCTGCCGAAGCAGCAAAATCTCCGCTGCAGCCAGCAAATACGCACTGTTCTAGTTAGAGTCCGACCGATTAATCGGCATCGGCATCGGCTAGTATCGGCCAATAAAATTGGTATCGGCATCGGCTAGTATCGGCATCGGCCAAAAAAAAAAGAATCGGCATCGGCATCGGCCTTTTTTTGCCGATGCCACATCGGTTTTTTTTTGGTCGATGGCATATTGGCCCATTTTCCTGCTTTAAATTCTTGTTTGATTTTATTTGCAGCTGAATCGCACTGTGTTTCTTTTTTATATCTCGCTTTGTATATTTATTACATTTTTATTATACGTTACAACCTAGTGTTGCCAGAGTAGGGGTTTTCTCCCTAGATTTGTTTGATTTTGTGACAAATATTAAAGGGGACAATATTTTACAGATATTTTTATTCTATTTTTGTTACATCAACACCTTGTTCAGCTATATTGGCTATATATTATAATTTTATTTAGTTTTTAATTGTTTATTTTCTTATTTTTGTTTGTTAATTTGTTATGAAATGAAATGTACTGTTATATGTAATAATTCCTTTTGTTATTTAAAAATATAAACTGTGTTTTGATTGAATTCATTCGTGTTGTTTTTTCTATGGAATCGGCATCGGCATCGGCATCGGCGATTCTCGGCCTTTTGACCGATTAATCGGCATCGGCCTGAGAATTGGCCGATGCCGATTAATCGGCATCGGCATCGGCCAAAAAATTTGGCATCGGTCGGACTCTAGTTCTAGTGCAGTAAATAGGCACGCAGCATTACTCCCGCTGCATTCCCACTCTCCCACTTGCACGCACTTTCGCGTTTTGCTTTGTGCGATATTCGCAAGCACTAAGCAGCGAGCACTCCCGCTGCTGCTTCCAAGTGCAATTGCACATTCGCACTTCTGCCTAAACAATTTCCACACTCTCGCTGGCAGAAGTAAACAAACGCAAATATAGTGCGACGAGTAGCCTATTTTAGCAGCACATTGAACAATTTTCTGAGACTTAGAAAATTTTCAATAGTGCTGCACTTACACACTCATTGCACAGCTGTTGTCACCCCAAGTAAATACAGTGGGACAAAAACACCCCACCTGTACCCAAAAAATTTTAATCGTTCACCCCATTATTATTTGGTTCTCCTTATACCAAATATAATAAGAATCAATTATTATTACCCATTAACACTAATATACATATATATTATCAAACACTGACTCTTTACAAACAAACATATATTTACGTTTGCACACAAATAAAGACACATTCACATACACATTTGACGATATATTAAAAAATTTTGCTAATAATAATAATAATAATAATAATAATAATAAATTTTGTTTAATAATAATTCCCCCAATTCTTATTTACATATTTCTCATTTTTTCCCAATACATATACCAATTTCTCGACGCGTTTACACACAGTTGTAAACTTTTATCCTCAACAGAAATACAAATTCGTATTGAAAAATTATTTACACTTTCGTGTACATTTTCCCATTTCCAAATTATCGTTCGAGCAGACGCTGTAATATTTCTGGTTTATTCGCCATAAGCCTAATATTTATATTCAAACGAATTTCAAACCACTTTCGAGCCTTTTTAAGCCATTTCAATGCCTGTTGAGCGATCCCCCAAGCGTCCAATTAAAAAAATGGAATCTTCTTCCCCAAGGTATCTTATTCCCCAGCCTGCCGTCAGCCGCAACTCTTCCTCAAACCCGAGGACGCGGGGACGAGCAACCCCCACTATATTTAATTGCAATCTGCAATGGCGGCCGCGATGTTCAGATGAGTGCTGTCTTCAGTGATCCGTCGAGCCCATCTCTAATCCCAATCTTTCCTTCTCCTTTTGTAATCATGTTCCCCCTATCTTCTGCTCCCCGGCTTCGGCCGTTTGTATCGTTTAACCCTTAAATGCATGGCGTACCATATATGGTACAATCCTAAATCCTTCGTACATCTGTTGAATCAATTTAAATCATGTTTGTGCTTGCTCTAGATTGATTCGAAAATAATTGCCCCATGCATTTAAGGGTTAATGTTTCTCGTTGTTGGATGGTGTTTATTCATGGAGGTATGAATATCGAGTAACAGATAGTACTCGATATTCATACCTCCATGAATAAACACCATCCAACCCGAAACCACACCGTTTTATTTCTACCGCTCCGCGACGAACCGAAACACCGTGCTTCTTGAGCATCTTCCGACAGGTGGCCGATTGGCAACAACTAGCAAACTATTTGTGGAAAGTTGTGGACAAATTCGACCAGTAATAGCATTGTACAAAATATTTTAAAGTTTTTAATCCATCTTTGTATTTCGATTTGATGTTTACTAGAAACAACCATAAAATGGTGTAAATGTTTTGATTCCAGTCTACATCGATTTCTATTATTGATGCAGATATTTCTGCATTTTGAAAAATCAATATAAACAACAACAAAACCTTTTCCTTTTTTGTTTTCATCTAAAAATTAATAATTTTAAAAAAATTTATTTATACATAGCCCATTTGGCCCACGAGTTCGCACACAAAAATCGAAATGCTGGAAAAGTGCGCAACATTCGCGCATTTTTTTCATAAAATGTTACTGAAATATCTAAGCTATACGCTAATGAAAACAGTTTTGCTCGATCTCACAAGACTCACAACTATATATAGTATATCTATGAAAAGGTCCAAAATTGGACAATTATTAAGCTTTTAAACAAAAAATCAAACAAAATACTTTTTTAACAAAACAAAATACACACTGCATTACTGAAATACCTGAACATGAAGGTTGAATAATTAATTTTTAAATACTTTTTAAAATTAATAAACAGAAATCGTTTTGAAGTAAAGGAAAAACGCGTTTATCGCTGTTCGCACAAAAACTGAAAAGAAATGTCAACTTTCAGAGTGCTTTGCGGGAAAACGGTGCTTTGCACGTAGTGATGCAGAATTTTATCGACTTTAACCCGGTACCAAAAACATCTTTGTATCTTTATTTTTCGTTTTTAAATTAATCGGCACTTTACTTATATATTACCCCACTGTGCGACGATGACGATGCTTTGGTTCGCTTTGCGCTTCAACAAAGATCAATAAACATGCATGCAAAAAATGATTGAGCGATCACTACGCCAGCAATTAAGCGATGTGAAACTGGGAGTGTAAGCCGATTTTTGTGCGTTTTTTGCAATTCACGTACACAGTCTGTGTGAGCTGGCAGTGATCAGCTCTTCACTGTTTCCGCTCTTATCCCGATATTAGGGATTATTGTGCAAACTAAAATTCCGCCAGTTTCCTTTCAATTATTTGCTTTTTTCTGCATCAAATACACAACATATCAACTTTTTGGTTTCATTACGTAGATATTATTGAAAAATATACCAAAGAACACAAAGCTTAATGCGTTGAATACGACAGGGTCAATTGCCGCCGTTTTTATTTCGCAGTTCTTCATTTAGCGAATCTCTAACGATCAGATCAGAACAGGTATGCTTTTGGTGATAAATGCTCTAGTTCGAACGCAGGACTGTTTTTTTTTATTTTTTTATTTTTTTTTTCTTTGGTCACAAAAAATGTCTCACACCAGCAACACTGGAAATTGAAATGAACTAGAACAGCAACCCCGTTTTAGAAATTTATATGGAGGAAAAAGTACGTTCCTGATCAAGCTTGGGGCCTACTAGTAGGCCCCAAGGTTGCAATTTTGCAATAATATTAGTGAAATTCTGTGCATGTATTTCTACCGGCTCTCCCACTTTCACATCGCTTAATCGCTGACTACGCCACAACAACCACCACTTGAATGTGCACGAGTGAAACCGTTGCGAACAACAACATTGCTTTTTGCTGTTGGCGTATGCAAATCTAACAGAAAATGTTATGAACTTAACATGCTCAAATGCCTACGCTTTGCTCTTCCCGCTCGCATCATAATAGCAGAAAACACTTCTGTGCCCACATGCGGGTTCTATATTACTTCATATTCATTGCTGTAACATAGATATAAAGTTGTTGCGGGCGGAAATGTAAGTATATAGCATTGATTTCTTGACTTCAATATGTAAGATAGTTATTTCTGCAGTAAAACGTTGCGGGAAGAAAACATCGATCTGAAAATGAAAATACAATCTTTGGCACAGTCAAAACTATATTTGAAAAAACATTCAACTTTTACAGAGGGTCATACTCAAATTTTAAAAACTGCTGATACAAAAAAATATGGGATGAGGAAGACAAACCGTGATCCATCATAATATACTTTTACGAAAATGACTTCTTTAATCTCTAAGTTCGTTTTTGAATTGTGCTTGAAAATAAAACCACTTCAATTACTTAGCGCAAAACGCAGTCAGAAACCAACAATCACTTTATTTACAAATTTACACTTTGGTTATCTTTACACTACTACTAACTACTACAAACTCGACCCTCTGCGCTGCACACTGCTGCCTTTTATACTTGTTTGCTTATCGCGCCGATTGTTCTCACACATTCCAATCGGCCTATCTCTCGATCCTTCTCGCACAGCTCATTAGCATCGCTAGCCACCCTTGCCATATCGAAATTATAGCAAGTCTGCCGTACTCTAAAACGCGTGAGTAAAAGTATGCCCGTAAGTCCGCCGGAGTAAGACGCCAAGCGCTCCAAATGGACTACTTTCAGCCTAGCGTTTCTGTTGCAGCAGCGTTGAACCCTGTACACCACGTCATTAATCCTGGTCACGACCTTGTACGGTCCTTCCCCTGACGTTTGAAGTTCTGGAGACAAACCTTTTCTCCGCTGCGGGTTGTAGTGCATTACCAGACCGCGTTCCTGGAACCCTGCTGTGCTAGCCCGTAGATCATATCTGGCTTTCATCTTATTGCTGACCAGTTGAGTGCGGCTCCGTGATCTCCTCATAGGCCCTTTCGCAGCCGAACACCGATTACAGCCTCTAATCCACTCGGCGACAGACTCCTGGCATCCTACCCAATAGAACCGCCTTCTTATCTAAGCGACCGTTTTTGCTATGCCCAGGTGCCTTCCATTGGAGTCGTTATGGTTTGCCTCGATGACATCGTCGATCCGGCCTTTCGGGACCACTATTAGGGATTTTCTGATTTTTCCCTACTCTCCCACTCGCGGTATAGGCAGCCATCCTTCAGGCGTAGACTTTGCCACTGTGCCCAGTAAGCCTTCGCGATCGGGCTCTCACCAGCCATCTCCATATCCATATCCTCGCGCTGGTCCTTCTGTAGCCTTTCCGCAAGCCAATCTTCCTCTTGTAGAACTCTAACCGACCGAACATCCACAATCTGTCCCTTGTTTTCGGCTTGCGAATCATGCCTGCGCTCGGTTTTGCAATAATGGTATGGCAGTGCGTCAGCCCATCTTGGCGACGTCTGTTGTCCGGAACGCTTCTCTCGCAGATGGCAGTCTCGTGTTATGTGGCCTGGCTTGCCACATCACCAGCAACTGACTTTAGATGAAACAGCCCGCAGCCCCGCTGGTACCTCTGAGCTCACTGTCTGGCTTTGCGTGACACGTCCAGATTGGGCTCAACGCATACGTATATGGTTCTTCAGCTCGCAGTAATACAGCATTTTGCTGTGCTCGTCACTGTATTTGACTGCCAGCGCCAGGTCTCGTAATCACCTCTCAAACCTTCCGGAACTGTTTTTATTACTGACCTCTTCGAGCCAGTATCAGTCTCCGCCCTTTCCTAACATCGGTCCACTGACTCTCCAAAGCAGCCATATCGAATTGTAGTTTGAATGTGTCGAACGACTTAGTACCATCATAAGTAGGCACTTCTATGGCAAAACTTTCCTCAACTGGCGGCAACCATTCTCGCGGCTGTACCTCTTTAAGCCGCTCGTCTATTTTCCTGTTCACTGAATCTTCTAGGCTGTCAACTCGTTTGCTCAGGGAATCATCCAGGTCGTCAACTCGTTTATCCAAGTGTTCCACTCGAGTTCCCAGGTACTCCACCTTCACATTTAGCTTGTTGGAGATTTCCAACACTTTCTGTTCCAAGCGCGCAGAATTTTCCTGAAGCTTGCTGGACAACTCGCAATTTGCACTTTCGAGTTTCGCTGACACTTGCGCCGATATTTCATGGGTCGCCGTTTCCATTCGCGCCGAAATTTCCTGATTCGTAGTTTCCAGTTTCGCTGCCATTTGCGCCGAAATTTCCTGATTCGTGGTTTCCAATTTCGCTGCCATTTCTCGATTCGATTTGCAGTTTCGACTTTTGCCGAAATTTCCTGATTCGTAGTTTCCAGTTTCTCGAACATGCCTTTCATTGCAACCATTAGCTGGCTCATGTCCATTGCTTGTGGTGGCGCAGCCGCTGCAGCCGTACTTTTCGTCGACGCAGCACCCGTAGGCGGTTCCTCCACCTTGGCTGACGCCTCTAGCTCCTGCGTTCCGAACTCGTGCGCAGTCCAATCGAAGCCTCGTGCCTCACACGCCTCTCGCAAGCGCAGCTGTAACTCCACCTTACCGCCAGCATTCGGCAAATTCCAGGCAGCCAGCTCCTTCTTCAGCTGGTCCACCTTCAGCAGCTCGAGTTTAACCATGTCTGCGTTTTTACTTTATTTATTATTTTTTTTTTGTTTATTTTCAGTAGCACAATCCCACTTCAGACACCAAAGGTTACGAAAATTACTTCTTTAATCTCTAAGTTCGGTTTTGGATTGTGCTTGAAAATAAAACCACTTTAATTACTCAGCGCAAAACGCAGTCAGAAACCAACAATCACTTTATTTACAAATTTACACTTTGGTTATCTTTACACTACTACTATTGCATGTTTCCCCTTTGCTTGCTCAAATCAGACTCGACCCTCTGCGCTGCACACTGCTGCCTTTTATACTTGTTTGCTTATCGATCGTTCTCGCACATCCCATTACCATCGCTAGCCATCCTTGCCATATCGAAATTATAGCAAGTCTGCCGTACTCTAAAACGCGTGCCTAAAAGTATGCCCGTAAAACATTCATGCATAGCACAGCGACAGAGTGCCTCATCGTTACAATACATATGTATTCCACAAGCCAAAAAGCCCAGTGAGGAGTTGCCTGAACTCCCATCTGGCGCGTCCCCTGGTCGCGGATTGGGGAACGCTTAGCGGTGGGAGGAATATGGCGGCGCAAGGCATGGCTAGGGGTGACAACCCGAAAAAGTGTCGCTCTGGTAGTGCCTAAGGGAATGGAGAGGGCGGGGATATACGCCCAAGTGTCGGTAGAAACCGCGGGCCTGGCTTCTGATGGCAGCGCAGCTGACGTCGAAGCTAAGTCGCCAGCACTGCATGCGACGGGTGCATGTTATAAAAGCAAGGGATCCCGATCGGTAGATGTGGCTGAGCCAATCGCCTCTCCCTCTGAAAAGGATTTTGTTGAGGTGGCGCAGACTGGCGGTACGCCGTTTACGACGCCCACTTCGATGCCAGCCGCTGCTCCGTCGGTTGGTGGTGTGAGCGAAAGTGCAGTCATGGCGACGCGAACACGGGAAGTGCTCTCCAGCGCCAGTGACTCGCCGACAAACCCCACCAAAGGACGTGGTGGTATCCAGGAACGGTTGCAAAACCTCTCTCTGGATGACTGCATCGCTGCCGCGGAGAGTGGTGAAGTGTCAGTTGACCTCCCTGTGGTTGAGACGGCCGACTTGAACCCGCAGGTACGCGGCAGGCGAGGCAAAAGGAAGAGGGTTCGGTCTAATGAGCCCTCCTCCCCCTCCCGAACTGTTACTCTTCGGAGTGCTGATGTGGTTGAGCCGACGCTATCAGCCGCACCTGGCATCAGAAGCTTCTGAGGCTGTGGCGGTTGCTCCACCGAGCGGCGCCATTGTCGCTTTGAGTCATGTGGCTGACGGTGTAGGCGCAGCGACCTCCACCACGCCTCAGGTCAAGTGCGCTGTTATATAAAAAGTTCTATTTGATTATAGTTGCGGAACGCGACCGCGTTTATTCAAGTTTTCTGACGACTGACTTATGCCTTGATTACACGTAACGAGTAGAGTGGCGAGAAATCAAAATGGTACTAGGCCGAGAGAGTTGGGTGGGCGAGCAAAAGCGACGAGTTGTTCAAACGTATTTTGACACGTGCCGAGTCAGTTCTGTTTTATAATGCACAAAATGAACTAAGCAACTTGCGCAATTAAACTCAACCGAGCGAAAAGTGGCGTATGACGCATTCCGCTTGTGACGAGCGATTCAGCGAATCGCTGCGAAAAGAAGAAAAATGTAACGGTAAAGTAGTACTCGGCCTAGTAAACAAAATGTGATTCTAGTGACTCTCTCGCCACTCTACTTGATCACTGACTCGATCAACAACTCGCCTTACTGTTTAGACGAAACGAGTACTCGTTCGAAATACTGTCTCGCCACTCTGCTCGTTACGTGTAATCAAGGCATTACGCTAAAAGCTTATACTAAAGGCTTGATTACACGTAACGAGTAGAGTGGCGAGACATCAAAATGGTACTAGACCGAGAGAATTGGGATGGCGAGCAAAAGCGACGAGTTGTTCAAACGTATTTTAACACGTGGCGAGTCAGTTCGGTTTTACAATGCACAAAATGAACTAAGCAACTCGCGCAATTAAACTCAACCGAGCGAAAAGTGGTGTGTGACGCATTCCGCATGTTACGAGCGATTCCGAATGTGACGAGCGATTCCGCGAATCGCGGCGAAAAAGAGAAAAATATAACGGTAAAATAGTACTCGGCCTAGTAAACAAAATGTGATTCTAGTGACTCTCTCGCCACTCTACTCGGTCACTGACTCAATCAACAACTCGCCTTACTGTTTAGACGAAACGAGTACTCGTTCGAGTTGCTGTCTCGTCACTCTACTCGTTACGTGTAATCAAGCCTTTAGTACGCGGTGCTCGTTAGTAGGTGCCCGCTTGTGGCCGCTCATATGACAAGCGGGTGTCAGCTTGCTATTATTCCCAACGCCATGGGAATGTGTAACCAAGCCGGGCTCCCACCACAACACCTTCCTTTTCAGGGGAAAAAAAATTCTTTCAGCATACACTTTGTATGTTGAAGAAAGTTTTTTTGAACAATTACAATTTTAAATCTAAAATTTAAATTTTATACTATTAATTTTTTTTACTATTCTTCTATAATATATAATATAATATAACTTTACAATTATTTTCAATGTTCAAATCTTTTTCTATTCTTATTGTTATTTTTATAAAAGTTACTAAAATAAAACTAATACAATTTAATATATTTTGTATTTGTATCCTCGCGCAAGGATATATTTCGATTTAAATTAAAGTAATGTCGTATTTTTATATTAATGAAATAGTTTTAGTCTGTCCTCGTGGACTCGGAATTGTTTATTTGAATCATGCACAAGTAAACAGTTATTGTTGTTGTCTGTTTGTAATTTAATCTAATTTGTGTCCTGTTTTATTACTTATTAAAACCTTATCTCCAATTTTTATTTTTATTTCAGATATATTTCTTTCTGTATATTGCTTAGAGATAGCTTTTTTCTCTAGCAGTTGTTTTGCTCTTGTTTGAGCTACTTGTAATTTAAATTTAAGTTCTTTTGCGTAATTGTCAACATTGTACAGTGGATCTTGTCATTATTTTCAAATTCGTTTGCTATTCTCCCAAATACAAGCTCAAATGGACAGTACCCTGCCAGACGCGTGTGATCGAAACTACAACACATTTACAAAAATTCTCGCTGAAACTAACGCATAAACATTTACAAGTGAAATTTTGAAGTATGTTCAATGCAAGCGGGAAAAATAAGTTTCAGTACGTAAAAGTTCCCTGTAGATGGCAATATATAGTACATACGGCACGTGCCGCTTTGACGCTTGCGCCCATGACGCAAATGTCACGTGATTGTGAAAAATGAAACAAAAGTGTGTCAAAAGCAGGTCAGCGGTGGAAAAATTAAAAAAAAAGATAAGTACAATTGTTTATTATTTTTTGCATACCAGGTATGCGCCTATGAAACCGGTAACGACATCTAGCGGTAAATAGCCGAATATTTATAAACTTCGGAACCGTACCAATTGTCATGTTTACTTCTTCTGTCATATGTCAACAATATTCAGTTCACAATTTGTCAAGTTTCATCCAACAACGCATTGTTTGACGCTCCGGAAAATGTCGGATTACGTGCCTACAAATTACGATTTGCGGACACAGTTAATTTTGTGTTACCATTTGAAGAAAAACGCTTTTGAATCGCATCGAATGCTTGTGGAAGCTTACGGCGAGCATGCTCTTGGTCGCACACAGTGTAACGAGTGGTTCAATAAATTTAAAAGTAGTGATTTTGATGTGAGAAACGAGGAGCGTGGCCGGCCACCAAAAAAGTTTGAAGACGCCGAATTGCAAGCATTGCTCGATGAAGATGATAGCCAAACGCAAGAACAGCTCGCAGAACAATTGGGTGTTGACCGTCGGACCGTCGGAAAACATTTAAAAGCAATGGGAAAAATTTTAAAGGTCGGTAGATGGGTGCCACATGAACTGACTGAAAGGCAGCAAGAAAACCGAAAAACCACTTGTGAAATGCTGCTCGCCCGGTGCAAAAGAAAGTCGTTTTTGCATCGAATCGTAACTGGTGATGAAAAGTGGGTCTATTTCAAGAATCCCAAACGAAAAAGATCGTATTGTAACGATAAGACAGTTTGTCGCTGTGCAAAGCAACCCTGTCGCTACGCGCCGTGCTATAATTCAATCTGGCAACGACGGCCGCGACAATGATGGCAACTTTTAGTCCAATCTGGCAATGATGGTCGCGATCATCATGGAAACCTTTAGTCCACTCCGGAATGTGCGAGAACGATCTGCGCGATGGCCGGACAGGTATAAAAGACAGCCGGGTGCGGCGCAGCGAGTCAGTCTGATTTTGACTAGTGAAGGTGCCACACGGAGTAATTGAGCGAATAATTAAGTGTAAAGACAGTAAAGTGTAAACCTGTGAAATAAAGTGATTGTTGGTTTATTTTATTGACTGCGGTTGAGGAACTAAGTGTGTTTTGTTTTCAAATTACGCAATCCAGAGATACGTATTAGCCCACTAAAACTCATATTCGTAACATTTGGTGTCAGAAGTGGGATTGTGTTACTGAAAGTAAAAAAAAAAATAAAAATTAATTACAAAACGCAGACATGGTTAGACTGGAGCAACTGAAGGTGGACCAGCTGAAGAAGGAGCTGGCCGCTTGGAATTTGCCGACTGCTGGCGGAAAGGTGGAGTTGCAGCTTCGCTTGCGAGAGGCGTGTGAATCACGAGGCATTGATTGGACTGCGCACGAGTTCGGGACGCAGGAGCTAGATTCGTCGGCCAAAGTGGAGGAATCGCCTGCGGGTGCTGCGTCGATGCAAAGTACGGCTGCAGCGGCTGCGCCACCACAAGCATTGGACATGAGCCAGCTAATGGTTGCACTTAAAGGCATGTTCGAGACTTCCAACCGTGAAATGGCAGCCAAAATGGAAAATGAAAATCGCGAAATGTCGACGCAGATGGCAGCGAAGCTGGAAACTACGAATCTCGAAATTTCGGCAAAAGTCGAGACTGCAAATCGGGAAATGGCAGAGCGAATGGAAAACAAGCTTCAGGAAAATTCTGCGCGCTGGGAGCAGAAAGTGGAAGAAATCGCCAACCAGCTGAATGTGAAGGTGGAGCACCTGGGAACTCGAGTGGAACATTTGGATAAACGAGTCGACGACCTGGATGATTTCCTGAACAAACGTGTTGGCGATCTTGACGATTCCCTGAACAAACGAGTTGACAGTCTGGATTCGATTCGATGAACAGAAAAATGGACGAGCGGCTTAGGGAGGTACAGCCGCGAGAATGGTTGCCGCCGGTTCCGGAAAGTGTTGCCACCCGAGCAGAAGTGCCTACTTATGATGGGACTACGCCGTTCGATACATTCAAGCTACAATTCGACCTGGCTGCTCTGGAAAATCAGTGGACCGATGTAAGGAAAGGTCGGAGATTGGCGCTGGCTCTAAAAGGTGCTGCGGCTGAGGTAATAAAATCAGTTCCAGAATGTTTAAGAAGTGAGTACGAGACCGTCATAAGGGCGTTGGCAGCGAAGTACAGCGACGAGCACAACAGAACGCTGTACTACTGTGAGCTGAAGAACCGCAGGCAAAGAGCCAACGAGGCGCTGCAGGCATATGCAGCAGACATTGAGCGGCTCGTACAGCTGTGCTACCCGTCCTTCGGCGCTGATGATCTCGAGAGGATGAAGATTGAGGCGTTTATTGAAGGTCTTCATGATCCGGAGACACGTCGCAGTGCGTTGATGATGGGTAAGCCGACATTTAGGGAGACGGTGACCAGCGCGATGACATACGAGGCGACATGGATTGGGAGCACTCGGTATGCACCTGCAAGGATACGCCAGATCCAGCCGGACAACGACATTGCGATCCAGGCAACAAGCTCTGAGCCACCGGGCAGGCCACGGGTGGTCTCCTCTAAAGTTGTTTGCTGGGTATGTGGCAAGCAGGGCCACATATCACGAGACTGCCGCCAACGAAAGAGGCGTTCCCGTTCTCGATCGCAATCGCCTGAAGCGAGGAATACTGACAATCGAGGCTCAGCCAACAAGCGCAGGGCTGAGGACGGCGAGTCGTTAAACTAAAACGGGTCAGCCCAAAGGGGCGTGAGCTGATCCCCACAATCTGCCGCCCCACCGTCCTTGTCTCACAGCTGAAACGACAGCCCAGCAGCTTGACAATTGAAGGAAGGATAGATGGAAAGTTGTTCGTGTTGACACTGGGTACTGGAGCGTCATATTCGATCATAAAAAGGAAGCTTCTGAAGAACTGGGAACCGCTGCATGGCATACAGCTGAGGACTGCGACTGGCGAGCGTGCGCCGGTAAGAGGAAAAGTAACAAAAACAATTACTATCGGCACCAGCAGCCTGGAACATGAGTTCATCGTCGCGGATATAATGGACGACGTAATTATCGGCGTGGATTTCATGATTAGGCACGGTTTTACGCTGGACCTGAAGGAAAATGTGCTGAGATATGCCAACGTTGAATTCCCGCTGCACACCGGCTATGAGCGAAGCGTGGCGGTAAGGAAGGTTGTATCGTGTCAACACAGGAGGATACCAGCGAACTCCGAGGCGATTGTGTGGGCAAAGGTGGACGAGGACGATGGGACGAGTCGGCTGTGGGTTGTAGAAGCACCGAATCAAGGACACGACAACATCATCATCGGACGTACATTAGTGGAACCTAAGAATGGCAGAATACCAGTCAGAATACTGAACCCCCTGAATGCACCCAGATATGTCGGGAAAGATGAGGTAATTGGCGAGTGTAAGGAAGCTGTAGCAGTGGTCAATTGCGAGAGTAGCCCACCTGGAGGTAATAAGAAGAGCGATTTTAACATGGACGTCATACCGCAAGAGAACCAGTGGAGCAGCGAGTTGACGGCCAAGCAGAAACAGAAGGTGAGGTCACTCCTGCAGCACTATGGGTCAATATTTGCGGCAGAAACAGGCGGAAGAACAGCCATAGTGAAGCACAACATCGACACCGGAAGCGCAAAACCGATTCGCCAACCGCCAAGACGAGTTCCTCTGGCCAAGAGGGAGGAGGTCACAAAGTTGATCGAAAACATGCGGAAAGAAAAGGTCATAGAGCCTTCTTCGGGCCCCTGGTGCTCGCCGGTCGTGCTGGTCAAGAAAAAGGATGGCAGTACCCGGTTTTGTGTGGACTATCGGAAACTCAATGATGTGACCAAGAAGGACAGTTATCCACTACCTCGGATCGATGACACCTTGGACACACTGTCAGGCACACAGTGGTTCTCCACGCTCGACTTACGCAGCGGCTATTGGCAGGTAGAGCTTGCAGACAAGGACAAGGAGAAAACGGCTTTCAGTGTTGGCGATGGTTTGTGGCAGTTCACCGTCATGCCGTTTGGACTCTGCAACGCACCAGCAACATTCGAGCGGCTAATGGAACGCGTACTAAAGGGGCTGCATTGGCGGACGTGCCTGGTGTACCTCGACGACATAATCGTGATGGGTAAAAGCTTCGACGACCACCTGGGAAAGCTGAAGGAGGTATTCGAGCGGATACAAAAAGCTGGGCTTAAACTCAACCCGAAGAAGTGCTCGCTGTTCCAAAAAGAGGTCAAGTATCTGGGTCATACGGTTTCCGCCCGCGGAGTACATACGGATGAAGGCAAAATCACGGCGGTGAAGGAGTGGCCCCGGCCACGCAATCTACACGAACTCCGCAGTTTCCTGGGCCTGTGCACATACTACCGCCGATTTGTTCCGGGATTCGCGAACATAGCCAGCAGCTTGCACAAACTGACGAAAAAGAGCCAAGCTTTCGAGTGTAACGAAGAGCAGGAGCAGGCTTTTGCACGTCTGAAGGAAAAACTGTGCATTGCTCCAATTCTGGCCTTCCCCGTGCCTGGAGAGATGATTGTGCTGGATACGGATGCGAGCGGGCATAGTATTGGCGGTGTGCTATCACAGATAATAGACGGCCAAGAACAAGTGATAGCATACTACAGTAGGATTCTGTCGAAACCGGAACGCAACTACTGTGTGACACGGAGAGAACTGCTGGCGGTATTGGACTGCGTAAAACACTTCCACAAATATCTGTATGGACAAAGGTTTCGCCTGCGCACAGATCATGCGGCATTGAGATGGCTCCTGCACTTTAAGGATCCTGAAGGCCAATTGGCGCGGTGGATCGAGCGACTGCAGAGCTACGACTACACGATAGAGCATCGGAAGGGCAGTAGCCATGGCAATGCCGATGCCTTGTCACGCCGTCCGTGCGAAGTCGAATGCAGGGCGTGCTCGCGAGCCGAAAGCAAAGAACAGATAGTGGACGTCCGGTTGGTGAGCGTTATGCCAGAGGAAGAGTGGTCTGCGGAGAGGCTACAAAAGGACCAGCGGGAGGATGCGGATCTTGCAAAAATCGTCGAAGGCAAAGAGCAAGGCGCACGTCCAGACTGGCAGGAGATGGCCGGTGAAAGCCCGATCGCCAAGGCTTACTGGGCACAGTGGAAAAGTCTGCGGCTGAAGGAAGGATGCCTGTACCGCGAATGGGAGAGCGCGGATGGACGAACCAGCAACTCCCTAATGGTAGTGCCGAAATGCAGAATCAACGAGGTCATCGAGGCATACCATAACGACTCCAGTGGAGGGCACCTAGGCATCACCAAAACCGTCGCCAAAATAAAAAGACGATTCTACTGGGTAGGATGTCAGGAGTCTGTAGCCGAGTGGATTAAGAGCTGCGACCGATGTTCAGCAGCGAAAGGGCCAACAAGAAGATCTCGAGGCCGCATGCAGCAGTACAACGTGGGAGCGCCCTTCGAGCGGATTGCTATGGACGTCGCCGGCCCATTCCCAACTAGTACTCAAGGCAACAAATATGTGCTGGTGGTAATGGATTACTTCAGCAAATGGCCCGAAGTGTACCCAATTCCTAACCAGGAGGCCACTACGATCTCGGAAAAGCTGGTAAACAACTGGGTAGCCAGGTTCGGAGTTCCGTTGGAGTTGCACTCGGATCAAGGCCGGAATTTCGAGTCTGCGGTATTCAAGGAAGTGTGTGAGCTGCTGGGGATAAAGAAAACGCGTACCACCCCTTTGCACCCACAGTCCGACGGCATGGTGGAACGCTTTAACCGGACACTAGAGGAATACCTGCGGAAAGTGGTAGGCAGGAATCAAAAGGATTGGGACACGCATATCCCCTTGTTCCTAATGGCGTATAGGTCAGCCCCGCACGACACGACATCACTCACTCCAGCCCGAGCAGTATTCGGCACAGAATTACGGTTACCCGCTGACTTGAAGTTCGGGGTAGTCAGCACGACGGGAGGCGCTAAGACGGACTACGTGGCCAATAAGCGGGCGGAACTGGAGGAGATTCACCAGTTTATAAGGAGCCGCACCAAACTGGTCAGCGATAAGGCGAAAGCCAGATATGATCTACGGGCCAACTCAGCAGGGTTCCAAGAAGGCGATCTGGTAATGCTCTACAACCCGCAGCGGAGGAAAGGTTTGTCTCCGAAACTTCAAGCGTCATGGGAAGGACCTTACGAAGTCGTGACTAGGATAAACGACGTGGTATACAGGATTTAACGTTGCAGCAATAAAGGCGCTAAGCTGAAGGTAGTCCATTTGCAGCGCCTGGCGCCTTATCACAGCGGAACCTCGGCACTTGTTCGGGACGAACAAGTCTAAGTGGTGGGCAGTGTAACGATAAGACAGTTTGTCGCTGTGCAAAGCAACCCTGTCGCTACGCGCCGTGCTATAATTCAATCTGGCAACGACGGCCGCGACAATGATGGCAACTTTTAGTCCAATCTGGCAATGATGGTCGCGATCATCATGGAAACCTTTAGTCCACTCCGGAATGTGCGAGAACGATCTGCGCGATGGCCGGACAGGTATAAAAGACAGCCGGGTGCGGCGCAGCGAGTCAGTCTGATTTTGACTAGTGAAGGTGCCACACGGAGTAATTGAGCGAATAATTAAGTGTAAAGACAGTAAAGTGTAAACCTGTGAAATAAAGTGATTGTTGGTTTATTTTATTGACTGCGGTTGAGGAACTAAGTGTGTTTTATTTTCAAATTACGCAATCCAGAGAAACGTATTAGCCCACTAAAACTCATATTCGTAACAGTATGTTAACCGCGGCGAAAGTGCGCAATCGACCGCAAGGCCAGATCGCTTCGGAAAGAAGGCCATGCTATGTGTTTTCTGGGACCAGCGTGGTGTCATATGGTATGACCTTCTAAAACCTGGTGAAACGGTTAACGGTGAACGTTACCAACAACAATTGGCCGATTTGAACCGTGCTATACGCCAAAAACGCCCAGAATATGAAGGCAACACAAAGTGATTTTCCTCGATGACAACGCACCACCACACCGCACTAGAGCCACCAAAGAATTGGTTGCATCGTACAACTGGGAAGCTCTTGCTCATGCGGCTTACTCACCAGACTTGGCGCCTTCGGATTATCACATGTTCGCATCGATGGGCCACGCATTAACGGAACGGCGCTTCAATTCTCACGCAGAAGTCAAAAAATGGATCGATGATTGGTTTCAGGCAAAAGACGAAACATTTTTTTGGCGAGGCATCCATAAATTGCCTGAGAGATGGGAAAAATGTGTAGCTAGCGATGGCCATTACTTTGAAGAATAAAATTGTAATCATTTCCTCACAATAAACGTGTTTTTTTCAAAAATAATGACCAGTTTCATAGGCGCATACCTGGTAAATATGTTAATTACATTTTATTTAAAGTAGATGAGAAGCGTATCAAAAGAGTTGTTTGCCTAATGTTAGCGTTCCTTTCATTGAATCTTTGCAGATTGTGTTCAGCGTTAGCGCTCCTAACCTCAAAAATGTCGTGGACTGTGGGTGAATTTCATTTAATTATATTTCGAAAATTTTGAATAATTTCATTATTTTGTTTCGTACTATAAATGTGTAAGTTTTCAAAATGAATTCAATTCAATTTCAAATTAATGATTTTTTAATAATAAAAAACCTTTTTTATAAAAATAAACATTTGAAATAATAAAATACCAAGGCTTTTTTATTTTCAATCAGCTGTGATAGGTTTATGCGTCAAGTGTGATGCCATTTGATATCACTCGTGAGGGAGATGTACATCAGCAGTGACTAATCACACCTGATTGGGGTTTGATCATTGCTGATTCGAGTGAGCGAGACAACTATATGCTAGACCACTTTTAAATCGCCTGTGTATGAAGGTGATGCAGAATCACATGTACACAAAAGTACCCATCACATTTTTCACACTGCTAGTGGAAAAATTATCGAGATTATGATCGAAATTTCATCACATGTGATCGTTATATGATTGATCAAATGATGGTCACTGTCCTTGCAGGGCATGTACTGCCGTAGGGGTAGTGTTGTAACAGTAAATGAAATATTTTAGCCATTCGTCCCAATCATTTTTGTCGATTGAGATGTATGATCTCAAATATTCATTTAAGGTGCAATGGTTACGTTCTATTGTTCCTAGAGTTTGGTGATGGTGTGCTGTTAATGTTAGTTTTTTAATTTTTAACAATTCGCAAATTTCGTTCAAAAGTTGATTCTTGTATTCCGTTCCCATATCTGAAATCAATGTATTTATCGGCCCGTAAATCAAGATAAAAGAATCTACAATTGCTTTAGCAACCGTTTTTGCGTTCTTATTTGGAATTGGTATTGCAACTAGGTATTTTGTTAGATCGCAAATAATTGTAACAGCGTATTCGTTAGCATTTTCTGTTTTCGGTAGTGGACCTATGGTATCCACTAGAACAATGTCAAATGCAGTCGCTAGTGTTGGGGTTGGAATCCCAGGTGGTTTATTTGTTTTATTGTTTTTGATTTTTGACATTTGTCACATACTTTGATATACTTGGCAATATCTTTCGTTATGTATTTCCAATAATAATATCTCTTAATTTTTGATAGTGTTCTAGATGTCCCACTGTAGCCACTAGTGATTGGATCCTCATGAAACTTTTTTAAAATTTTTTCAATTTCAGCTTTATCCCGTCCATTCACTATAGTCAACCGAGGTAGTAGCGCTACTTCAAAATTTTTCAAATATTTGTGGCCCAATTTTTTGAATTCATTTATGCATATATACTGTTACGAAAATGACTTTTCTAAGTTCGTTTTGGATTGTGCTTGAAAATAAAGCAACTTCAATTACTAAGCGCAAAACGCAGTCAGAAACCAACAATCGCTTTATTTACAGATTTACACTGTGCTTGTATCTACACTTGTTACTACTTTGCTTGTTCAAATCAGACTTGTCCCCTGCGCTGTATGCGGCTGCCTTTTATACTTGTCCGATTGTTCTCGCATATTCCAATCGGACTCTCACTCGACCATTCTCACACATCCCATTACCATCGCGAACCATCCTTGTCATATCGGAATTATAGCAAGCGGCCGTACTCTAAAGTGCGTGCCTAAAAGTATGCCCGTAAAAGCATTCATGCATAGCACAGCAACAGAGTGCCTCATCGTTACAATACTCAACAATATTTTCACTCGGTGACATTTGTAATGTGTTAATGCCTTGCTTACTACCGGCCTCTTCTTCAAGCCTTGGAAAAAATGTGCCGAAGTAAAATTGTCCATTAGTATACAAGTCGTTAACTTTTATACGTGTTAGGATTTTTTTCCCATGCTTAAAATAAGTTGTCCGAAGACAACTTAAGCTTAACACGTTTCTTGACATCATTTAAATTTATGACGTCATATAATTTGGGCTTTGTTGGAACGGTGAGATTTGAATTCGGTTTGTTATTGTTTGTTAGTGCTTCCTGTTTTGTGCTCTAGTGGTGACTTTTAGCACTTTGGAATTTTCAATATTTAATTCCTTTAAATCGTGAATCGTGATGCAGGATAGTGCATCTGCTACTGAATTTTTTTTAACCTTTATGTCAACAGCAACATAAGGACTGCGTCGAATAAAATTATCCGTTACATTTTTCCCCCTACAGTGCTATTGAAAATTTCAATTAAAAAAATTTGTATCTCAGTAGCTTTGAATTAAATGTCAGAAAAAATGCGTCCGTTAGACTCAATAAAAATTTATTTAACGCGAAAATGGCAAGCGAAGTGGAAGTGCGAAAAAACATCATTACAATTTTTCAAAAGCAACTTCAGTGGTCTTTTAAAAAAATTGCCAAAGAGGTAGAATCTAACCCTAAAACCATTTCTCTTGTTATTAAACGCTTTAAGGAGAACCTGGGTATTGATCGTAAGAAAGGTTCTGGTAAAAAGAAGGGCACATGATCATGAAAAGGCGAAGAACGTTGTGACCATTCTGAAGAAGGATCCAAGCATTTCGAGAAGGAAATTGACGAGGAAGGCTGACTGCTCAGAATCTCTCGTGCGCAGAATTAAGAAGGAAGCTGGGCTGAAGACGTGCAAGGTGCAGAAAGTTCCAGACCGAAACGCCGTCAAGAATGAAACCGCAAAACGAGCTTAACAGCTGGCGCAAGATTTTGTAAAGAAATTCGAGTGCTGCATAATGGATGACGAAACTTATGTTTTAGCGGACTTTTTCCAGCTACCTGGGCAGGAATTTTATACAGCCGATTCTCGAGGAAATGTTCCTGAAAAATTCAAGTCCAAAAAGTGACAAAATTCCCAATGAAATTTCTTGTTTGGCAGGCTATCTGCAGTTGTGGCAAAAGCAGTAGCTCATACGTTACATTGGGTACAATCAACAGCGAAATATATGTGAAGGAATGTTTGCAAAAGAGATTGCTCCCTTTTTTAAGCCAACATGAAGTGTCCACGTTTTTTGGCCTGACCTCGCTTCATGTCACAACAGAAAAACGGCTTTAGAGTGGTTCCAACGTGTTGGAAATTAAAACGCAGCGAGGTCGAGTCCATGAGATTTATTTGAGGAGTAAAAAGCGAGAGAGTAAAATGAACAAATAGATAAATGAAGCAATGTGTATAGAATAGGGTTGCCAGATGTGTAAAATATATCCAACACCCTCACTTATTGAATTAATTACAAGAACATGGAACTTCATTTCAATCCATGGAAAAAATTATTATCTCAAGATACAAAATTATACGTTATGGCAATTTAATTTCGATTAATTAATTTCAATAAAATTGGTGATGCCCATCCCACTTGCGCATGTCAATATCTTGCTGCTAGGCACTGCTTTTGTTAGGCAATCCGCTATTTCGTTTGTGGGAATATACTGGACTTGTATTGACCTCTGGTTGATGTGGTCTCGTATAAAGTGATGTCGCACGTCGATGTGCTTTGACCTTGCACGGAAGGAGTTGGTTTCTGCCAACGCTAAAGCAGATTGATTATCACATGCGATTTCGATGGGTTGCTGTGCGATGGACGAGTCGAAATCTTTGCCGAATTGTTGTAACCAAATAGCTTCTTGGACAGCTGACGACATCGCCATATACTCAGCTTCAGTGCTGGACAACGCGACTGTTGGCTGCAGTTTGCTGCCCCAAGATACAGCTCCGCCACTCAAAGTGAATACGTATCCAGTGCAAGAGCGCCGCTTATCGATGTCGGATGCCCAGTCGGCATCTGAATAACCCTTGAGGCCTTCAGATCTGCAGAAAGATAGTTTATAATTAACAGTTCCCTTTAGATACCTGAAGATTCGTTTAACAGCAGCCCAATGGGTCTTCCCATGCTCGGCGTTGAATCGACTGACGTTATTAACGGCAAAAGCGATATCTGGTCGTGTGCCCTGTGCCAAATATAACAGGCTTCCTACGGCTTCCTGATACGGCACGTCTGTTAAGCCGTCGCTGCAGTCTCTCACTGATAGCTTCTGGGAGACGACGCTTGGAGTTGACACAGGTTTCGAATTCTCCATTCCAAATCGTTTCAAGATTTCATTAGTGTATTTCATTTGGTCTAAGTAAATACCATTGGCGTCGTATTTTATATTTAACCCAACACAACTTTTTGCAACACCTAGATATTTCATCTGAAATGTTGTGGTGAGCTTTTTCTTTAACTCATCACGTTCTGCTGGATCGTCCCAAAAAACTAATATGTCATCGACATATATGGCAACTATTAGTTTTGCGTCATCTCTAAAGTAAACACATGGATCTGCTTTCGATTTTAGCAAACCAAAACCTCGCAGCGTCTTGTCCAATAGAATGTTCCACTGCCTACCACTTTGTTTTAATCCATAGAGCGCTTTTTGTAATTTGCAAATTTTCCCACTACTTTCACCACAACCGTTGGGTAGCTCCATGAAGATTTCTTCCGATAAGTCGCTTTGTAGGTACGCGGTGATGGCGTCTAACTGGTCGATTTTGAGCCCCAGTTTCACTGATAGAGCGGTTAGGTAACGTATCGACGTGTACCGCACTACGGGGGAGAACGTCTCATGATAGTCAATCCCAAACTTCTGCGAACAGCCCTTAGCAACAAGACGAGCTTTGTGACGTAGAATATTTCCGTTTTCATCACACTTCGTCCGAAACGCCCATTTCGACTTGATCGCTTTACGATTAGCGGGAAGCTCGCATAAAACCCAAGTTTTATTTTCGTCGTGCGAGTTCATCTCTGATTGCATGGCTAATTTCCAATTTTCACGATCATCGCTGAACATGGCTTCCTCTACAGTTAGTGGGTCATCGTACGTACCTTTTGTTGCAGCGAAGTGGGAAACAAAGCCTTGACTTGCAAAATCACGCAGTGCAGCAGGTCTTGATGATTTTCGTACGGATTGCGTGAGCGAGATGTCAACATCCGGAATAAACGTCTTATCTGAAGCGGAATCGAAAGTCTCATCATTTGCGTCGTCAGCATAAGAGTCGTAATCGTTTTCGGTTTTGTTCTCCTGTTCTGATGCCCTCACTGAAACTGATTCTTCTTGAGCATCCACTGGAACGTGGGAGACAGCTCTCGGCTCAGTTTCCAAGAAGACGACGTCACGGCTCGTTGAGATCTTCTTCGTACGTGGATTGATACAACGGTAGCCCTTTGTCGAATCGCTATACCCAATGAATATTAACTTCTTCGCCTTTGGGTCCCACTTGCGTCTGCGCCCTTTTGGAATATGGACCATGACGGGGGTACCAAAAATGCGATTTCCACTCATATTAACATCACGCTGTGTCCACAGTGTTTCTGGAATTTGGCCATTCGATGCGGAACTAGGCGAACGATTTATTATACACACCGCTGTGTTTACGGCCTCAGCCCAAAACGACTTGCACAAGTTAGCATCAAACAACATGCACTTGGCACGCTCCACAATCGTTCGGTTGTACCTCTCCGCTACGCCGTTTTGTTGCGGAGTGTAGACTGGCGAAGTTTGATGTAAAATGCCGGATGCACGACAGAGCGCCTCGAATTGCTCATTAATATATTCGGTCCCGTTGTCTGTGCGTATAACCTTGATGCTTTTGCCGCATTGCTTCTCAACGAAACGCTTGAAATTTGTGAAACAATTAGAAACTTCGGATTTGTTTTTTTTTTTAATATACAAACACCATCCGTGAGTAATCGTCCACGAAGGACAGGAAATACTTCGAACCTCCGATTGATGCTGTTTCCATCGGTCCGCACAGATCAGAATGGATGAGTTGAAGTAATTCCGTGGCACGAGATCCGGCGTGGTTGAATGGCGCGCGTGATTGCTTCCCTTTGTAACAGGCCTCGCAATTCGCCAGCATGCTTGCATCGCCACCGAATTTAATGTTATTGTTGTTTCTGAGTTTGCATAAATCAGCATAGTTCAAGTGGCCAAGGCGGCGATGCCACGTTATCACACTCGTTTTTTCGTTTGCAAGCATGCATGAAACAGGCTCAACGCGAAGTTTGTAGACGCCCGAACAACCGATAGCTTCGGCGACAAATTCGTCGCACGGGCCGAATAATTGACATCGACCCTTGTTAAACACGACTTCGTTCCCGTTTTCGGCAATTTGCGAAACAGACAACAAATTTGAAGTTAACTGGGGTACATACTACTGTGTACAAAGAATACCCGGAATTCGATTTCTTCGATTATCGTGGTGTTGTGCATTATGAGTTCCTTCCGCCGGGCCAAACTGTCAACAAGGAATATTACTTGAGCGTTATGCGTCGTTTGCGTGAAGCTATTCGCAAAAAGAGGCCGGATTTATGGAGAGACAACTCTTGGTTTTTGCATCACGTCTCACACGGCATTGGTTCTTCGAGAGCATTTCGCCAACTCATATCGTTCCACAGCCACCGTATTCGCCTGATTTAGCTCCTTGTGACTTCTGGCTATTCTCCAAACTCAAAAGACCACTTCGAGGACACCGTTTTGAATCGATTGAAGAGATTCAACGTGAATCGCCGCGCGCATTGAAGGCCATACCGGAAGGTGACTATTTGGCATGCTTCGAAGATTGGAAAGTCCGTTGGCATAAGTGCATTGCATCGGGGGGGGACTACTTTGAAGGCGATGAAATTGATTTGGAAGAATAAATAAAGATTTTTTGAATTTACAACAAATTCCGGGTATTCTTTGTACACAGTAGTATAACACTTGTTTCACTTCAACCTCTATTTGTACTATGCGAAGTATCACGGTACCGATGCCTTCCACGGTCATTTTTTCATTATTTGCCGTTATTATTTCGCGAATTAGGGAAGCGTTTAGGTTATTTATGCAGTCTTTAAAGGGTGTCATGTGCTTTGAAGCACCGCTATCGATAAACCAATCGTTTCGATTTAGCTCGTTTGTACCCGATGCCTTTGCACTAAATGCTACTTTGCTTAAATTTTGCCGTGTTTTCTTACTGTCATTGCAGTCCCTACTGAAATGTCCTTTTCGACCGCAATTGTAGCATCTAAGCTTTTGCTTGTTGAGTTTGGTACCATTTTTCTTCACACTTAGGAAGGCACTTCCACCGGTTGTCGTTTTTTCGTAGTCTCCGTCAAGTAGCTTCATTTTAATATTTTCGCCGGTTATGCATACTTCGCTACTTTCTGTACCCATAATAAACGGTTTAAAGTCATCACTTAGACCCGCAAGCATTATCGCGCCTAACCAATCGTCACTTATATCGAAACCGATTCCCGACAGCTTATTAGCCGTATTCACTAGGTGATTTACGTAAACCGACATAGTCTCGCTATTTTCAAGACGTACAGTGATTAATTTTCGCAACAAACCAATTTTTCGCGTAAGTCTAGAATCTTCGTATAGGTTTTGGAGCGTTTTCCAAACGTCACTAGCCGTTTTTTGATTTTGAATATGTACATATATGGCTTCATCAACTGATAAAACAATTTTGGCTCGCGCCTTTCGCAGTTTTTTTTCGTCCGTTTCTTTAACAGGATCTGTGATAGCATTGTGGAGATCGCATAGCTCCAAGATGCTTTCCATTGCGAATTTCCACGTTCCAGTTTCTCGATCACGTGAGACTCTTGACCGGCCATTTTTATTTTTTACAACGAATGTAAAGTCCTTTATCGGCGGTCTCGCTTTTATTTTTAATGAGCAACGAATGCTCCCTCGAATCACACTTATTCACGGAACTTGACTTAGGCTTAGGCAATTATTTCGGCAGGCACGCGGTTGCCTGGGCCCATAACCTGTTGGAAATTAAAACGCAGCGAGGTCGAGTCCATGTGATTTATTTGAGGAGTAAAAAGCGAGAGAGAGAGTAAAATGAACAAATAGATAAACGAAGCAATGTGTATAGAATAGGGTTGCCAGATGTGTAAAATATATCCAACACAACGAAATAAAGTGATTTTGGTACCTAGAGAAGCCAATCCACCTAACTGTCCGGAACTAAGGCCGATCGAGAGATACTGGGCTTTAGTAAAAAGGGAGATGAAGGTAACCAAGAAAGTCGCCAAAGACCTTCAAGACTTTAAGAGAAAGTGGTCTTCATCAGCTATGAGGTTGTCGGACACTACCATAAAAACGTTAATGGACGGGGTTCCTGAAAAATTAAAACTTTTTATTAAAAAAACATAATATCTAGTTTCTTACTTTGGTTTTGAAATCTGTAAACAATTTTTGAACAAAAATACTTTAATTCATAAAAATCGGACTACTGGTTCGAAAGATTTCATTATTTTTGTAACGGACAATTTTATTCGACGCACTCCTTACCCGGGTATGTTTTGCGTTTTCAAATCGCTGTATCTTGGAATTTAGCACCTCAAATTTCTTGATATCCTCTACAAAAGTATTTTACACCATATTCTCAAGTCTGGTTGAGATTGGACCACCTGGTCCAGTTATATGGCCTTTTTTAGATTTATATCCCTTACGCCAACAGCTGCATACCCGGGTATGTATATGAGAACGCATGTAAATATGTTGATATAATTGAAAACTGAACTTTTATTTTCCATGAAAATTTTGAAATAGTGCAAGTGATTATAATATAAAATAGCATGTATAAAATGAAAAAATTATGAATGAATTAGAAATGATGAAGTATTCAACTGCATCTGTTGCATTGCGGCATATCGATGGAATGTTCTGCACACACGGGTCTTTTTATTTATATATTTATTTAGCCAATGTACATTATGACTTACTGAGTAAGAGATAACATTAGAAATAGTAACAGTAATTATAATGAAGATCTTAGTTTACTTAAGACGTCGTTCTTCGGCAGTGCGACATCGAGATCTGAGAGGCCGTTTAATTCCGACAGGGCTCGCGCGAGCGGAGCCTGCCGACCCAGTTCGACCGGCAAAAAGGAAATAAAAAAGTGCTCGCATGCCGCAAGTTCCGGATTGGAACACTAAATCCGAGCTTACAGAAAAGAGCAGGGCAATCAATTTCCCCATATAGTAGATTTAGCACGAAAGATCAAGCCAAAAACGTTCGCCTCGAGTGCAGAGACTTGAGGTTCAGCAACATACAACGAGACTCATATGACGGCAGAGGCTCGGTGAAATTTAATGAACACCTTTTGAATACGCTCAATCCGATTGATATGGGCCTGATAAAGAAAGAAGATGAAAAAAGCGTATTCCAGTCTAGAGCGTACAAAAGCCGTGAATAGCAGTTTGAAAGTATATGGGTCCGAGAACGCAGTACAGTTTCGTCGAACAAAGCCCAGCATGGCATAAGACTTCGATATAATGTAATCGAAATGACTACAAAAACTAAGTTTTTCGTCGAAAAAGACACCCAAATCCCTTATTCTATTAACTGTTTGTAACACAGAACCGGATATGGAATACGATGTTTGCAAGGGGCTGAGCCTCCTTGAATAAGTCGCATGAACACATTTGCTGACATTCAAAAACAGTTTATTTCTTGCGCACCAGATTTGAACATTGTCAAGATCCGTTTGCAAGGCAGAGAAATCTGTATCATTATTAACTACCGCATATAACTTGAGGTCGTCTGCATATAAAAGATATTTAGCGAAGGAGAAGCAGGAACCTATGTCATTTATAAACAAAGCAAACAATAGCGGACCTAATATGCCGCCTTGAGGGACACCAGAAGAGGCAACAAATGATTTAGAAGACGTGCCATCAATCGTGACAACACAACGCCGATTAGTTAGGAATGATTTCATCTATCGAAGAAATGAGGAATGAAACCCCAGGCAAGCCAGTTCTGAAATCAAAACTGAATGGCTCACTCTATCAAATGCTTTGGGAAAATCTGTGTAGATCGTATCGATTTGGTTCCCAACCCCAAACCCGAACCACCGTGGTTTTTATTTATCCGCTCCGCCGCAAACTAAACAAGTATGTTCTAAGAAACTTAATATTTATAGCATGAAATAATATATTTCTCAAACTTTTTCACATACTTAAAAATAAAACATATTTTTTCAATAAACTAACAACAAAAAGTTAGGCAGATTTAAAAGAATGTGTTAAATATGACGTCGAAATGACTACAAAAACTAAGTTTTTCGTCGAAAAAGACACCCAAATCCCTTATTCTATTAACTGTTTGTAACACAAAACCGGATATGGAATACGATGTTTGCAAGGGGCTGAGCCTCCTTGAATAAGTCGCATGAACACATTTGCTGACATTCAAAAACAGTTTATTTCTTGCGCACCAGATTTGAACATTGTCAAGATCCGTTTACAAGGCAGAGAAATCTGTCTCATTATTAACTACCGCATATAACTTGAGGTCGTCTGCATATAAAAGATATTTAGCGAAGGAGAAGCAGGAACCTATGTCATTTATAAACAAAGCAAACAACAGCGGACCTAATATGCCGCCTTGAGGGACACCAGAAGAGGCAACAAATGATTTAGAAGACGTGCCATCAATCGTGACAACACAACGCCGATTAGTTAGGAATGATTTCATCTATCGAAGAAATGAGGAATGAAACCCCAGGCAAGCCAGTTCTGAAATCAAAACTGAATGGCTCACTCTATCAAATGCTTTGGGAAAATCTGTGTAGATCGTATCGATTTGGTTCCCAACCCCAAACCCGAACCACCGTGGTTTTTATTTATCCGCTCCGCCGCAAACTAAACAAGTATGTTCTAAGAAACTTAATATTTATAGCATGAAATAATATATTTCTCAAATTTTTTCACATACTTAAAAATAAAACATATTTTTTCAATAAACTAACAACAAAAAGTTAGGCAGATTTAAAAGAATGTGTTAAATATGACGTCGAAATGACTACAAAAACTAAGTTTTTCGTTGAAAAAGACACCCAAATCCCTTATTCTATTAACTGTTTGTAACACAAAACCGGATATGGAATACGATGTTTGCAAGGGGCTGAGCCTCCTTGAATAAGTCGCATGAACACATTTGCTGACATTCAAAAACAGTTTATTTCTTGCGCACCAGATTTGAACATTGTCAAGATCCGTTTGCAAGGCAGAGAAATCTGTATCATTATTAACTACCGCATATAACTTGAGGTCGTCTGCATATAAAAGATATTTAGCGAAGGAGAAGCAGGAACCTATGTCATTTATAAACAAAGCAAACAATAGCGGACCTAATATGCCGCCTTGAGGGACACCAGAAGAGGCAACAAATGATTTAGAAGACGTGCCATCAATCGTGACAACACAACGCCGATTAGTTAGGAATGATTTCATCTATCGAAGAAATGAGGAATGAAACCCCAGGCAAGCCAGTTCTGAAATCAAAACTGAATGGCTCACTCTATCAAATGCTTTGGGAAAATCTGTGTAGATCGTATCGATTTGGTTCCCAACCCCAAACCCGAACCCCCGTGGTTTTTATTTATCCGCTCCGCCGCAAACTAAACAAGTATGTTCTAAGAAACTTAATATTTATAGCATGAAATAATATATTTCTCAAATTTTTTCACATACTTAAAAATAAAACATATTTTTTCAATAAACTAACAACAAAAAGTTAGGCAGATTTAAAAGAATGTGTTAAATATTCACATATTTATAACAAAGCAATGCCATTTCCCATACAAAATATACGTGCATACCCAAGTATGCTGCTGTTGACGTATGTATGTATAATTTTTCCGCTGTTGACATAAAGGTTAATTTGTCCGTAACTTTCTTTTGAGTAATATTTTTCTCTTTTCAATACAGCAGTTTAGTTATTTTTACAATATAATGGTTGTTGTTGTTGTTTTTATTCTTATAGAAATTAACAGAAAAACCAAAAATTGTTTATAAAAATTTACTCGAGTACACACTGCACAATTGCATTTTTTTTTTTTAACCATTTTACTACGCTTCCTTTGCCGTCTCACTCCCACTTAAGCATGCAGCGTTTTTGGAGAAAATTACTAAATAAGATCTCGTATATAAAAAATTAAAATACATAATAAATGTTATTAATTACAATAAATAGCATTTTGGAAGGGTTTACAATGCTCAAATGTGGACCAAATATATATGTGTCTGTGTCAGCAGTACCAGGGCGCAAAGTATCAAATTCGTTTGGATTCCATTTAGTCGAGTTGGTTTAAATTATAACTAGTTGTAACTCCCGAAATTCGGGTGTAATCAAAAAACTACCATTTGGTTTATGTTATTAAAATTTAATGTATATTTTTTTGCATTATACAGTACATTCCGTTTAGCTGCCTATTCGCTTAGGTGCATTTTCTGCTTAGCTGCATAATTTGGCCAAAATACTACTTCGCAAACCGAATTTTCTTTAAAAATTTCACATTTAGCTGCATTTCACTTAGCTGCACTATTCCGTTTAACAGCCCTGATTTTGAGCAAGTTTTCTTTGATTTGTATGAAAAATACTTCGTTTAGCAGCACTGGCAAATTTTTACGGGTTCAATTTTATTAGCTATCTACCTCATTTCAACACGCACGCTTCGTCATTTCAACGTCGCTTTCGAAATGGAAAAAAAGAAATATCAAAAGAAATGTCAAAAAACAAATATTCGCAGGGTAAATTACCGATTATTTTACATAAAAGCATATCAGTAAGAATATGTACATAAATATTTTCCTTATATCCAGTGTATACATACATACATATCTGTGGCATTTTGACAAACAACTTATGTCGAAATAGTGAAATTTTCCAGTTTTTTTAGTCATAAAGACACAATTTCAAAATGCTTCTTTTGGTGGAATCGGCTTGTTTTTACGACATTTAGTTACAGAGATATGATGTATAGCATTTCAACTTTTCTCGAGTTTTGTATGAGATTTGCTCTGCACCTTATTAGTATTTTCGCTCTCCTGAACAATTTGAAAATTAGACTTAAGTTGTTTTGTCAAAATGCCACAGATATTATGTATGCATAAACGTCTATAAGATAGCGGTTCATTTGCTAATAAAAATTTGTTCAGTCTTACACTGGTGTAATCTTTTCAATAATTCAATAGATTCGTTCATGCAAAATTTTGATATATATAATATATCAATATTGATAAAATATATGTATATTATATATATTTTGACATTTTTATATAGGTGCGCTAAGGACCTGCATCAAAAAAATTTAGCTGTTTCCAAAAACTTTTTTAGATATTCCGCTTAGCTGCATTTTTCGCTTAAGTGCCCCAAATCATGTGCATCGAAGGTGAATGCAGCTAAACGGAATGCACTGTAGTACTTCTTGAAATACTACATTCGCCGTCTGCGTTCACATGGGCTTTTTTGTAAAACTTGAATTGGACTCTTAAGTATAACCACAGAATAAACAGTATACAGAAGGCGCATCTGAAATAATTTTGCGATTTCATTTCAGACGCGGGCGGGAAGCAGCAAGTATGAGGTAAATGTATATGGAACCGAGAGAGTAAGCGCAAGCGAGCGGAGAGCTGCTTTGCGATCCTCTCTTGCATTCTCGCATTCATTCGATGGATTGGTTTATTCTCATTACGACAACAACACGCAATGTTGTTGTTTTCCGCAGCAAGCCACCTTGGCTTTACTCGGGCACTTTGATATGGTGGTTGTTTTGGCAAAGCGTTCGCCAGTCACTTTTTCGTATTAAATCTCGACTCAGCTCCTGAACATAACGAAGAAACTAGTTAAACCGATGATTTCGAAGTGCATAATAATACAGCCATCCTTGCCGATTTCATATTAAATGATAATTTCCAGAACTGTTCTGAATTTACCATTGATTTAGCGTCTTTAAGATATTTTTTGGGTTATGTTGTTTACAAAATACTTCCCAAAATAAACTGTGAAACATGTGCAGGTGAATTGAGAAAAGAAGATGAGGTACTAACAGTTCCTAGTGAACTTTTCATATTTCACAAAAACTTTAACTCTCTCAAAGATTTCGGCAATCTTATTAGTCCATCGCAAATTCTATTAGAGATAAGCAAAGTACACATTTCAATTTTCCGCAGCATTTTTGAAAAACAGCCACGAATTCTAGGCATAAAAAATTTAATAATAGTTAAATGTCAAAATGCTACACCACAATGGTTTTCCACATGTCCTGATCATAAAAACACAATTTTGGATTTTATGATCTTAGTTCTTCTCAGGAAGCATTGTTCATGGGCCTCAGAAAAGACAAATCTAACTAAACCCCGAAAACTTAAAATCCTAAAATCGTAATAAACTCTGGTTATTTTGACCAAACTTATTCCCACAATTGGCGGTTTTTTTATCGTAGTATTGTGAGTCGTTGAGCTCCTTACAGATATCAGCCAAAGCAAAAATTTATTCTAACTTCAGTTGTTAGCCAGCGACAACAACAACCACACGCTGTAGCCTTTCCCCTGTACGCGTTTCCTCCATCACTATGCATGCGGCACGTCGCTTTGTTGGCCAACAACAACAACCACATATATGGTGCGTTACTGTTTTGTACACCGGCATGCGTTCAATACTTTTATCTGTTTGCTCTCCGAACATTTGATTTTGCGCTCTCACAGCTTCTCATTTTACGCTCTCGCGCTCTGTGCGTTCTCGCCCCCTTTACTGCTTCCCCCCGCATCCACAAACGGGCCTTACCGCTGGAACCCGCAAAGAAAATTTTCTTTACACCAGATGCGCATTCTGTATATTGTTTGTTCTGTTGTATAACGTAAGAATAATAATGATCAAAACAAAACATAAAAATGCAAAATTTGGAACATAGCAGCACTGGCTAGCCTTAAAGAATAACAAAAGCTTGCCAAAAAATAGAAATGTAAAGTTTATACAAGTTACAATACAAGGTAATGTAACAAGGTAATAAGGTAATTTACCTTACTTAATGTAAGGTAAGTTAATTGTACAAGTAAAGTTTACAATGTGAACATGCACTGGTCAAGCCATCGATGTGGTTAATTTTTAATTATAGCAACAAACTTACTCCCTTCGTTAAAATTTTGTTTCTTCTTTTTGTAGTCGATGTTGCCATTTTTCAAAAAGAACTCTAACCAGTGTTGCCACGACCAAAAAAAAAGTAAAAATTACCAAATCCTGAAAAAAATAACCAAATGCCTGGTACATTGACAAAAACTTCAGATCACATATTTTATTTAAAAACATAACGTAACAAAGCTTATTTTGAATGACTTCACAAAATTTTTGGTTTTAAAAACATACACATATGTTAAAGTAACAGATTATAAATCCTAAAGCAGACTTGTATTGAGCTTGCTAAAAAAATAACCAAAATCTGAAGCATGTTACCATGTAAACATCCAAAAAAAAAATAACCAATTTTGGTTAAATTTAACCAAAACGGCAATGCTGACTTTATCTACAGTGGACGTCCAGTATAACGAACTTTCCATTTAACGAATTTTCGATTTAACGTACGGCCAAATTTTTTCCATTGATGGTTCTATATTACGAACGAAAGTAAAATTTGCTATTCGATATAACGAATATTTTTCTGTTTTTCACCCTCGTAAAAAAACCTTCGAATTGTTTTTATTTGAGCATTCACATTCTTTACAATAACAATGAATGTTTGGTTACGTCAAGTGAACGGTACCTCAATTGTTTTTGTTTTTGTTATGTTAAAACTTTAAAATTTACGTCAAGTTACCTACATTTTCAAATTCTGTTTGTATGCATTGCTGATCATTTTCACAGACTTTGTTTTGCGTTCGGTCGGCTTTTTTCTTTTAAAAGCTAAAATTTCAATAATCAATCAACAGAAATTGTCATACATTAAAGTTTACTTGCGGTAAAGAGGCAATCGCACATCGAAGACTTTTTCACTGTACATACATAGCCGTGTCCGACCGAATAACTATTCGTTTTCGGTTTCGGCCCAAATACAGTCGTGTCTGGATATAGTAAACTAATTATTGCAAGGCCTGTTCACAGTATTGAGGTTGTTCACTTTATCAAGGTTAAAATTTTTGTTCAAAAACTCGTTTTATTTGCTCAAAATACACTTTGTGTATATAAATTCAAGAGATCATTAAAATAAAAATAAAATAGCCCACTTTCAACCACAATCGGTTTGCACTTGACAAAAAACATAACCACTAAGGTCAAGAAACAGCTGATTTTTTTTCTTTCATTTTTGATTCCTTCTTGTGTTTTTTGTTGCTTTTTTCTTGAAATTGCTTTCAAAATTTTGTTCACTATTTAGAGGTTTTCGATTGTTCACTATTTAGAGTACTCCATGTGAAATTTTGGGTGTTCACTATATCGAGGTGTTCACTATATAGGGTGTTCATTATACCCAGACACGACTGTAAATGGTTTCGGTTTCAGTTTCGGCCAAAAAATGCCCGAACGGCCGAAACCGAAACTTTCTAGAATATGTTTTATATTTTATTGTGTAAATTAACACAACCTTTTTTTGGGGTTTTTATTAGGTGCTATGCACCAACTTTATTATTTAAATTTAGGTGCTATGCACCAACTTATTATTTAAATTTAGGTGCTATGCACCAATTTATTTTTAAGTGCTGTGCACTGTTTGGTCTCCGGCTTAGAACTAACTTCTTAAAAGCTAACAGAAAGTGATAGGAGTCGCTCCGTCCAGAAACGCGTCGCCGCCGTTGGTGGCGAAGAGATGTGCAGCAGCCATGTAACTGGATACGCCTGCTATGTCACGTAGCGGATTGTTGCAACGCAGCAGTAGTGCAGCTGGGTAAATAGCCAAAGATCTAGCAGTGGATCACATTGCGGCGTGGGTGGATGCTCAGCATTCCAGTTGCAGAGGATTGCTGCTGATGTTGGCGAATTTTGCGCAGTTGTGGAGTGCGCTGGTCTAGCTGCCGATGTTGGTGATTTTGCGCAGCTGTTGACCGGTATCTGGTATCTGGCTGCTGACGTTGGCTACTTTGCACATTTCTTGACTATGCTGGTGTTAACTTGTAGCGAGTGAACAGCTAGTTAGTGCAGCCGATCAGATGTATAGCGAAAGGAGGAGTAATTTAAATGCTTTTTTAGGATATATTATTAATTAATTTAATTTTGAATATTAGCGAGTAAGGTACGAAAGGTTGATTTTTTTTGTTTATGTTTTTAAAAAATGAATGAATTGTTTTTACTAATAAGTATTTATTTATTTATGTTATGTTTGTTTGTTTGTTCTTTATTTACTTAAACTAAAATTCGTTTGTTGGAAAAATGCTTGATATGGTGATTTTTATTTCAACTAGAAAGGTTCTGTTTCGGCCGAAAATTAAAAAAAAACCGAAATTCGGTTTCGGCCCAAAAAAGTTTTTTCGGTCGGACACTAATCCATAGCCATTGGCTAAATGAGTGCTGTGGTTGTTCAGTGATCTGTCAATCCCACCTCTAATCCCGTTCTTTCCTTATCCTCTTGTACTGATGTTCCCCCTATTTATGCTCCCCGGCTTCGGCCGTTTGTCTCGTTCAGTATTTCATGTACTTCTTGTTACTCGATATTCACCCGTCGACCAATAAACACCTCACGCAAACCGAAACAACCCGTGTCTTTTACTTTAACCGCTCCGCCGACGTAAACATGGTCCTTCGAGCCGTTCGTGAGTGAACTTGCGAACTTAAAATTATACACAAAACACTCAAACAATAAAAAAAACATAAACAAAACAAAACTACAAATCGTGAAAAGTGACACAAAAAAAACCAAATAGAGTGACAACTCAACAAACAGTGAAACAAACTAGAAGTGCGTCAACGATAACTAAACCGTGCACAAAGTGCAAAAATTAAAAAAAAAAACAAAAAAAGTGCAAGTAACAAACAAGCAATACAGTGCACAAATAAACTAATCACAGAAAACAAAATAGCAAAAGTTAAAACAAAAACAAACTCCAACCACATTAGACACTTAAAAGAAGGGCAGCAGAATCCAATCCAACAACAAACACACCCACAACACAAAGCAGACGAAGAGGGCAGCAAACAACGGCAAACAACAACAGCCAACAACATAGCAGCACACAAACAGCGGACAGACGACACACACCACATAGAGGAGATCCCCATACTCGGGCACTGGGCCCACTAAGATAAGCCCAACAATTTTTTATTAAAAATTAACAAATATTACATACACATACACTAACACCCATATACACGTATTTTACAAATTACAAAAAAATTAACAAAAATTTCCATATACACATATACCTTTAGGAATGTTCCTCGTTGAGCGTCAGGACAGAAAAGAGATCGAATTGAATGTGTCACATAACACGTGAGCTTTCTTAGCTAAATCTATTACAATAAGTAATCAGTGTTGGTAGGTAGCGATATCTTATACTAAGTAATCAGTGTTGGTAGGTAGCAATATCTTATACTAAGTAACCATAATAGTATTACAATTAGCCATAATTAAACTTAAGTACGCCACACTACCCTCCTCCTAGAAACCCGGAAGGGTTGCGACAAATGCCGGCTTTAGCCGATCGATGGAGACTTTTTGTTCGTTGTTGTTGACTTTGATGACGTAGTACTTTGGAGTCCGGGCTAGAACCTGGTACGGACCTTTGTACGGTGCCGAAAGCGATGGGCGTACGGAGTCATCTCTGATGAAAACTTGATTGCAGGACTTCAGCTCTGAGTGAACGAAAACTTTCGGAGTAGTATGCCACGAAGAATCTACCGGTCGCAGGTCGTTCATTACGTGCCGCAATTCGTCGAGCATCTCGTGTTCACTGGTCGTGGGCTTGTTGTTGACGAAAAATTCGGAAGGTAGGCGTAGAGTTGTGCCGTATACAAACTCTGCCGGTGTTGCCATTAAATCTTCTTTGAAGGTGGGACGTAAACCCAGTAATATTAGTGGCAAATACACTGTCCACCGGTCGACGTTGTGACACAGGATAGCTGATTTAAGCGTTCGGTGCCACCTCTCAATCATACCATTCGCTTGAGGGTGGTATGGAGTCGTGCGTAGATGATTAACACCAAGGCGTTGTAATAAATGTCGAAATAGGGCGCTCTCAAATTGCCTTCCGAGATCAGAAGTGATGGTGACAGGTACGCCGAAACGCGAAATCCATTCGCTGAGCAAGGCCTTTGCTACCGTAGGCGCTGTGATGTCCGGAATCGGTACGGCATCAGGCCATCGCGTGAACCGATCAATGATTGTGAGGCAGTAGCGATTTCCCTCGGACAGTGGAAACGGGCCCACAATGTCGATGTGAAGATGTGCGAACCTTTGAGTCGCGATCTCGCGACGCTGCAATGCAGCTTTGTTGTGACGAACTACTTTATTTCGCTGACACTGGATGCAATTACGCGCGAAATTCCTGCTATCTCGCTGAATTGAAGGCCAAATGAAACGCTCTGTCATGAGGCGCGCCGTAGCTCTCGTTCCGGGGTGTGAGAGGTCGTGTATGGAATGCAAGGCGTTCGATCTGAATGTCTTAGTAACGAAAGGGCGTACGCTACCAGTTGAGCAGTCGCAGTAAACCTTGCGGCCACTGGAAGGAAGAGAAAATTGTTTAAGCTTGAGTGAATGAGCAGTGTTACCTGACAACAATGCTTGCTCATCGTCGTTCTCCTGGTCTGCAGCTAGCTTGTCGTAATCAATAGGTTCGCAATCGATTGACTGAATACGCGACATCAAATCAGCTGCTGCGTTATCCTCGCCATGCACGTGGCGGATGTCCGTAGTGATTTGAGAAATGAAATCGAGTTGCCTCACTTGACGGTCCGAAGCTTTGTCAAGTCGCTGAACGAAAGCATAGACCAATGGCTTATGGTCGGTGTATACGTGGCAATTTCTCCCCTCGACCATGAACCGAAAATGTCGTAATGCAAAATACACAGCTGTTAATTCCCTATCATAAGTGCTATAGCGCGACTCTGATTTTGAGAACTTCCGAGAAAAAAATCCAAGGGGCTGCACGCATCCATCGACCACTTGGTTAAGAACAGCGCCCGCGGCGAAACTTGATGCGGCAACCCATAACGATAGCTCTGAATTTGGTAGAGGGTGCGCGAGTAGAGCGCTGTTCGCTATCGATTGCTTGCACGCTTCGAAGAGTTGTTCCGTCTCCTTGCACCACACTAAGGGCGTCTGATCATTGCGCTGGTTTGCAGTTATCATAGCAAAAAGAGGGCCTTGCGTTTCTAGTGCGTGCGGCAAGAACCGACCGTAAAAGTTCAACATTGCAAGAAAGCGTTTTAGCTCCTTTGCCACAGTTGGTCGTTTGAAGTTTAAAAGCGCGTCCACACGACTGGCCAAAGGACGGATGCCTTCTTTCGTGACGGTGTGCCCAAGGAACTCGAGTTGCAGAACTCCTAGTTCGGATTTCGCTACGTTAATCGTAAGATTATGCTGCCTGAGTCGCTCGAAAACTTGCCGAAGGTGGTTCCGATGCTCCTCAAAATCCTTTGAAGCTACGCACACGTCGTCCAAATAAGTAAATACGAAATTGAGACCGCGAAAGACCTCGTTGATGAGGCGTTGGAAAGTCTGAGCGGCGTTTCGCAGACCGAATGTCATCTGCGTGAACTCGTACAGGCCGAAAGGAGTAGTTATTGCCGTCTTGCACACATCATCCGGGTGGATCGGGACCTGATGGAACGCTTTCCGCAGGTCGATCTTTGAAAATACAGAATTACCTGCTAAGATATTCGAGAAATCGTGGAGAAATGGCAATGGGTAGCGATCTGGAATTGTCTGCGAATTTAACGCCCGGTAGTCTCCGCAGGGCCTCCAAGAACCGTCCGATTTGCGCACCATGTGTAGTGGGCTTGCCCAACTGCTGCTCGAGGGGCGGCAGATGCCGAGCTTGAGAAGTGATTCAAATTCAGTGCGCGCTGCTGTAAGTTTTTCAGGCGAAAGCCTGCGTGGGCGTGCGAAAACAGGCTGGCCGTCTGTAATAATACGGTGGACGACCGTGGAATTTGTCGACGAACCAACGGGCGTCGTGCGCGTAATATCAATGAACTCACGCAAAATGTCTTGAAATTTAGAATCGGCGTTGATCGTTTTCACGCTAATAATATTCGTTCTATCGATTTCACAAGTGGTTCGCAATGCAGTTTTGCTATCGCGTAAAGTTTTTCGTTTGAGGTCCACCAAAATATCAAAATGGCTCAAAAAGTCTGCGCCAATGATAGCGTGGGACACGTCGGCTATCAAAAACTTCCACATGAATTCGAGTCGTAAGTTTAAATTTAATCTTAAAAGCGCTTCGCCGTACACTATTATAGGCGAACCGTTGGCTGCAAACAATTTCATTTCGCTGGGATTAGCTCGAGCTGACTTCGCGCTCAGAGGTATTACCGATACGTCGGCACCAGTGTCTATCAAAAAGGTGAGTTTCGTTGACGAATCGAAAACGCGGAGTCGGAAACTTCTGACGGAATCGGGTTGTCTGCTGGTGCCTGAAACTGTCGCAGCCGAACGATGTCATTGCGAAGGAGTTGTTTGTAGAAATGTGCAGGGCTCCCGACATTTTGTTGCGCGGTTGCCGAAAGTTTTTTGGTACCAACAAAAACCGTTATTTGCGGAGGCACCATTGTGAGTCAATGTTTGCGAAGGTGGCCGCGAAGGTGACCGTGAACGATGGCCTCTGACCTTCACATGTCTTTGCAGAGCGCGTGATAATTCGGCGATTTCACTTTTTAGATTCGCGATTTCTGTGTGTGACGAAATGAGGTCAATGTTGCCATTGTTATGCCACTGTATTGATTCTGCTATCGAATCCGCAATTTTTATCTTTTCCGCGAGCGGGACCGCAGCCGCGATGATTGCGGCCTGCACATACGGAGGGAGTCGCGTTACCCACAAGTCGTGAAGCAGGCTGTCGTTGAGTGTAGTGCCCGCCACACGCTTCATTTCTCCGAAGAGCTCGCTGGGCTTTCGGTCTCCAAGATGCATGTCCTTAAGCACCCTCTGCAGGCGACGCTGTTGGCTGTCTGTAAAGTGTTCCGTTAACTTTTGCTTTAAGTAGTTAAATTTGTCGACGACAGGCGCCGCGTCGATTAATGGCTTCAGCTCGAGCAATTTTTTCGGCGGAAGACTTGCGAGCACGATATGAAACCTTCTGGTGTCGCTTACTACTGCTGATGCCTGGAACCAGAATTCCAAGGCGTAAAAGTACGCTTCGATGTTTTCGTCGCCCGTCAATACGGGTAGGGGAATTCGTGGCGTTCCACCGTGCTCTTCTACGAAGATCGTGCTGCCTCCGGCGGTGATCGTGGCGCTGCTGTCCAGAGGCATGGTGTAGTCACTTAAAAAAAAAACGTGCGGGGTCACCAGTTTAGGAATGTTCCTCGTTGAGCGTCAGGACAGAAAAGAGATCGAATTGAATGTGTCACATAACACGTGAGCTTTCTTAGCTAAATCTATTACAATAAGTAATCAGTGTTGGTAGGTAGCGATATCTTATACTAAGTAATCAGTGTTGGTAGGTAGCAATATCTTATACTAAGTAACCATAATAGTATTACAATTAGCCATAATTAAACTTAAGTACGCCACATACCTATCCAATTATTTTGCCGTTGAATATTGTATCAGGTGTACAACTTTGCTTCCGCCGTTTTCCGATAGGTGGCTGTACCGGCTGAGGCTGGTTGAAATACATAGATGGTAATGCCTTTAAAGTGAGTGTGGACAGTGCCTAACGAATTGTCATCGCCGTTTCAGTGACAGTTGTTCTTGTTTTCGTATTATTCACGCTCGAAAATGTCCGTTTATGTGCCCAATTCTCGCCATTTGCGGGAAGTTTTACTTTTCTGTTACAATTCGCAAAAAAATGCAGCTGAAGCGCATCGAATGCTCTCAGAAACTTACGGTGATGCTGCTCTGAGTGAAAGAACGTGTCGGGAAAGCCCGGGCATGCTTCTTCGTCGACGGCAAAACCGAATATTCACGGCGCCAAGGTTATGATTTGTATTTGGTGGGATCAGCTCGGTGTGATTTACTACGAGCTCTTAAAACCGGGTGAAACCATCACAGGAGATCGCTACCGAACGCAACTGATGCGCCTTAGTCGCGCGCTAAAAGAAAAGCGGCCACAATATCAAGAGCGACATGACAAAGTCATCCTCCAACACGACAATGCTCGGCCTCACGTCGCAAAAGTGGTCAAAAAGTACCTGGAAACGCTGAAATGGGAAGTCTTGCCCCACCCGCTGTATTCCCCAGATGTCGCCCCTTCTGACTTCCACCTATTCCGTTCGATGGCACACGGCCTGGCAGATCAACATTTTCAATCCTTCGAAGAATTGGAAAAATGGATTGCTTCATGGATAGCGTCAAAAGAGGACTCCTTTTTTCGAGCCGGGATCCGAAAATTACCGGAAAGATGGGAGAAAGTTGTCGCTAGCGACGGACAATACTTTGAATAATACATCTGTAAGCACTTTTTCGCAATAAAGCTTTTAATTTTGAAAAAAAACGGCGGAAGCAAAGTTGTACACCTGATATATATATACAATATTCAACTGGATCGAAAATCCTCCAAAAGTAGTTCCGCTACTGCCCAGTTTATATTTTGCACATTTCCCGTGCACATAAAAATCAGCCGCTAATCCCCATTTTCGCGCTTCTCCCTGTGCGCACATATTGCACATATCCCCACCTTTTCTTTGTGCTTTACACAAAAAATCAGCAGCAAACTGCCCAGCTGCTTTCTACATTCTGCGCGCCCACTTCTGCCCATATTTCCGCATTTCCTTTTGGCAGCACGCAATCCAGCTGCTTGGCCCAAGTGCATATACATAAATAAGAAAGCACAAAGCGGATACAGTGGGACAAACTGCCCATTTTCACTGCACATTGGAAATTTTCTTCGACTTGAAAATTTTCAATCGTGCATATATATACACATACATACACTTGTATACAATTTACACATACACTCTATTAAATACAGTGGGACAACAGGACCCGTCCCAAGTACATTGAAAATTTTCGACTTAGAAAATTTTCAATTGTACATAACGATCACTGCGCATACCCTTCATATACATACAGTGGGACAAACTCATCCCACCTGTGCAAAAAATTAAACAATTTTTTTTTTCTCTCCCTTATACAAATAAAATACATTTTAATAAATACACTAACAATTAACAGATACATTCAAAAATATATTTTGACATACACGTATACACATACCCATACATATTTATTTGCTTTTTCACATACATTTATACTCATACACATACATATTTATTTTCCATTTAACAAAAATAATCACATACACATATTCAAATATATATATTTATACACAAATATATATACACACATACACCTACGTATTCACGTGATCCCATACAAAAAAAAAAAATTCACTTTTTCACAAATAAAGACATATTTTCACACACATTTGACTACACATTTATATTATATTTATATTCTAGTATCATACATACATTCCCCACTCACATTTACCAAAAATTTGCTTATTTCCCATATACACATTTCTGTATATTACCCATACACACATATTTCACATTTACACACACGGGTGTAACCCCCTTTTTTTTTGCTCGACAAAAATACAAATTCGTTTAAACGAATTTTCCCATTCCCAATTCTTCCCATACTCGATCATCGTTCGCGCGGACGCGGTTAGACTACACGTCTATTTTACAATACCCTACATTTATATTTATTTAAACTTTTTACCCTTTGTCGAGCTTTTCAAATTAATATGCCCGTTGAGCGATCCCCTAAACGCCAGCATGTCACAATGGAGACTCCTTCCTCCAGACACACAAAGTCAACCAATGCACGTTTGACAGTTCCTGTCACTCGGGAGCCACCAAACACTCGCTCCAAACTCTCTAGTCCCAAAGCAACCGATCCCAGTGTTGCCAAATTTACTTTCGAGTACGATAGACTCTTGCTATTATGCACACATTTTTCATCGGTTCCCATTGAGGATTTGACCAAATCCCTAGTCCAAATCAAGCAAAAAAATTTGCAAGCCCAATGGGAGAGGCTTATGCGCGCACATGAGGCAGTCTTCATTGCTGAAGACAATAGCCAGCCCGACGGTTTCAAAGAGTCGGCTAGGCAAAAGATTGACGCCTGCACAGACCAGTACGAGTTGTGCATGGCTCAGATGTCGGACATCATTGAGATGCTCCAGAGTCAGTCCCCCCAGCCCGCTGCGCATATGGAACCGGTTCGACCCCTAGAACCAGCAAATACTCCCTACATTTGCCTACAAGTTCCACCTTGGGATACCGAAACCTTCTTCGGGGGCTATGAGCAGTGGCCGTCCTTCCGGGACATGTTTACCGCGGTTTACATTAACCACCCCCAGCTCACTCCAGCCCAAAAATTGTATCACCTCCGATACAAAACGCAAGGTAAAGCCGGTGCTATTGTAAAGCAATATGCATTAACCGATGAGAATTTCGAACTCGCGTGGGAAGCCCTCAGATCCCGCTTCGAAAACAAACGAATACTCGTTGACACTCAAATTAAATCCCTTTTGAATATCGCTCCTGCCCACACTGAAAATAGTGAGGCACTTCAGCGGATCCAGAATACTATAAACAATTGTCTGTCTGTTCTCAATACTCAGGCCGTAGACACTGACAATTGGGATCCGCTATTGGTTTACATATGTTGTACCAAATTGCCCCAAGAGACACTTGCTCTATGGGAGCAATCATTGACATCCCGGAAGGATCTGCCACCCTGGTCGCAAATGGATGAGTTCCTGACCGGCAGATACGAGGTACTTGAACGGCTGCAAAGCATTCGCCCTGCTAAGCCGAAACCTCAACCCTCTACTTCCAATGTCCTCCCAAATTGGCCACACAAATCCCTAAACTATCACACTCAAGTGAAAAGGGACTTCGCGTGCAAACTCTGCGACGCAAATCACCCTATACGGACTTGCCAAAGCTTCAAAGGACTCACCCCCCAGAGTCGATTAGAATACGTTAAGAAGCACAATCTCTGCGTAAATTGTCTTGCTACATCTCACCTTCTTGAGGATTGTACAAGCAATTTTACGTGCGTATATTGCCAAAGGAAGCATCATTCCCTGCTTCATTTCCCCACAAGCAATGCGCAACCCTCTCAATCGCTTAATCGATCACATTCGACCACTCCACAGGTCGCAACAGCTCCAGAACGAACGCACAACACCTCCGCTACTCATTCCCCACTTTCTGATGCGCAACTCCGCACATCTTCCAGGCAAAGTACGCCCCAAGTACAAGCCTTACACTGCAATAATGGCACTCAATCCCTTCTGCCTACGGCACTAGTGTCTATTGAGCACTCAGGAAAGTTGTTCAAAGTTCGAGCGTTGATCGACCAAGCCTCTCAGCGAACCTTCATCTCCTCGAAGGTCCAGAAACGCCTCAAATTGCCAATTGAGAAATCCCCCTTCCAAATCTCGGGCATGGGCGGTCAGATTGTGCAAAATGCCAATCATACATGCTTCTTGACATTGGCAGTCCCTCAAACGAGCACAAAACTCCCCGTGCAAGCAATCGTACTCCAAGAGCTTACGAAATTGCTCCCACCTTCCAATATAAACCCTCCAAATTTGCAAAATTTTGCCATGCTAGATCTCGCTGATCCAAACCCCTTCAAGACAGCGCAGATCGATATAGTGATTGGCAGTGATCTCATCCCGCAGATCATGCTCGAAGGTATCCACCGGAATGTATGTGGCAGCTTACTTGCTCAGTATACAGTATTCGGTTGGGTATTAAGCGGTCCAGTACCCCCTTCTTCGCATTTGACATGTGCCACAGACGTACCAAGTCGCCATTTGCATACTGGACCCGCCCTTCGAAATAACCTTCCCGCCCTAAAGAAAGCCCTTTCACAAGTGATTGCCGCCCTCAATCCCGTAGGGTTTCCACCCCAGGAAATAATGGAAAGTCACTCTGAACCCACCACTCCTGCAAATTCATTCTTAAACCGGCAAATTCTCCCCTTCGTTGCCAACCGTTTCGACCCCGCAGGATGGCTTTCGCCTCTAATGAGACAGAGAAAAGGGTTCGACAAGAGCGTTGGCTTGACGCCACTCGTTCCACACCCCCAACAACTAACGGAAATTGCAATCCCTCGCAATTCCTCATTACACCTCCTCCATCCCGGGTCCGAAAAGAGGACAGTTGCCACTCCAGAGCGATTTGCTCCAAGCGCTGCAAATCCCGCAGACGTCAGACTGATCGGGTATAAACTCCAAGATCTATAAGATCTCTCTCTTGGGTGGAACGGCTCCAGCAATTCTTCGATGCTGAGCCAAACGGTCATGCAATGAAAAGATCGGCACAATTTGCCAAAACGAATTGAATTGTTCAACGGTCACTACATTGTCGCAATACAGTTACGCCGACGCAAAGGATAGACCTGCTGGCGCCGCAGCTATTGGCAATGCGTTGCCTTAGCAACGATGTGTATGTATCATGCCAAAGAAAATAAAGACTTCATATTCTTTGATCATACACAAGAATAATTTGTGCGCTGAAATATTTTTAGTGCCGATTCATTTATATCACAATTTTTCAACACATTATTAATTTCAGGTATAACCGATTAAAAAAGTTAATAAAAAAGCTAAGTTAAGAAAAATTTTGCTTCCCGCCCAGCCTTGAACCCGAGGCGAAATTTACGAAAACGAAATTACGGATATCTGATGTGCTGTCTACCTGTTACACCAAAAACAGTACGTGATCGACGCAGCTAAAATCATAAATGTATGTTGCAAAAAAGAATATCACAAGCAAGAAAAAAAATTCTAAATTAATTCAATCCGGCAAAAGTTCTGGATGAGCACATGCAGCTGGGTGAGTAAAATAGCTTTGCGAAAAAAAGCTGTAATTCAGAGCTTGAAATTTTGGTGCCGTTTTCGTCGTATGAGAGTGGACATCTATATGATGAGTTATCTGTAATTGAAACTTCAAAACGCATGGCTCGCACATAGATGGCGCGCTTGGTTGCTGAGATATGGTTCGAGTCTTAATACATAATTGTCGTACTGTGTATATCTAATTTAAATGGCTTTCGCCATATTTTAAGTAATTGACCTCTTAAATCATGTTTCTCTATACAAACTCTCTACTAGTGTCCGACCGAAACCACTTTTTTGGGCCGAAACCGAATCTCGATTTTTTTAAAATATTTTTTTTAATATAAGTATACTTTCTAGTTGAAATAATCACCACATCAAGCACCAAAATCACAATTTTTCAACAAACGAATTTTACTTTACAAACAAACAAACATAACATAAATAAATAAATACTTATTAATAAAAACAATTTTTTAAAAACATAAACATAAAAAAATTACCCTTTCATACCTTACACGCTAATATTCAGAATTAAATTATCTAATATTATATTCTAAAAAAATGAGTTTATTTACATTGGTGGCATCTAAATTCTCCTTCTCACCCTTTCACTATATATCTGCTAGGCTGCACTAACTAGCTGTTCACTCGCTACACAATAAAATGTAAAAAATATTCTAGAAAGTTTCGGTTTCGGCCGTTCGGGCATTTTTTGGCCGAAACTGAAACTGAAACCACTTATTTAGGCCGAAACCGAATATTCGGTCGGACACTACTCTTAACCCATCGTGGACCCGTTAGATTTCGATTTTCGAAAAAATTAAAAAAAACGTGCCGCTTTATTTATCATTTGGTGCACTTTAACCAAGTTTGAAGTCAAAAACCCCATTTAATCATGTTTCACCATATTGTAACGATAAGACAGTTTGTCGCTGTGCAAAGCAACCCTGTCGCTACGCGCCGTGCTATAATTCAATCTGGCAACGACGGCCGCGACAATGATGGGAACTTTTAGTCCAATCTGGCAATGATGGTCGCGATCATCATGGAAACCTTTAGTCCACTCCGGAATGTGCGAGAACGATCTGCGCGATGGACAGGTATAAAAGACAGCCGGGTGCGGCGCAGCGAGTCAGTCTGATTTTGACTAGTGAAGGTGCCACACGGAGTAATTGAGCGAATAATTAAGTGTAAAGACAGTAAAGTGTAAACCTGTGAAATAAAGTGATTGTTGGTTTATTTTATTGACTGCGGTTGAGGAACTAAGTGTGTTTTATTTTCAAATTACGCAATCCAGAGATACGTATTAGCCCACTAAAACTCATATTCGTAACATTTGGTGTCAGAAGTGGGATTGTGTTACTGAAAGTAAAAAAAATAAAAGTTAATTATAAAACGCAGACATGGTTAGACTGGAGCAACTGAAGGTGGACCAGCTGAAGAAGGAGCTGGCCGCTTGGAATTTGCCGACTGCTGGCGGAAAGGTGGAGTTGCAGCTGCGCTTGCGAGAGGCGTGTGAATCACGAGGCATTGATTGGACTGCGCACGAGTTCGGGACGCAGGAGCTAGATTCGTCGGCCAAAGTGGAGGAATCGCCTGCGGGTGCTGCGTCGATGCAAAGTACGGCTGCAGCGGCTGTGCCACCACAAGCATTGGACATGAGCCAGCTAATGGTTGCACTTAAAGGCATGTTCGAGACTTCCAACCAAGAGATGGCAGCGAAGCTGGAAACTACGAATCAGGAAATTTCGGCAAAAGTCGAAACGAGAAATCAGGAAATAGCTAAAATGGAAACGGCGAACCGATAAATGTCAGAAAAACTTAAAAATGCAAATCGGGAGTTGTCCAGCAAGCTTCAGGAAAATTCTGCGCGCTTGGAGCAAAAGGTGGAGGAAATTTCAGACAGGATTAATGTGAAAGTCGAGCACCTGGAGACGCGAGTAGAACATTTAGACAAACGAGTCGACGATCTTGATGATTCCCTGAACAAACGAGTTGATAGTCTGGAGGACTCGATGAACAGAAAAATCTACGAGCGGCTTAGAGAGATTCAGCTGCGAGCAAGGGTGCGGTCTGTTGAGGAAAGTTTTGCCATAGAAGTGCCTACCTATGATGGTACTACGTCGTTCGATACATTCAAGCTACAGTTCGACCTGGCTGCTCTGGAAAATCAGTGGACCGATATCAGGAAAGGTCGGAGACTGATACTGGCTCTAAGAGGTCCTGCGGCTGAGGTAATAAAAACAGTGCCGGAAAGTTTGAGAGGTGATTACGAGACCGTCATAAGGGCGCTGGCAGCCAAATACAGTGACGAGCACAACAATATGGTGTATTACTGCGAGCTGAAGAACCGTAGACAAAGAGCCAACGAGGCGCTGCAGACGTATGCGGCAGATATTGAGCGGCTGGTACCAATGACCTACCCAGAATTCAGCATGGAAGTTTTGGAAAGGCTGAAGATCGAGGCGTTTATCGAAGGCATTCTTGACCCGGAGACTCGTGTGAGTACCTTGATGATGATGAAGCCGACGTTCCACGAGACGGTGACAAGTGCATTGATGTATGAAGCTGCCTGGAGGGGAAGTTTTCGACATTCATCTGCGGAAAGGCGTCGAGTCCAATCTGGACGTGCCACGCAAAGCCAGCCAGTGAGCTCAGAGGTACCAACGAGGCTGCGGGCAATGGAATCTAGAATCAGTTGCTGGCGATGTGGCAAGCAAGGCCACATTTCACGAGACTGCCATCTGCGAGAGAATGGTTCCGGAGAACAGGCGTCACCAAGATGTGCTGACGCGCTATCACGCCGTCCGTGCAAAGTCGAATGCAGGCAGTGCTCGCGAGCCGAAAGCAAAGAACAGATAGTGGACGTCCGGTTGGTGAGCGTTATGCCAGAGGAAGAGTGGTCTGCGGGGAGGCTACAAAAGGACCAGCGTGAGGATGCGGATCTTGCAAAAATCGTCGAAGGTAAGGAGCAAGGCGCACGTCCAGACTGGCAGGAGATGGCCGGTGAAAGCCCGATCGCCAAGGCTTACTGGGCACAGTGGAAAAGTCTGCGGCTGAAGGAAGGATGCCTGTACCGCGAATGGGAGAGCGCGGATGGACGGACCAGCAACTCCCTAATGGTAGTGCCGAAATGCAGAATCAACGAGGTCATCCAGGCATACCATAACGACTCCAGTGGAGGGCACCTAGGCATCACCAAAACCGTCGCCAAAATAAAAAGACGATTCTACTGGGTAGGATGTCAGGAGTCTGTAGCCGAGTGGATTAAGAGCTGCGACCGATGTTCAGCAGCGAAAGGGCCAACAAGAAGATCTCGAGGCCGCATGCAGCAGTACAACGTGGGAGCGCCCTTCGAGCGGATTGCTATGGACGTCGCCGGCCCATTCCCAACTAGTACTCAAGGTAACAAATATGTGCTGGTGGTAATGGATTACTTCAGCAAATGGCCCGAAGTGTACCCAATTCCTAACCAGGAGGCCACTACGATCTCGGAAAAGCTGGTAAACAACTGGGTAGCCAGGTTCGGAGTTCCGTTGGAGTTGCACTCAGATCAAGGCCGGAATTTCGAGTCTGCGGTATTCAAGGAGGTGTGTGAGCTGCTGGGGATAAAGAAAACGCGTACCACCCCTTTGCACCCACAGTCCGACGGCATGGTGGAACGCTTTAACCGGACACTGGAGGAATACCTGCGGAAAGTGGTAGGCAGGAATCAAAAGGATTGGGACACGCATATCCCCTTGTTTCTAATGGCGTATAGGTCAGCCCCGCACGACACGACATCACTCACTCCAGCCCGAGCAGTATTCGGCACAGAATTGCGGTTACCCGCTGACTTGAAGTTCGGGGTAGTCAGCACGACGGGAGGCGCTAAGACGGACTACGTGGCCAATAAGCGGGCGGAACTGGAGGAGATTCACCAGTTTAAAAGGAGCCGCACCAAACTGGTCAGCGATAAGGCGAAAGCCAGATATGATCTACGGGCCAACTCAGCAGGGTTCCAAGAAGGCGATCTGGTAATGCTCTACAACCCGCAGCGGAGGAAAGGTTTGTCTCCGAAACTTCAAGCGTCATGGGAAGGACCTTACGAAGTCGTGACTAGGATAAACGACGTGGTATACAGGATTCAACGTTGCAGCAATAAAGGCGCTAAGCTGAAGGTAGTCCATTTGCAGCGCCTGGCGCCTTATCACAGCGGAACCTCGGCACTTGTTCGGGACGAACAAGTCTAAGTGGTGGGCAGTGTAACGATAAGACAGTTTGTCGCTGTGCAAAGCAACCCTGTCGCTATGCGCCGTGCTATAATTCAATCTGGCAACGACGGCCGCGACAATGATGGGAACTTTTAGTCCAATCTGGCAATGATGGTCGCGATCATCATGGAAACCTTTAGTCCACTCCGGAATGTGCGAGAACGATCTGCGCGATGGCCGGACAGGTATAAAAGACAGCCGGGTGCGGCGCAGCGAGTCAGTCTGATTTTGACTAGTGAAGGTGCCACACGGAGTAATTGAGCGAATAATTAAGTGTAAAGACAGTAAAGTGTAAACCTGTGAAATAAAGTGATTGTTGGTTTATTTTATTGACTGCGGTTGAGGAACTAAGTGTGTTTTATTTTCAAATTACGCAATCCAGAGATACGTATTAGCCCACTAAAACTCATATTCTTAACAATATACTTTCAACCCTTTATTTACCTTGTTAGATTTCGATTTTCAAAAAAGCGAAAGACACGTGTCGAATTTTTTTTCACTAAGAGTACTTTCACCACGTTTGAAGTCAATATGCCCATTAATTCATGCTTTTTCACAATTTCTTTTTACAAACTTTTAACCCTTAGTTTACCCTGTTTGATTTCGATTTTCAAAAAACTGCGAAACACGTATTTAATTATTTCGCATTCGGAGTACTTTCACCGAGTTTGAAGTCAAACGAGCCAAAAAATCTTGTTTCTCCATAGAAACTTTTAACCCTTGGTTTACCTCGTTAAATGTCGATTTTCAAAAAAGTACAAAATATGTGTTAATTATTTTCGATTTCAAATGGTTTCACCAATTTTAAAGACAGTAGGCCTATCGGTTCATGTTTTTTCGAAGTCTTTCCGTATACGAACCTTAACCCCTTTGGTTTTTGAAAAAATTGAAAAATACTTGTCGAATCATATTTGATTTGGAGTATTTTCACCAAATTTGAAATCAATAGGCCCATCAAATCGCGTTTCTTCACACAACACCTTAACCCATGTTTTGCCCTTTTATACTCCCTTCTTAACGAAGGTTCATTTTTCAAGATGTACCATACTTACAGTTCAAATTTCATGCTTGTAGCTTTAGCGGTTTGACCTGGCTGAAAGCTTGAAAAAACTCTGGTGTGTAAATTTTTTGCATATATTTTGCATATTTCGGTCATATTTTCTGTGCCAATAAATCCGATACCTAATAATTAGTTACAGTCGAATTCAAACCCGCGTGTCAAGATTATTATGAGATTTAGAAGCATTACCTCGTTCAAAAAATGGGGATTCTTAATAATGCGTGGCTAAATGAGTGCTGTCTCAAGTGATCTGTCGATCCCACCTCTAATCCCTTCCTTTCCTTGTCCTTTTGTACTCATGTTTCCTCCTATTTTCTGCTCCCCGGCTTCGGCCGTTTGTATCGTTTAATGTTTATTGTACTCTTTGTATCACTCGTCATTCACACGTCTCCCAATAAACACCACGAAACCGAAACCATCCGTGCGTTTCATTTCCCCCGCTCCGCGACGAATCGATTTCTACAATGCGTTCTCGGTGCTTAGCAATCTCTCATTTTATGCAGTTTGATAAAAAAGTTAAAATCTATAACTGACCCCCACTAATATTTCCTTTTGAGCATTTCTTTCAAACGTACTTACTCCCTATCTCCAACCCTTAAAAGGGCTTTCTTACAAAATGATCGTTCTCATAAAATGGGCTCCCATTGCTCCCAGGTTGCCGCCAGACGTATCAAATGTAAGACTGACTCACATTTATTTTTCCCTATTTTATTTTTCTCTAACGCTTAAGGGGGCCCCCATATGAAACTGGTAATTTTCTATGAAATTAGCTCCCCATTTCTAAATATAGTAGTTAAGTAAGCGAGGAAACAGCGTATGTATCTCGGAAACTACTGAACCGATTTAAATGATTAGTTCAGTGATCGGCAACATTTTCGAGTCAAAAAAATACAAAATGTATTAAAGTTCAAAAATTTGCCACCAGAAGGTGCCTCCCATTCAAACATAATTGTGAGGTCTACCAAACAATGGTGCAATAGCACAGTGCCTAGTGATAACTTTCGTAAGTACACTGGTGGCAATTCCCATAAACTCACTTTGAGCTGTGGTATGAAAAGTCTTGTAGGAGTAGAGGAGATGATTTAAAAAACAAATAAAGGTTCTAGTTCACCAGGGGCGTAGCCAAGGGGCGGTTTTGGGTGTCAGAAGACCCCCCATGGCCTATAACTATTTAAAGTTTTCACAATGCATGGTGTGTACGTTCCCACATTAGCAAAAAGGTCTTTTCATCTTTAACCCTCTACAGCCCCATACGGCCTTAAGGCACGTTCCACAAAAACCTAGAAAAGTCGACATAAATATTAATTTTTTTTAATGAAATTTTTAGGGCATGTTTTAGATAAATTAAGTTGTAATTTCTTTAATGTTGCACGGCTGTAAGCATCACATGTTTCCCAATATTATCAGTTGAAAGTTGAACTTCGTGGAAATTAGTAGAAATAATAATTTCGTGAAAAGTAAAGAAAAGAAAAAATTATTAAAAATACTTTTCGTTAAAAGATTAAAACAAGAAAATTATGGGTGAGTACCTTGTAATGTAATTTATTGATTTCAAGTGTTTTATAGTGAAAAAAAAAGGATTTACAGTAACTTTTTCGGCTTGGGAAAGCAGACTGCCTTTAGGCAGCATCAGGCACCAAAGCGAAAAGATTTAATGCATTTGGTCACTAAGGTACACTTGTATGTGGTTTCCGTTTTATAGATATCAATCGGCATTAAAAAAAAATTGTCGGTTTTATGGGACAAAGAAGTACAGGAAGTTTTAGAAAACTTGGATTTCGATGTTTTCGAAGAAACTGATGAAGAAACCGTTAATGAAGTGTTAGCTATGTTAGATTCAAAGTTCAAAATAGGAAATTTAGTTAAAAGGAGACATTTTTCCTCTTTCACCCATATCTTCATCATTGCACAACGGCAAATATTTATTTTTTGTCGCATGTTGTAATAAATGTAAAGTTGGTGTTCACTCACTGCTTCATAAGTTAGTCATTTTTCTTTCGATTCTATTGATGTTAGGCTTCTTATTTGCTTAAATAATATATCTTTCATCTTAGATTTTAGATTTAGATTTCTTGTTAGATTTCGATTTTCAAAAAAGCGAAAGACACGTGTCGAATTTTTTTTCACTAAGAGTACTTTCACCACGTTTGAAGTCAATATGCCCATTAATTCATGCTTTTTCACAATTTCTTTTTACAAACTTTTAACCCTTAGTTTACCCTGTTTGATTTCGATTTTCAAAAAACTGCGAAACACGTATTTAATTATTTCGCATTCGGAGTACTTTCACCGAGTTTGAAGTCAAACGAGCCAAAAAATCTTGTTTCTCCATAGAAACTTTTAACCCTTGGTTTACCTCGTTAAATGTCGATTTTCAAAAAAGTACAAAATATGTGTTAATTATTTTCGATTTCAAATGGTTTCACCAATTTTAAAGACAGTAGGCCTATCGGTTCATGTTTTTTCGAAGTCTTTCCGTATACGAACCTTAACCCCTTTGGTTTTTGAAAAAATTGAAAAATACTTGTCGAATCATATTTGATTTGGAGTATTTTCACCAAATTTGAAATCAATAGGCCCATCAAATCGCGTTTCTTCACACAACACCTTAACCCATGTTTTGCCCTTTTATACTCCCTTCTTAACGAAGGTTCATTTTTAAAGATGTACCATACTTACAGTTCAAATTTCATGCTTGTAGCTTTAGCGGTTTGACCTGGCTGAAAGCTTGAAAAAACTCTGGTGTGTAAATTTTTTGCATATATTTTGCATATTTCGGTCATATTTTCTGTGCCAATAAATCCGATACCTAATAATTAGTTACAGTCGAATTCAAACCCGCGTGTCAAGATTATTATGAGATTTAGAAGCATTACCTCGTTCAAAAAATGGGGATTCTTAATAATGCGTGGCTAAATGAGTGCTGTCTCAAGTGATCTGTCGATCCCACCTCTAATCCCTTCCTTTCCTTGTCCTTTTGTACTCATGTTTCCTCCTATTTTCTGCTCACCGGCTTCGGCCGTTTGTATCGTTTAATGTTTATTGTACTCTTTGTATCACTCGTCATTCACACGTCTCCCAATAAACACCACGAAACCGAAACCATCCGTGCGTTTCATTTCCCCCGCTCCGCGACGAATCGATTTCTACAATGCGTTCTCGGTGCTTAGCAATCTCTCATTTTATGCAGTTTGATAAAAAAGTTAAAATCTATAACTGACCCCCACTAATATTTCCTTTTGAGCATTTCTTTCAAACGTACTTACTCCCTATCTCCAACCCTTAAAAGGGCTTTCTTACAAAATGATCGTTCTCATAAAATGGGCTCCCATTGCTCCCAGGTTGCCGCCAGACGTATCAAATGTAAGACTGACTCACATTTATTTTTCCCTATTTTATTTTTCTCTAACGCTTAAGGGGGCTCCCATATGAAACTGGTAATTTTCTATGAAATTAGCTCCCCATTTCTAAATATAGTAGTTAAGTAAGCGAGGAAACAGCGTATGTATCTCGGAAACTACTGAACCGATTTAAATGATTAGTTCAGTGATCGGCAACATTTTCGAGTCAAAAAAATACAAAATGTATTAAAGTTCAAAAATTTGCCACCAGAAGGTGCCTCCCATTCAAACATAATTGTGAGGTCTACCAAACAATGGTGCAATAGCACAGTGCCTAGTGATAACTTTCGTAAGTACACTGGTGGCAATTCCCATAAACTCACTTTGAGCTGTGGTATGAAAAGTCTTGTAGGAGTAGAGGAGATGATTTAAAAAACAAATAAAGGTTCTAGTTCACCAGGGGCGTAGCCAAGGGGCGGTTTTGGGTGTCAGAAGACCCCCCATGGCCTATAACTATTTAAAGTTTTCACAATGCATGGTGTGTACGTTCCCACATTAGCAAAAAGGTCTTTTCATCTTTAACCCTCTACAGCCCCATACGGCCTTAAGGCACGTTCCACAAAAACCTAGAAAAGTCGACATAAATATTAATTTTTTTTAATGAAATTTTTAGGGCATGTTTTAGATAAATTAAGTTGTAATTTCTTTAATGTTGCACGGCTGTAAGCATCACATGTTTCCCAATATTATCAGTTGAAAGTTGAACTTCGTGGAAATTAGTAGAAATAATAATTTCGTGAAAAGTAAAGAAAAGAAAAAATTATTAAAAATACTTTTCGTTAAAAGATTAAAACAAGAAAATTATGGGTGAGTACCTTGTAATGTAATTTATTGATTTCAAGTGTTTTATAGTGAAAAAAAAGGATTTACAGTAACTCTTTCGGCTTGGGAAAGCAGACTGCCTTTAGGCAGCATCAGGCACCAAAGCGAAAAGATTTAATGCATTTGGTCACTAAGGTACACTTGTATGTGGTTTCCGTTTTATAGATATCAATCGGCATTAAAAAAAAATTGTCGGTTTTATGGGACAAAGAAGTACAGGAAGTTTTAGAAAACTTGGATTTCGATGTTTTCGAAGAAACTGATGAAGAAACCGTTAATGAAGTGTTAGCTATGTTAGATTCAAAGTTCAAAATAGGAAATTTAGTTAAAAGGAGAAATTTTTCCTCTTTCACCCATATCTTCATCATTGCACAACGGCAAATATTTATTTTTTGTCGCATGTTGTAATAAATGTAAAGTTGGTGTTCACTCACTGCTTCATAAGTTAGTCATTTTTCTTTCGATTCTATTGATGTTAGGCTTCTTATTTGCTTAAATAATATATCTTTCATCTTAGATTTTAAAACTAGAGCAGGTAATTTATTTTATCCATAAAAAAATCATTCAAAAATTTATGATATTAAAAATGGTCGAAAAATTCACTTTTTTACAACTTTCACCGTCAGTAACTTCCCCAAATCTCATCTGATTTGGGAAATCTATATATTGCTGGAAAGGCTAAGGTATTATCTTCTGACCGCCGGACAGCTTGTGTTAGTCGGATGTTACGAGATATGTGCTCATAACTGAAACAATAGGGAAACAACTGTTTTTTGAAGATTTTTCGAAAACGCATTTAACAAATTTTTTTTCATTTTCAGTTTCGTGTTCAGCGGCCCAAAGTTAGTCTAGAAAACACTTTTATTTTTAGGAGCATTTTTCGTATCGAGTAGTGTAATCAATAAAACATGAAACTGTTCATCAGTTAAATTTTTTAGCTTATGTGCCCAGTACGGCCTTAAGGCACGCAAATTTATATAGGTTTCACGCCCACACAGAAGCAAATTTTTGAAGTGAAACTTCTTTACGCACGCTTGACTTGGGGAGTAAGCTGGCGACCGCGTTACGAAAAGTGTGATCGGGCGAGGCGAACGGGAGTTGAGTGGTTTACGCACGCTTGACTTGGGGAGTAAGCTGGCGAACGCGTGACGTAAGCGTTACGAAAAGTTTGATCGGGCGAGGCGAACGGGAGTTGAGTGGTTTACGCACGCTTGATTTGGGGAGTAAGCTGGCGAACGCGTGACGTAAGCGTTACATGAAAACATAAAATAAATTTAAATATTTGTAGAAAATTAATATATGTACTATATATGTACATCTATATATATAAAAGAGAGTGGCAGTATGTGTGTGATCGCATCACGCTCAAACGGAACGGCCGATTTTCATGGGGTTTGTTTTGTTCGATTCGTATTAAGTCAGTTCAGGTTCGTGCGAAAAGAAAATTCCGGAAAATCTATTGGAAAAGTCGGAAAATCCATGCGATATTTGACCGTGAATTTTGCACATTTTCAGATAATAACTTTGGAACCATAAGTCACACATCAATTAAATTCACTACGAACTTACTATTTAGTCATGTCCTTCGACAGAGCGAATGGGGCGAGTATTGGACAAGGAGGCGTGGCATCACCCATACAAGCCAAATCTTAATAATGCAATATCTTTGGTATAGCGTCGACCCATAGATGAGTGATTCCACGGGTAAGATTTGATGGGCGTTGGACAAGAGGCGTGGCACATTTTTTGTGACCCAAATATTTCGCTGAACTTTAAGTTGCACAGCAATGAAACTAAGTATGAACATATCATGTACTCATATCTTTCGACAGACGGAATGTGGCGGGTATTGGACAGGGGGGCGTGGCACCACCCATACAAGCCAAATCTTTAATATAGAATATCTTCGAAATTGTAAGGTGCACAGCATTGAAATTTAGTATCCCGTCGTCTTATAGATGAGTCATTCTACTAGAAGGATTTGATGGGCGTTGGACAAGGGGCGTGGCACATTTTTTGTGACCCAAATATTCCGCTGAACTATAGGTCGCACAGCAATGAAACTTAGTACGAACCTACAATTTATTCATATATATCGGCATAAGGAATGGGGAAAGAATTGGACGAGGGGGCGTGGCACCACCCATACGACCCAGATCTTAATAATGGAATATCTTCCAAATTGTAAGTTGTACAACACTGAAATATAGTACCCCGTCGTCCCATAGATGGGTCATTCTAATGATAAGATTTGATGGGCGTTGGACAAGGGGCGTGGCACATTTGTTGTGACCCAAATATTTCGCTGCACTATAAGTCGCTCAGCAATGACACTTAGTACGAACCTACCATTTTCTCCTTCAAAAGAGGGCATTGTGCGGGTATTGAATAAGGGGGCGTGGCCCTGCCAATATAATTTAAATCTGGTTCAAGCGCAATCCATTTCTTTACTGGAACTTAGCAGCAACATTGCTTATTTGAGGGCCTCGATTGCGTTAATCGGTACCTCCCTTCTCTTCCTTTAGCTGGTTTTCTTCGTCAATTTGCATCGCCATAGATTCGCCATCTCGCGTATTTCATTATAAGAAAACAAAACATGTCGTGCGGGACGAAGTTCGCCAGGTCAGCTAGTACATGTATATATTGTACACATACATATATATATATATACATACAGATGGAGCGAAAGAAGTTTCACTTCAGTCGTGTGGTCATAAGCACACTCGTTTTTTTTTTTATTTAAAAAATTTTCCCTTCTTATATGATTCTAAAACTACATGGTGAACAATTTTTCGACTTAAAAAAAATTGGGGCAGTAGAGGGTTAAACATATAAAATAATATCAAAAAATTGTTTGGGTAAAACCGATATGGTTTTTAAAAGCATGTCTAATGAGTATTTTAGATCGTCGGCTGGAATGTCCTTCAAGATCCGAGTTCGTCCGTCGTGCGAGTTAGACGTGTTTTCTATTTCTCCCGCTGACCCTACTAAATCGTGTAGTCTCTATGGTTATTTTGCTATTATACTGAGACAGTGACTCTTTTATTGCCTTATATTTTCCTGATGCATATGGTGCTAAGTCATCAAATCGAGATAGTGACTCATAAATACTTAAATAAAAATTTACAATGCCCTGTGTTTGTGGCCTAAGAGTTGACCGTGGTCAGCAAAAAGTGCAGTGCGCCAAGTGCAATGAGTTCTTCCACTTATCTTGTGTCAACATTTTACCGGCAGACGTTGATTTTTTGCTTAAATCAGATAAGCAATTTCAATGCAAATCTTGCGCGGCCGCACGCCGAAACTCTATTCGGTCGCCTCCTCCATCCGTTAATTCGGACGAGAGAGTGGTATCTAAGAGCAGTCTTAGGTCAGTCTCATCAGTCTCTTTAAGTGTGGGTCAGTGCTCCGTAGCTAAAGCAAGTCCCACTACTCAACAACAACTGCCTACATCTCAACAGCAAAGTGGAGGGAAGCAAGCTAAATCAAGTCCCACTACTCAACAACAACTGCCTACATCTCAACAGCAAACTGGAGGGAAGCAAGCAAGTGATAACAAGCAACAAGTAACTTTGCTAACTGTTTTCAACGAGATTGCCGCCCTAAGAGCTGAAAATGCTCGTATGATTGCAATGATTAGTGCTTTACAAGAAGACAAAAAGCACCTGATCCAAAAAACTGAAAGCTTGCAGTCTGGTCTGTGTTCTATGGAATGGAAAGCTCGTGTTGACGACGTCGCAACTGCTGTCTCCTCGCTCTCTGCAGAAGTAAAAGAGCTACGTAGTTACATTTGTGACACTCTTAATAGAAATGCTGCGAATGATAAGCGCAATAATCTCCCATCATCTAAACAAGTGCCGATAAATAAGCGCAACTTGTACTCTACAATAACAAACTCTGCTGCTGCTGCCTCGCCTGCTGCTGCTGTTTCGAGATCCTCGCTTGCTGATATGACTGCTGCTCCACCCGCTATGCATCCAACTTGTTTACACGCTGATAAGACCGCTGCTTCACCCGGCCTGCTTCCAGCCAGTCCACAGCTGTGCCCTAACTCTGCCGCTTCTACTTTGACTACCGCTTCGCCTGTCAATCCCGTTCCAAATCAAACATCTACACAGCTGATCTCTCCTGTTGTTGCTGTTTCTATACCTCCGCCTGCAGATATGATCGCTGCTCAGCCTGCTGTGCATCCGGTCAGTCCACAGCTGGGCACTACATCTGCTGCTGCTACTGTGTCTACCGCTTCGCCTCATGAACATGCACCTGCGCCTATCGTTGCTGCCGTCGATCACACTATCGGTGTGGTGAGTGATTCTCAACCTGAAGTACATTGGAAAACGGCTCAAAACAAAAGACACAGGAAACCAAAAAAGGCGCCTGATGTTGTGATTGGCCTCAATCAAAGCTCAGACCTGGATGTATTTGCCAAGAGAAAATGGGTCCACCTATCTTCATTCAAACCCTCAGTTACTGAGGATAATATTATATCGTATGTAGTAAAGAATTCAAAGATTAAAAGTAATCAACTGGCATGTCGTAAATTAGTAAAAAAGGATGTTGACATCAACGTTCTAAGAAAAGTAAATTTCAAACTCGGTGTTTCGGAATCTCTCTTTGATGAGGTTATGAACCCCTCGCTATGGCCTGCTGATGTCAAGGTGAAACCTTTCCAGTTTTTTCAAGAGCGACTTCTGCCCAACATAAGGTCTGTTTGGCAGAGAATAATTTGTACGAATTTGTACAAATTTGTACAAATTTTTACTGGATCCTGTTTGTTGACGCCAAATCTCCAGTAACGAGAGAGAAACTGAGAGTGTTAAGTGACAGTTCATTTCGTGAGAACTTGCAAGTTTTTACTGGAGAACTTTTGTCCAGTAACTTTTTGCCAGTAAGAAGAAGAACAAGAAAAACATATGACTGGCTGCCATATGATCGACTGCAAAGAAACATAAATTTTGGAAACATTTGGAGGCAAATGGAAACAGTCTGCAAGTCTGCTGACCCACAACCGTCTTGCTCAGCTTTTCTTGCTGTACCCAAGAGTACCCAAGAGTTAAAACTTGCAAATTCTTACAAATTGCTGTTTGTTCACATTTATGGATAGTTTCATTTTTGGGAGCGTAAGCTCGCTTACTCTCGTGATATTTTTTACTGGATAATTTTTACTGGAAATCTGGCCAAACAGACCTATAATCACATTATTAACGCTGCGAGCTCTAAGCAACCTACAGATATGGTTGCCTGCACTAGCATTGAGTCTACCTCTGCGCTTAGTATTTATTTTCAAAATGTTTCAGGTATCAGAACAAAGTTAAACTCGGTTTCTTTATTTACATCACTCTGTGATTATGACATAATTATTCTTATTGAAACCTGGCTTAACTCTGACATTTTTGATGCAGAAATCTGTGATCTGAGTCTCTATAACGCAAGGACAGAGATCCCATCAAAACAAATTGTGTTAGAGGAGGAGGTGTTCTGATCGCTGCTAAGCGTACTCTACACTCTGAACTCTTCAACCTTCAAAACATGGATTCACTTTTGGATCAATTATGTGTTATTGTCCGTGGCACTAATGACCTATTGTTTATCTGTGCTTCATATATTCCCCCACTCAGTCGTGATGACTTATACAACGCGCATGTAGACAACATTGCTAATCTCTCGGCAGAGTCTGTTGGTGATAACCATTTATGCGTCGTAGGTGACTTTAACTTAAGCAAGGTATTATGGTCCTTCGTACCTAATGATTGATCAGAAATAAGTTTTATCGCATCCACAAATCCACTAATAATGTTGAAGCTTTTCAGAAATAATCGCATTATATGAAAGAGTTCAATTGCCTTAATAAATTTATTTACAAACAATATATACTGCGATGTGAAGGTAACATAAAACAAAATCCCAAATCGTTCTGGAATTTTATTCAATCCAAGAAGTCTAGTTCACAAATTCCGGTCTCGATGTTTTATGATGAGAAGAGATCAAGCTCGGCCCAAGAAACTGCCAATCTTTTTGCTGATTTTTTTATTTCCAATTTTGAGCCAACTGATAATAAGTCGGATACCTCTGCGTGTGACAGTATTCAACCCACAACTGATTTTGGCTCTCTTAGTCTTACTGATGCAGATGTTGCTATTGCCATCAGGAAACTTAAAGCTTCCACTAAGCTGGATAATGATGGTCTATATCATTCTTAATTAAAGCATGCATGTCATCTTTAGTGCGTCCGATAACTTTGATCTTCAATAAATCCCTAAGTAGAGGCACATTTATTGATAGATTCAAGATTTCGTTTATTACCCCCATTCATAAAAGTGGCAATAAAAACAGTGTATTGAATTACAGACCTATCACCAAACTTTCAACAATGTCCAAACTTTTTGAATGCGCTGTAAAGGATAAATTATACTTTGCAGTGAAAAATCTTATTAGTCCCTGCCAGCATGGATTTGTTACTGGTCGTTCGACAACAACTAACCTCGCCGTTTTTTATGACTATTGCATGGAATCATTTGAGTTAGGCCAGCAAGTTGATACTATCTACACTGACTTTTCTAAAGCCTTCGATAAAGTGTCGCACAATATACTTATCGCGAAGCTTGAAAAAATCGGTTTCCATTCCGTCTTTCTCGTTTGGCTTAAGTCATACCTGAGGGACCGTACTTCAGTTGTAATGGTAGATAATGTTAAATCTTATCCTTTTGTAGCGACTTCTGGGGTACCGCAGGGTAGTATCCTCGGTCCCCTGCTTTTTCTCCTATGTATTTATCAACGACATTTCATGCTGCTTTGAACATTCAATGTTTGTTCTGTACGCAGATGACTTAAAAGTCTTCCATCGTGTCAGTAACTCATCAGATGTCGGTAGTTTACAAGATGATCTTGATAGAGTATTTACCTGGTGTGATAAAAATCGTTTGTCACTGAATATTAAAAAGTGTTCTCATATGACATACTCTAAACTACGGTGCCCATTTCGGTCTTCATACAGTCTTGGAAATTCCAATCTTTCGCTTTTGGATGAAACGCTTGATCTTGGAGTAGTTTTTGATTCACGTTTCACGTTTACTCGGCATCTGAATTACATCATACCTAAAGCTAATTCACTTCTGGCATTTGTCAGACGGAACTCTCAAAGTTTTACAGACCCGTATACGCTTAAACTGTTATATATAACATTTGTGAGATCTAGATTGGATTATGCCTCATTTATTTGGTCTCCTTCTATATCACTCATATTAACCGTTTAGAACAAATTCAAAAAAAATTCATAAATTTTGCATTACGTTCGCTTCATTTTTCACTACCTCGGCCATCATACATTGCCCGTTGTTCACTCATTGATTTAAAATCTCTTGAGTCCAGAAGAACTGTCCAATCGTTGATCTTTATCCATGACATTGTTAGTGGCAGAATTGACTGCTGTGCACTTCTAGAACGAGTCAAATTTAATGTTCCTCTTAAGCAACTACGTCATAATGATCTCTTTTATATTGGTACCCATAGAACTAATTTTGCAACTAATGAGCCTATAATAAGATCTCTTTTAGTATTAAATAAAATGTTAAGTTGCTGTGAGTCGCTCGATATCACTCTTGATCGAATTTCATTTAAACATACTGTAAATAGTTATCTTAAATAATATCTAAGAAATCTACTGTATTTCCTAGTCTGTAAGGGATGTATTCCATTGACGAAATAAACTAAACTAAACTAAGATGTCGGTACAAGTATTTTGGATGCGTTCTACGTCCTCAAAACGCCTTTGTTTAATCAGTAAATGCTTTTTTTAAGATGAGAGTCGCACGATCCCGCATCAGGTGAAAACGAGAAGTGGTTGATGATTTAAATTCGTCTTTTAGTCAAAAAGTCAGTCACGAGTGTCTATCGATGAGATGGCGTCTTTCGATAGCCAAAAATTCAGTAAAAATGCGATAACTTTATGTTATTAAAATGCGTTACCTTCGCCTTATCAAAGATTTTTGTATGCGTCGTTTACCAATACCCGCCCGGATGACCTCAGGCGCTTCCGCCGCTATTTGAAATAAAACTCACAATAAATATATAATAATAAATAATGTTTTCCATACCTCAGTATTTAGTATCTTTCTCTGGTGATAGTCCGTTTTTCGAAAAAAGGCCTAACTTTAACGATTTATTTTGCGACTATTAAAATATTAGAATATTTCTTTCCATAGGGTTTATTTAATACATATTGAGGTACGCCAAACAAATTTTTGTTTTTGGGTGGGTATTTGGTATACAAAATAACAAAAAAAAAAAACAGGAGCAAAATTTCCATCAAAATATTTGTTTATGTCATTGAAAACTACTTTCGAATTTGTTCAGTGAGTCGAAATCATAACTATTTACAATGGATAAATACAGATGGCAGATATTAAACATGAATATTAAAAAGATCACTCGGGTGGGTATAAGGAAAGCGAAGGTTGAATCCAATTTCAAGTAAATTTTGGCTGATCTTTGATGGCTTTGGCTCAGTTTTGATGGAATCTGCCGTGATCGCGGATTTCAGTTGAACCAAAGACAATTAAACTATAAGATGTCTTACGTTCATACAAGTCAGTGGCGCTTCAAAAATTTGCCGTGGCATTTCAATAAAGCCACGTGAGAGTGGTTTTTACAGCAGCGCCACATCCGGAGAACAACGATGAAGCCACGCAAGCAACTCTCTCTGCGCAACGATGAAGATATGAATATGCGTGTGAAGATATGAATATGCGTGTGATCTCTATGTGCTCTTGTGTTGATTTTTTTGGTGGTTGATTGTTTTAATCAGTAGCGCACACGGGACAGGAACGTTTGGGGATTCAAACCCCCTCAAATACAAAGATTAATAGAGTATTTATCCCTCCAAAAAGAAGTCCTGCCTGCGCCACTGACTTCAACGCATGTAAAGTGAGCGCACACAATTTTGCTTTTGCTTGGCAGCGATCAAAGCCATTGTGCTTTGTGTGAGCAAAACAAAGAGCGTTAATATTATTACGCTCTCACTGTACCGACGCTTGCTTGCTCTCGATAATGAAAATTTTGCAAATTTTGCTCGCCCTATGCCATTCGGTTGTATGGCCGCATATATGTAATACTTCTATATTGGCACTAACCTATCTTCACAATGTGTTTTCATTCGGAAATCAAAGGGAGACAAGCGATGAGACAGAAAACACGAAATTTTGCGAATGTATTTCTATGCGTGTATACATGTGCACTTCTACACATGAACAACTGTCAAACTGCTCCAGGGGCGGTTGAAGAAAAAGGTAGGCTTTTCAGTCAATTTCGACAAATTTTTATTTATTTCCAGTAAATTTTCACCGCACCTGATTTTTGACATATGTCAAGGTACATTCGTTTATACGCTTTCTCGCTCATATTTCACTATTGCTGTACTGTGATGTTGGCGAATGTACCTTGAGCTTAGTGCCAATATAGAAGTATTACATATATGTATGGCCGTAAGACATCTTAGGGCCAATTTTTCAGTGCGAGTTTAAACGCAGTTCAAACGTAGTTTCCTTGAACTTGGTTTAAAAATAAACTCAGTTTAAACGACAAAGCAGTTTTTCAGTGCTAGTTTAACTGGAGCAAATATTTGTCATTTGGGTGTGGCAATACCGGCAATATTTTTATCTAGCTAATAATTTTCCTTTGTTTTGATTGTCATTCCTAAATAAATTCTTTGCGCTCAATTAATGTATTTCATCAAAAAATTCAAAATAAGCAAACGGAGTCCAAATTTTTAGTCTCGGGAAATCGAATGTCTTCTTGCACTTGTGAAAAAAAATAAACAAGTGCTCGAGCGCGTGAGTGAGTGAGTGCCGAGGAAAACAAACAAAATGGAAAGAAATTGAGGACGATTTCGATTCAAAATTTGTTGATAAGTTCCGGTGCGCGAAAACGTTGCGCACAAAGTATAGGGTGTTTTTTTTAGAGGTTTGTTTTTCGAATAGAGATAAAACTGGCATTTTGTGGTCAAATCTGGCAACTCTAATGTCATTTATGTTCAGTTTGGTTTGCCATTTCATCATGAACAAGTTGACAAAAGAACAACGCTTGCAAATCGTGCAAATTTATTTCGAAAATAATGGTTCAGTTCGCGAAGTTTACCGCAAGCTCCGTCCATTTTATGGTCGACATAATCGTCCATCAGAGCAATTAATTCGGTTAACCATGGGTCGTTTTCGCACTACGTTTACTCTATGTGATAATACGCATCCGCAGAGACGTCGAACAGTGCGCACCGAAGAAACAATTGCCGCTGTAGAGCAAAATGTTGAAGAGGACCCGAATGAATCGATTCGCCACCGTGCACAGCAATTGGAGCTTTGTCCATCAAGTTTATGGAAGATTTTGCGCAACATGAATGTGGATGAGTTGTGGTTCCAACAAGACGGCGCTACATGCCACACAGCGCACGTCACAATCGATTTATTGAAGGAAACATTCGATGAGCGCATAATTTCGCGGAATGGACCTGTCAATTGGCCACCAAGATCGTGTGATTTGACACCATTGGATTATTTTCTTTGGGGATATGTGAAGTCGCTCGTCTACGCCAACAAACCAGAAACGTTAGGGGACTTGGAAGCCAACATTCGTGGCGTTATTGCCGACATACGGCCCCAAATGCTCGAAAAAGTGGTTGAAAATTGGACCTGTAGAATTGGCTTTATTCGAGCCAGCCGCGGCGGCCACATGCCCGAAATCATATTTAAACATTAATGGCATAAAATTATCCTTCCAATAAAGCCAAATTGATGGACATTAAAACGATTTTCTTGTGTTTTATTTCAATTCGAAGTTCTATACCTCTAAAAAAAACACCCTATATAAGAATCTAAAAAAAAGTGCAAAAAAAGAATTTCGCTCACGACAGGCAAGAGCTGACCAAAACAAAAAATAAATGAACTGTCAGAAGCTGTTGACAGTTTAAACTTAGTTTAACCGTGCAGGGTTGGGCGTTCGGCAAGTTTGACTGATTCGATTTTAAGTTTAAACGAAGTTTAAACTAGAAACTGAGTTAAACTCGCACTGAATAATTGGCCCTTATTGTTTAATTGTCTTTGGTTGAACTCTGCCACGGGATAAACGATAATCACCATAAACTTAATTCATCAATTGAGATGTTTTGGTTAACGTTTTACCAAGTTTAAAGCAAATCTTAATATTCGCTCTTTGCAAATTAGTATCGAACTTTTGTACCAGTAACACAAACATACTTTTTAGAGAGCTGCAATTGTGCATTTGAAACTGGTTTCAAGACACTCTCTCTCTTTGCACGGCACTGCACTGCACTGACTCAGTGCAAACAGATCGAATGAGAGGTGCCAGCGAAGAGAAGCAAAACATGTGTGTGCATGACATATGAGAGCTGAGACTTTGTTGCTTTATAACATTAGTGTGTGCGAACACACTAAAGGCAATGCACAGTAAAGGCAATGAAATTTACTGCAATGACACTGAATGCAGTAAGTTATACTAATAGAACAATTAGTGCTTTGTTATTATTGTAATAATCACGCATATTTTTGAGTTTTTCGAATGGTTTGTATTTCAAATTAAATTTCATACGAATTTTCAAATAAAATATTTTCACCTAAATTGAAACTATTGCGTTTTATGGACATATTTCAAAGCGTAAATACATAAAAAGCATTGAACAGAAAAATTAAATTATATTTACTTGTGCATCTATCTCCTTTTTTTCAAAATTTTTGTTTTAATGGTGGCTAAAAATTACAATAATAACAACATATACACTAGTCAGAATAAGTTTGCGTACAAGGGGTACGTAGTTTTTTATATGAAAAATAAATCAGTTAAAGTAATTTTTCAAAAACAAAATATTTTTTATTTCTTCCGTAAAGATGGTTATTTTATTCCATTAATACTTATAATAATATCAAAAACTTGACCAAACTGTAAAAGAAGGGCCAACAACAAAATATGTTATGAATTCACCTCAGATAAAGTTTGCGTACAAGATAAGGTTATGTAGTTAAAATGTGATTGAAACTAAGTTTTGTCCAACAATTAATATCTTTGTGAATATTCTTTTCTCGCTTGAACTCCCTGCAGAAGTTTCGGCGTACATTTTATTAAATTCGGTGTTTTTTCAGCGGTTATTTTGTTATATCCTTGAATTGTTGTATTGGTTTACTATGTCTTTGAAGATGGAGTGTTGTTGGGATCAGGGTTCAAGTAAACCAATATAACTCAATTAGATGCACGTTAGGTGACTAGGGAGGAACTTTTTCAACTTTGCTGAGTTAGTTAATAGCAAACATAGCTTCGCATCGTATGCATTGCGTCCTAATGTTAAAAAGTAATGTTGGAATCTGATCCAAAGTTTTGAAACCTTGGCTTACATAAGCTTTTAGAATATGTAAATAACCCCCCGGAAGCATTTCTGAATAGAAAAACAGCCTGCTCACTCCTTTGCCTGACATGCAGCGACATACCATATACTCACATATGCTATGCTTCACTGTTAATTTTAGATTTTTGTTATTAACAGGATCCTCGTCAAATTAGTTCATGCCTTTTAATGCCAAATACGCCAAACCATTATCAGATAATAATGAATCGTCCTACTTTCTATAGATAACAACATATCGTCCCGGAAATCTGGTTTTCTAGACTCTTTGATGGACTCTTTTACGAAAGCAATTCTGTAAATATGGGCTTCTTACATGCTGTTATGTAGGGGAAATATGATTTTTTCAGGATTTTTCTTATAAAGTCAGTGCTACTGGGTTTTATAAAATATTTTTGTACATTTCTGAAGATATTGGATGCAACTAGCCTTAGATTATGATGCACTGATCGCTAACAATCTAATCCTCTTTCTCGGGTAGCTTAAGAAAATGGCCAGATCGTAGTAACGCAGCAAGATTTTCTGTTTTTTTGGAGATTTAAGATGGCTTTTTGAAATGACGAATGTGCTCTCCCAAAAGTTTCCCAACTTAATGAAATTTTTTGTGAATTTTGGAAAGTTTTAGCAAGATTATCCTTTTATCCATGTTTAATTTTTTTTCTGTTGGATTCTATTGCTTTCTATAAAATTTCAAGCACACATACGGTTTCAAATCATTTACAAATCCGTTTACTGTTCAATGGAATACAAATTTTCCAAAAAAAAAAATAAAAAGCATAACCGGAAATTCCCGTTACTAGTTTTGTACGCAAACTTATTCTGCACCGTTTTGTGAGTATATGGTCAGTAAATACGAATACATGGAAAATTATTATTTTAATTTATCTATAACTGAACAAAAAGTGCAGTTAAAGCATATATGAAAAATGTGGATAAGTTTTTATAAACAGAGAACCCATTTTTGAGGTCAAAATTAATCATAACATAATTTTGACTTGCATGTACGCAAACTTATTCTGACTAGTGTACATCAATATTACATTCAAATATCATAATTTATTTAAATATATTATATTAACTCACATCATCAACCTCCATTTTAATTAATTTTCTATCAGACACTAAAATGTTTTCCGAAACTCTCTCACTTAATTACGCGTGCCAAACTGTTCTTTTAATCACTCATTACATTCAGTGTACAGGTAGCATTTTGGCCCGTTACACACTGTCAACGATTCATTAGCATTGCTTGCAGTGTATATAGCAGAGAGAAAACAGTGCGTGCCTTGCAGAGACAACCAAATGAGTGTTGACTGCTATTGCGGTTTGCGTTTTGTTGTCATTCTCATACTGCTCTCTTACTGCAGTGAATGCTGGCAAACAGTGCACACTGCACCAAATCACACTGTGTGTAGGGAGAAATGAATCATCCATTGCAGCTCTTTAATACTTTTACTTCGAACACAACTTCGCTTCAAGTGAACCAAATTTCATGAAATTTCCAATGCACTAAGTTACATATGGCTGGCACCACCACAAAATGCCTTGTTTGAAAAGTGCAGTTTGCTTTAAAAAGTATGTAATACTAAATTGGCAAAACAAAATTTTTTTAAAACCCCCCATGACCAAGTTCTGGCTACGCCCCTGTAGTTTACATTTACATAGTTTGCTGTAAGTAACGGCAGGTGTACCGTTTTGCACTCTTTTATAGTTTGCGTGATCGTGCAAAACATTCAGAGCGGCTAGTGTTTTCTCAAAGTAGAAATGTTGAAGTTCACATAAACTCAGCGATTTAAATTGATCAGTGAAACAAAAATATAAGTAATTTGAGGTAAGTTATGCCTTTTGAGGTAAGTTATGCCTAAGCTGATATAGTCGATTTTTGTACTATTAAAAAAGTAAAATGCTTATTTTCTTCAGACCTGTAAACATTCCAAGAGGAAAGTAATTGCCACCTGAAGAAAAAGGAAAAATTTATGTATTCAATCAATCAGGCAGGTGCCAGATTTCGATCGAAATCGAATTGGAATCGAAATTCCAAATCGAGTGGATTCATTTTTCATGTGCTGCATTCCACTCGTTTTCATAGCTTCGAAATCGATTCACAATAAACTTTCGCAGTCAGTTGAATTTTTGACTGTTGAATTTGAAACAAACAATTCTTGTGAGGTTTGTAAAAATGAGTGCAGTGTTTATTACCACGGTTTTAACCATTCAACAAAAGAGAAATGCTTACGAAAAAATTAAGCGGCGTGCATTAAGGGACCAATCCAATCCCATGGAACTTACAGAGGCAGTGTAAGTGTTTTAAAATATTATTTGGCTGGGAATTAGTAATTACAGTTTGTAACTGCATTTAAGGTTCATATCATACTACCGCGTGAACAAAGATGCGTTCAATATGTTGTTAAGAATTATTTCACCGCACCTACCATCATCTTCAATTCCTGCCCAGCTTCAACTAGCAGCCACTCTACGGTTCTTAGCAGAAGGAAGTTTCCAAAAATCAGTTGGAAAGGATGCTGACATAGCTTTGAGCCGTAGCACAATTAATCTAAAGTTTTGACAAGAAACCTTAACATTTTGGAAAGAAAGATTTGTGCTACCTGGATTAAATCAAAGAATATGAAGTGTATAGAAGGCGCATCTGAGCTCAAAAATTCAAATTTTTGTTTGCGAGTTTCATAGAGCGGGGGAAGCCACAAAAGGGAAAGAGCGGTGCCAGCAGGATAGCGAGCGCTTCAGTTTGCGCTCATTGGCTGTGCAAGCTGAAGCACACTCACCTGTGTACACATGGGCGTATCAGTGTAGGGGAACGGATCGGTATTTGCGCCCCTAAAATTCGAAATTCAATGTTCTGTAAATATATATATTAGAATTCTATATTCTATTCTATTTGTATTCTATATTATGATTTTTCAAATGTAGTTATGCTCCCCTCTAAATTTGTTCCTGGGTACGCCCATGTGTGCACATTGACTTGTTGGTGGCTGCTTTTGTCGCTCAATCATTTTTTGTGTGAATTTCTGCATTTATTTGTCGCCAGCAAAGGGACGCCACTTAGCCAGCGCAATGATCGCCGTTTCAGCGAACGTGATTCAAAACAGCGCTAATGATTTTTGTTCTTGTAGTTTTTGTGTGTATGCTTTTTTGTGTTGCTGATTGGTTTTGCTACAAAATGTTTTAGTCGGAGCCCGAAAAATCGGTATTGAGGCATATATGTGCATATATCCGACCACTGCAAGAATTTTAATTCAGAATGATTCAGTAACGAATACTGGGACACAGGCCCGTGCGCAGAATTCGTTTATGGGGGGGTTTTGACATATGTGTATCATGTTAAGTTATGAAGTTAATAAAAAATAATAAGAAACTTTTCTTATAAATGAAGACAGACGGGAAAATTCAAAAAAAAACGTGCACAAGATCGAGAAAGTTGAGAATGTCGAAACAAAAACTGACAACAAAATATTTATTATCAAGTCGGTTTGACTTTCGTAGAATAAGGACTATTGCTAGTGGAAAATTATGTGGAAAAATTCTCGATGGGGGGTTAGAACCTCCAAACCCCCCCCCCCCCCTGCGCACGGGCCTGCTGGGACAGTAAATTTGAAATCCCAGATTTTCTTATTTTAGTTCTTTTTCGCAAGCATTGTATGTGGGCCGTAAAAAAATTTAATATAATTTATAAATTATTGCGGGCAAATAAAAAAGTTCTTTCTTTCTTTTCATTTCATTCATTTCATTTCATTCTTTTCATTTCCCTTTATAATTGTCATTCTTGATTATTTGTTTTTTATTGCTTGTAGCGATCATATAAGTCGCCATGACAAACATATTTTATTTTCTTTTCTATGATTTTGCGCACACTACAGTCGGCAATGAGTTAGGAGCAATATGCGACGACGTGCAAGCTTATAGAAAAAGAACAAAAGCCAGCCAGAAAATAGAAATTGTTTTACAACAACAACAACAGCACATCATCTTCACCTCTCAATCATCCCACGCCGCAGCCAGTGTTGCCGTTGTGCGACTAAAGTGTCAAATTGACCCTTTCCGGAGACCGATGCCACCTGACACCGACTTTTTAAAAATAGGCTTATTTTGACCCTTTTCTTCAAAACCATGCGACTTTTGCCCCTTTTCCTTGATCAAAAAGTTTATATGTACATTTTGAAAGTTGTTTCGTAAAGTAATTTTTTTTATTTTTACGTGTTTAAAAATACTCAAAATATGCCTTCCTTTTAGTATTCACTTTTCAAAGGTAAAACTTAAGTACTTAAAAAATGCACAAAAATGTACAAAATTAATCTGAATTAACGCGCTTTTTTGTGGCATTGCCTAAGTTATTTGTGCTAAATTAATTTTGATGGCTCCCAATGGATAAGTAAGTATACCACGCATATGCTTTGAAATGCAAATGTTTTCATAATAATGAATTTAAGGGGGAAACAGTTTTTTCACAGAAAATTATCTCCTATAGAAATTTAATAAAAATAATGAGTTTCGAAAGATAAAATAATGAAAGTATATATCATATATACATGGTATAAAAAAATTGGATCGGTTGACTTGACACTTTTTTTTCGGCTGTGACACTTTTTTTGCGACTTTTTAAAATTTTGCAGCGGCAACACTGGCCGCAGCAATGTGCTAACGCAGCCTCACTGCAGTGAGCGCAACCAAAGAGCGCAACACATGAAACTACGTTCTCGCTTGTAAAGCAACGCTCTCACCACATACGTGATCTGTGCGAGCAGAGCGCGGGTTCCAATGTTAGAACCCGCCATACAAAATTTTTGCTTGTATGACATGCGCATTCTGTATGTTTATTTTCTTTGATTAAATTCAATAGCTCTGATGACGAGCGTCGCAAGTCGAAGCGGCATTTCCTCGAAAATTTTCGCATTCCCGGTGTCATAGGTTGCGTCGATGGCACGCACATCAAAATATTGTAACTAAGCCGCATCACGATGAATCACTATTTTACAATAGAAAGGGATATTTCAGCATTAATGCTATGATTGTAAGTATACAAATATGGCGGTATATACATGTTACGGACTGGCTGACCTACAAATACATAGATATGCGATTACAACATGATCATCAAAGGTGTCGATGCGCGTCATCCAGGATCGAGCCATGACGCGTTCATTTGGAGTATGAGCAGGGCTCGAGAACACCTTGTAAGAAATTTTGAAGGCGGTGAACGCAATTCCTGGCTTCTGGGGGATGCTGGATATGCGCTTGAGCCTTTTCTTTTGACTCCATATAGAGATCCAGAAGCAGGAACTTGTAAGCACACATTCAACATAAAGCATTCAGCAGCTCGCAATGTGGTTGAGAGAACAATTGGTGTTCTGAAAAGCCGCTTCAGGTGTTTAGCCCGTTGTCTTCAGTACCAACCGCAAAAAGTCGTGCAAATGATAAATGTATGTTGTGCATTGCATAATATCTGCAGACATTACAAGATTCAGGACGAAGATGATGGAAACTTTGCGGTACCAAGTGAAACAACGGAAAGCTATGAAATGTCTGAAGTAAATGAAGAATTGACATTTAACAATGAAGCCAGCAGAATAAGGGATGAAATAGCAAATAATATAAATTTAAGATATTAAAACGCATACTGTAATAACAAACGGCTGCGTATTTTATAAACACACTTAAATTTTATTTTACCATCTATTTCTATTAAACAGAATAAGGAAATTAAAAGGCATAATATGCAAGTAGAAGAACTACTGCATGAACAAAATTTAATAAAACAGGAAAATTCGATGGACATGTTAAAATTTACTTTTTGTTTGAAAGTTGGTTGGTTTTCAGTTTCAATTCTTTGATTTCTTCGTTTTCACTTCAACGCAGTTAATCGAATTCAAATCACATAGAAAACAATAGAATCATGAACTACACATGAATTTATTTTCGAAAATGAAATTGAAAGTAGTGAAATGCAGCACCCCAAATTTCGATTTCAGTCGGATTCAATTTAGATTTCGAGTGAAAGTGAAATCTGGCACCTGCCTGAATAAGAGTTTTCGACAGGGGAAGTAGCGGATAAAATAGGCAGGTCTGAGAAACCAGTGTGTCATTATTTGAAATTACGCGGATCTTATGGGGAAAACGTAAGATATGACCGAAACACGAAAATTATCGTAAGGCAAAAACGTGTGATAATGACATTGGGGATTAAAGAAAACCTGATGTCGACGGAGTTTGTTCGCAGAATCGATCCTCGCTATAAAGCCCCGACATGTTCGACAAATTTTACAAGATCCAAACCGCGATGTTTAAACTAAATGCCTCAAAAAAACCCCTTTGACTGATGGTCTTGAACCCGAACGAATGGAATCCGCGGAGAAGCTACTTAGAGGCGTGAACAGTTGCAAACAGTTTTGTTTAGTGAAAACAAAGGTTCATTTTAGATAGTACTGACGGCTTTTAATACTTTTAGCTCGATAAGTTGGTTGAAAAGGAAGTCTGTATGAGCCGGACATTATTAAAGTACGACCTGACACATGAACAATAAAAAAATCTTTATTTAATTTTTTAGGAACTTGGTATTAAAACAGGTTAAAGTACATAACTTAAGTTAATTTAAAAAAAAAATATTCATATCCACAACGGTCGGCTTTCCTTAAGTTTTGCGGCACCTTACGCATTGCCTTTTGAATTCTCTCTGTATTGATTTTGGCCAGTTCTTTTTTAATGTTTTATTTAGGCAGTGGAACGTTTGGTGGGGTTTTGCTGCTTACAGACAGATGCCTAATCCGGCCAAAATATTGTTTTATCATTCTTATGATACTTATTGATAAAATGTCTAAGCACTAACTTTTCTAAAAGTCAGAAGGACGAAATTCAAGGATGTAGTAGTGTACGTATTAGTCCTTGAGATATATTTTTTTCAAAAAAAACTATTGGAAATTTACAAGGATATTCAAGGATAAAGTTTTAAAAGGACATTTTCAATACCTCTTCGTCCCTTTGCACCAAAACATGAAATTTTCTAAGATTCTAAGGATTTTTCTCTTTCATTTGATACCCATATTGTTATTTTACAATGCGCTCAATTTTTAAAATAATTTTTTGAAATAATGTCCTTGAAATTTCAAAGTCCTTTAAAAAAATCCTGACGTCAGAGAGAAAAACTAAAAACGCAGTTTTACTACATTTGGCTCCTAGATTCGCGAGTATATAGATTTTTTTCGTGTGTTTTGAAATTTTTTGATTTTTGTCGGACGGTGTTATATAAAAACAAGTGTGACGTTGCTTTTTTGAGCCACAATCAGGCAAAAACCACTGCACCGATTTAGATGAAATAGGCACCAAACAATATTTTATGTGGGGGAATGGTACATAGGCTATATGGTATTGACCACGCCCCCTTCTTACGCCCACTATGGTAAAAAACTTCAGCTATGGTATGCTTTTGTAAGGCAATATGGGTATCAAACGATTCAGCATAGCATTGCGGCAAACATAGGCTATTATATAATCGGCCACGCCTACTTTCCGCGCCCACTTAACTAACAATAAAAGGCTACACTACATGTTTGTGAATAAATATTGATTAGTGTCCGACCGAAACCACTTTTTTGGGCCGAAACCGAAACCGAAACTTTCTAATTGAAATAAAAATCACCATATCAAGCACTTTTTTCAACAAACGAATTTTACATTAAGTAAATAAAGAACAAACAAACAAACATAGCATAAATAAATAAATACTTATTAAAAAAAACCAATTTATTCATTTTTTAAAAACGTAAACATGAAAAAATCACCCTTTCGTACCTTACTCGCTAATATTCAAAATTAAATAATTTAATATTATATGCTAAAAAAAAGTAGTTTATTTACATTGGTGGCATCTAAATTATTCCTCCTTTCACTACAATAAACTACACAATAAAATGTAAAAAATATACCAGAAAGTTTCGGTTTCGGCTATTCGGCCAGTTTTTGGCCGAAACTGAAACCGAAACCGAAACCACTTATTTGGGCCGAAACCGAAACCGAAACCGAATATTCGGTCGGACACTATTATTGATATCAAATAATTCTTTTTCATAGGGGTAAACATAGACTATACAAGATTGATCCCGTCCACCTGATACGCTTTCTCGCCACGCCCGCTATAATAACAAATCAGCCATAATATATTTGTCACAGCAATATGGGTGTCAAACGATTCAGCATGTCATTGCGGCAAACATAGGCTATAATATAATCGGTCACGCCCACTTTCCGCGCCCACTTAATTAAAACAACAAAGCTACAATACAATACAGACAATACATGTCTGTAAATCAATGTTGATGTAAAATGATTCTGTGTGTAATGGGGGTAAAGGCTTTATAAGATTGACCATGCCCATCTTATACGTCTTCCCGTCACGCCCACTTTAATGACAAATCAGCCATGATATATGTGTCACTGCAGGGGCGTAGCCAGAACTTGGTCATGGGGGGGTGTAAAATTTTGTTTGCCAGTTTAGTAATACGTGTTTTTTAAAGCAAAGTGCACTTTCCAAATGTGGTGGCTTATGTGACTTAATGCATTGGAAACTAAATTTTTTCCCGATTTTTAGTAAAAATTTCATGAAATTTGGTGCACTGGAAGCGAAGTTATTGCATCTGAAGTGAAAGTATGTTTGTGTCATCGTACAAAAATGAGCATCGAACAAAGATCCAATATTAACTTTTGTTTTACAAATGTTTCAACTTTAACCGAAGCATTTGATGAACCAAGTTTATGGTGATGATCAGGGAAAGGATTTTGAGGACCTAAAAACCTATAAAAGAGGCAAAATAAAATAGCAAAAAAGGCACGGAAAGGCACTAAAAACTGCCAAAAAAGGCAGAAAAAGGCACTAAAAAGGCAAAATAGGGCACTAAAAACTGTTAAAAAGGCAAAAACAGGCATTTAAAAATAAAAAAAAATACTAGAAAATCTAAAAAAGGGGAAACGGTATGTATTTTTAAACAATTTTATTTCATCTGACGTATGCAACATACAATATTTATACCTCGTTTTTTGTAAAGGAAAAGGAACATCAAGGTTTTCAAAGATAGTTTAAAAACTAAAACTTAGATATTTTAATTTAAATGTAGGCACATATTTTAAATTCATATTTTATTTTTCTCATATAAAAGCATAAAAGCCGTACTTGTATCACAAAAAAAGAAATACAATTTTTGCGCTAACCGAACTTTTTTATTTTTGGCATGTTTTTTTCTTTAAATTGTAAAACATCGATAAGTTAACGAAATTGCAATGTTGCCACTTAATTTTTTTTTAGCTTAATACCTTAAAATACCTTGTATTTTTGCGAAACAAAAGGGGGAAAATATTAAAAACGAAAGAAAAAATTAAAAGGCCCTCGACAAATCTTGAAAAAGGCATTTTGTGGCATTTATAGGTAAAATAGGCACTAAAAAGGCATTTATGGGTGAAAAAGGCAAACTGCCTTTTTAAGGCAAAAAAGGCAAAATAAAAATGATATATTTCTAATCAGGAGGACCTAATTCGTGCTCATTTCAATCAGAAATGCTCTATCTAGCAGCAAACAAAACAGGCAATCTCCACAAAATCCTTTCCCTGGTGATGATTGTTTATAACGTGGTGGAGTTCATAAGTGGTAAACGCGATTTAAAAACGATTGTTTGGACATAAATTATGACCAACTGAAATTCGCGATCACCGTAGATCAAAACTGGGCGGTCTTCATTGAAATTCTTGAAATTGGATTTAACCTTCGCTTCACTTATACCCGCCCGGGTGATCTTTTTAATATTCATATTTAATATCTGCACAAATTTGAAAGTAATTTTCAATAACATGAAAAAATATTTTTTTAGAAATTTTGTTCATGTTTCTCATTATGTGTTCAATAAACCCTCTGGAAAGAAATCTTCCAATATTTTCCATAGTCAAAAAATAAATCATTAACCCTCTAGTTCCCAAGAAGGCCTGTAGACATCCTAAGCTTAAAAAAATTCTGTAAATTACACCTTACGATTATTCTAGCTGATTTTACACGTATGGAAAGGGGAATCTCCATTTTATAAAATTAATGTAGTCAGTTAACGCTGCCACATGCACAACGGCAGTAATTGTAAGCCAAAGTTGAAGTTTCGTGAGAAATTAAGCAAATAATTATTTTTGAAATTGTGTGAGAAACAAAAATTGTTTTAAATAAATTGTGAGCCTCAATAAAACTAAAAAAATTACTGGTGAGTAGCTGTTAATGTGTTCTTTGAGAAAATAAAAAAAAATATGAAAAAAGTTGTTACACTCCTCCTACCTAACCCAAACCCTAGAGTGTCTGTAGGCCTGCTTGGGATGAAAAGCGTAAATAATTAACGGTGATTGATGATATTTTTTCGCCATTTAAGCATTATTTTTCGAAAATTTTGATACACCGCAATGTAAAAAAGATCATATCACTGCAAAAATTTATACTAAGGCGTAGTCCGCGGGGGTAGATGAGAGAACTAGTCTCCTCGAGTCCTTTATTTCATGGAGTAGATTTATCGATATCTGTGTGAAAAAATAACAAGGCATTAAAAAAATTAGAACCGCAATATATACTATATATACCTATACCGATTTTTTTAGTTTTCCTAGTTTATACACCCCCCAAAAGCTACCCCACGACACACTACCCCTCGCCTTACCCCCACCCCTTTTTATTTATTGTCTATTACGCGTATGAACTCAAACTGTTACCCGTTATTTAAGTTTACATATATTAACCCTAATCCGTCGTTCGGGTGATTTTTCACCCATTTTTAACTTTGGGATGCTATAACTTTACTATATATTTATCAAAATGATTAAGATTTCTTGTATTTGTAGCAAACCAATATAAGTTTTAGAAATTATCTACAACATATTGATTATTTCATTATAACGGTGATTATAAAAAAAGTTACGTGGGCGACGTTCGGGTGAAATTTCACCCATATACAAATTGTATGGAAATTTAACGCAACACATACAGAAAATGCCATAAAATTACGTCACTGGATTGAAAGTTTTGAACTGCTTTTATAGGTAAAACTTTTTTTAGAATCAATGGGCCTCCTGAACTCAACGGAAAAGTAAAAGGCAATTATATTATTTCAACTAAAGTTGGTATAACTCGCTATGCTTGAAGTCGTGTGTCAGCAATACAAGATGCCAATGAAGACCAATGTTAAAGATAGTAACTGGCAAAACTAATGTTGAAGGTTTGCGAGTTTTTCGCAGTGCATGGATCAGCGTTGGTGATATTCAGGCATATTTTGGTATTTTAATTTTGAGTGGTGTTTATAAGTCGAATTGGGAATCTCTTGATAATCTGAAAAGTTACACAACAGGCAGACCAATTTTTCGTTCTGTCGGTGACAAAACCACTCGCCAAGAACGTAACGATTGTAATCAAGAATGAAGCTCGTTAACACCCATAAGAGATATATGAGAAAAGTGGGTTTAGCGACAACTGCTATGTACGTCCTATGAAAAGGACACACTAAGTAAACAATTGCTGCCTTTTCGTTGAAGATGCCCCTTTGAGTACTTTTCATCATAACCAGGGAATGTGGGTGACAAAAAATTACCCGAAATTATATCGTTTTACAATAAGTCAAAAACAGTAGTTGACACTTAAGACCAATTGGTCGTTCACTAACCATACCGTCAAGCGAAAAACTAATCGCTGTCGATCCCAGCTGGAATCACAACAAAAAGTACAAGCGGCGAATTTTTCTTGAAGACTTACATTTGAGTTTAGTAAAGCTAAAGATTTTGCGTAGAACAACGTTACCGAAAGGAAAATCTTCATGCTGACTTCTTATCTCAATACAGCCAATTTCCCAAACCTTGTCAGAAAATCAGAGCGTAAAAAAGTAAAAAACTATTGAAACACGGTGCCAATTTGATATCAAAAACGATCGAAAGGCATATTCTGCTTGCAATTCTCGAAAAAAGTATACATGTGGTGAACACAAAGTTTTAGTTAACTACTGCCCTTCCTTGCCCCCTTCCCCATCCGCTTAAAATGTGTACTGTAACATATGTTGAGGAAAAAACAGTGTTGCATACACATTTAAAAAACGGGTGATATATGTGGTATCACAACGGGTCTGATAATAGGCCTCCGAGTGTGTCTCTTACAGATGCAGCCACCTAACCTAACCTAATTGCCCTAATTGCAATAAATATAGAAACATTTGTTAACTTATTTATCTGTAAGATAATAAAGATTAAAAATAACAAATGATTTTTTATTATACTTGGTCAAAAAATTCATTAAAACAATACAAAGTACCATATGGGTGAAATTTCACCCGAACATCTTATGTGTGAGTTTTTTTGAACGTCGGATGAGGGTTAAAAAAAAATTAAACATTTAAATTCATTCAAAAAAAAAAAATTTCATATGGGATTTTTTTGGCTTTGTTTCCCAAGCAGGCGTCTAGGCCTGCTACTTTCTACACCCTCTATCACGCCTCCTATTGACATGAATTTTTTTCCCCGAACAAACATTACTTCTCCACCACAAAACTATCACTGGTAATTTTTTTTAACAAGATTAAAAACTTGGGAACTAGAGGGTTAAAGTTAGGCCTTTTTTCGAAAAACGAACTATCGCCAGAGGAAGATACTAAATACTGAAGTATAAACAAATTCTATTTGTCATCCGAGTGAACGACATTGGTAAACGACGTAGAGTAAGTTCGGGTAATGTGATATGGTCGGGTAATGTGATATAGTGGTTTATTTCACAAGTGCGTTGAGTTTTTTCAAAATTAAGCTTTTTAAAACATCATAACAGCTAAAAAACTCGTGCTGCATGATTTTGGATATGTTTGCTTAACCCTCATCCGACGTTCAAAAAAACTCACACCCATATGATAGTTTGTATTGTTTTAATGAATTTGTTGACCAATTATAAAATTTGTTATCTTTAATCTTTATTATCTTACAGATAAATAAGTTGACAAATTTTTCTATATTTATTGCAATTAGGGCAATTAGGTTAGGTTAGGTTAGGTGGCTGCTTCTGTAAGAGACACACTCGGAGACCTATTATGAGACCCGTTGTGATATACCACAAATTTCACCCGTTTTTAAATGTGTATGTAACACTGTTTTTTCCTCAACATATGTTACAGCACACATTTTAAGCGGATGGGGAAGGGGGCAAGGAAGGGCAGTAGTTAACTAAAACTTTGTGTTCACCACAAGTGTACTTTTTTCAAGAATTGCAAGCAGAATATGCCTTTCGATCGTTTTTGATACCAAATTGGCACCGTGGTCCAATCGTTTTTTACATTTATACGCTCTGGTTTTCTGACAAGGTTTGAGAAATTGGCTGTATTGAGATAAGAAGTCAGCATGAAGATTTCCCTTTCAGTAACGTTGTTCTACGCAAAATCTTTAGCTTTACTAAACTCAAATCTATCTATTTTTGTTGTGATTCCAGCTGGGATCGACAGCGATTAGTTTTTCGCTTGACGGTATGGTTAGTGAACAACCAATTGGTCTAAAGTGTCAACTACTGCTTTTGACTTACTGTAAAACGATATAATTTCGGATATTTTTTTTTTCATCCACATTCCTTGGTTATGAGGAAAAGAGCTCAAAGGGGCATCTTTCGCGAAAAGCCAGCAATTATTTACTTAGTGTGCCCTTTTCATAGGACGTACATAGCAGTTGTCGCTAAACCCACTTTTCTCATATATCTCTTATGGGTGTTAACAAGCTTTATTCTTCATCACAAGCTTTACGTTCTTGGCGAGTGGGTTTGTCACCGACAGAACGAAAAATTGGTCTTCCTGTTGTGTAACTCTACAGATTATCAAGAGATTCTGCAGTCGACTTATAAACACCACTCAAAATTAAAATACCAAAATATGCCTGAATATCACCAACGCTGATCCATGCACTGCGAAAAACTCGCAAACCTTCAACATTAGTTTTGTCAGTTACTATCTTTAACATTGGTCTTCATTGGCATCTTGTATTGCTGACACACGACTTCAAGCATAGCGAGTTATACCAACTTAAGTTGAAATAATATAGTTGGCTCTTACTTTTCCGTGAAGTTTGGGAGGCCCATTGGTCCATACAAAAGTTTTGCCTATAAAACAGTTGACAATTTTAATTCCAGTGTCGTAATTTTATCGAATTTTCTGTATGTGTTGCGTTGAATTTCCATACAATTTGTATATGGGTGAAATTTCACCCGAACGTCGCCCACGTAACTTTTTTTATAATCACCGTTATAATGATATAATCAATATGTTGTAGATAATTTCTAACTTATATTGGTTTTATCAGTTCAACCCTTGGCAACACATCTGCTAGGAAACGTGTGACCAGAGGCACACCGCAGGGGGGAGTTATCTCGCCCCTGCTTTGGAATCTGGTCATTAATCAAATACTCTTGCGGATGAGATCCAAAGGCATTCGAATTACAGCCTATGCGGACGACGTGGTTATACTAACAACAGGAAAATTTCTTCCGATAGTTAGCGAACTCATGGAGTCGGCGTTGAATGAGTTTAGGAGATGGGCAGTTGAAAACGGGCTAGGAGTCAATGCTTCAAAGACCGAACTCGTACTATTCACCAGAAGATACAAGGTTCCATGCTTTACCACACCTAAAATGAACGGAAAAGCTCTAAACCTTTCCAAGGAGGCAAAATTCTTGGGGGTTGTCCTTGACTCTAAATTATCCTGGAAAAGGAACTTGGAGGTCAGGGCGGAAAAAGCGAGAATTGCTCTTTACTCCTGTAAGAGGATGTTCGGCAAAAAATGGGGACTACAACCGCACATCATACACTGGATGTTTACGGCGATAGTAAGACCCATACTGTGCTACGGTGCCTTGGTTTGGTGGGAGGCTGTGGACAAGAAGTCCTACCTCGACCTTCTAACCAGGGTACAAAGACTTGCCTGTCTGGGGATAACTGGATGCATGAAATCAACACCCCAGGCGGGACTCGAAATTATGCTGAATTTTTTACCACTGGACACGTTCATTACGTGCACGGCTTCGAGAACTGCTCTCAGGCTTTGTGCTGGGGGCTGTTTCAAGTCACACACGATGGGTCATGCCTCAATACTACTACGGGTAGTTCAGGGGTACCCGAACTTTGAATGTGACTACATGGTACCGACTCTTTGCTTCAATAACACCTATCGAACTCACTTTCCAACCCGGGAGGATTGGGATACCAACACTGCCGTAGGGGAGTACGAGATCCCAATTTTCACCGACGGTTCGAAAATGGACTGCGGGACAGGTGCGGGGGTTTTTTCGGATGCACTGTCACTAAGCAGGTCATTTAAATTACCTGATCGGTGCAGTGTTTTCCAGGCCGAGGTATACGCCATAAACCAGGCTGCACACATGATCGGAGTACTGGACTTGCCTCCATCCAACCTGATCATCTGTGTAGACAACCAGGCGGCAATCAAAGCACTGGCCTCTCACACTGTAAAATCGAAGACAGTAATGGAATGTCGTAAGTCTCTGTATGGCATCCGGGACCACAAGATCACACTCTGCTGGGTGCCTGGTCACAAAGGCATTCCTGGCAATGAAAGAGCGGATGAACTGGCTCGGAAAGGATCGGAGCTTACGGATACGAGCATGGTGGCAGGAATCTACCCGCCACTTCAGGACTTTTACACTGATCTGGACAGGAAGGCAATCAAGCGCACCAATGATCAATGGAGCCTTCGGCCTGACTGCAGGATCACACGCGCGCTGTGGCCGAAACTGGACCAAAAGAGAACACTGCAACTCTTACGGTTTAGCAAATCAACACTTCGTACTCTCACGGGGGTCTTAACGGGGCACTGCGCCATCGGCATTTTTGCAGAAAGGCTCGGTCTGCCCCATCGAGACTACTGTCGCAGCTGCGAAGATGAGGAGGAAATTGAATCTGTGCAGCACCTCCTATGCGAATGCCCTGCGCTTCACAGCATACGCCACCGGTATCTAGGGGGCAGAGTGCTGGGCGATTTGGGCTTGGTTTCTACCACGCCACTGGAGGATATTGCCAGATTCATTCGACGCTCAGGTTGGTTTCAGCCAGCACCGAATACAGGATGACAAGGGCTTGCCACACTCTCATCGGGCATCACAATGGGCCTTTGGGGCCTCCGAGTGTACTTGCTGAGAACCAGCAAGCCGCCTGTCTTACCTAACCTAACCTATATTGGTTTGCTACAAATACAAGAAACCTTAATCATTTTGATAAATATACAGGAAAGTTATAGCATGCCAAAGTTGAAAATGGGTGAAAAATCACCCGAACGACGGATTAGGGTTAAATAGTTTACAGTCAGTGTGATGAAGTGCTTTGAGTAGTGCTTGCACAAGTTTTTGGTCATGAAGTTTGAAAGCATAAAAGGTACAAAAAAAATATTATTAGAAAGTTCGAGGCTAATCAAAAGTAAATCAGTGATATCGATTATGAGTTTGCGAGATCTTCTTAACAAAATTATTATTGTTTTCTTATATTTTTTTCGAAAAAGTCGATTTCGGGTAATGTGATATACCAAAGTTCGGGTGATGTGATATAGTACATCACAGTACCTAACCTTATGACAGTAGTACTATTTGTATACAGAAATGTATATATACTTTATTTTATAATATTTGAAGTGGAAGTAGATTAAAAAAATTCATGAAATCATGTTTCTCGATAAAAATTGTTAACCCTTGGTTTACCCCGTCAGATTGTGAATTTCCAAAAAAAATTAGAAACACGTTTCTAATTATTTTTGATTTAGAGTATTTTCACCAAGTTTAAAACTAATAGGTCTGTTAAATAACTTTTTTCGGGTATATCACATTACCCGCCGATGGTATATCACATTACCCGCCACTTTTATCAGACGCCAATATTTGGATATTTTGATTTGTAATTAAAAAACTCGTCAACAGTTTATCTTAAAGAGCTAATAATCTTAGATATGCTAAATTATGTGTCAGTGAGCAGTTTGAGACCAAAAAAAGTGTCTTTTAAGGCAAAGTTTTTTTTTTTTTTTTTTTTTTTTAAGACTCGAACAAACGCGCAGGGGATGACCCCTATTAATGCGAGGCATTGCGTTGGTTCAGGAAGGATATAAAGGTTAGGAGATAGGGTTTTGAGAGAAGTGGTTGTGGACTCTTGACTTGAACCCATCGAGATCATAAGTGCTGGGGAAAATATCCGCAGGGAGACCATTCCACAACCGCGCTGTACGGGCCAGAAACGAACCTTCTCTGTAATGCGCAGTGCGCTGGAACATCGTTTCAACGTGGAATGCATGGGCGCCAGTGTTCAAACGGGTTGCCCGGGGGAATACCCGGAGTGATGGCAGCAAGCTGCCCATCTCCACTAAGCAATTACCGAAAAAGTATCGGTAAAATAACACCACACATGCCACGTTTCGACGATGTTCTAAGGAGTCAATAGAGCTGGATGCCCTACTGTCCCCTATAAGTTTGATCGCACGGTTTTGCACCCGGTCCAGGAGCTCCAAATGGGTTTTTGAAGCCCCCGCCCATAGGTGCGAGTTAAACTCCATTTTAGGTCGGATATAGGTGGTATAGATAATGCGGAGATCAGACGGAGTGAAATATTTTTTGCACCGCTTTAAGAAGCCGAGGCACTTGGCTGCTTCTTTCGACACGCCAAAAATATGATCGTTCCAACGAAGATCGTTCTTAATGGACATGCCCAGAACATCAAGAGCTGCCGACTCGTTTGTGGGATAACAGGCAACATTGGGTCTTGCGAGGATTAAAAACCCTGTTCGCTTGACCCCACTTGGAGATTGTTTGTAGGTCGCTATTAAGTGTGTCATTCATACGGCGCCGTTCTCTCTCAATCTCCACAGAGCTGGGGCGCTTTGTGAAGGAGTATGAATGACAAATGGTGCTGTCATCCGCAAACGAGTAGATGGGATTCTTCGTCGACGACAATAGGTCGTTGATGAAGATAAGGAAAAGGGTTGGAGAAAGGACCGAACCCTGTGGCACTCCCGCGCTAAGGGAATGCTTTTCCGAGGCTATGCCGTCTATTACAACACGAATAGAGCGATCATAGAGGAAGCTCGTAATCCAACGAGAGAAGATACTACCGACGCCATAGGCAATCAATTTTGACACGAGTGCTTTATGCCACACCCGGTCAAAGGCCTTGGAAATATCCAATGCAACAACCTTGCTTTCACCGAGGTTTAGAATGCTATGGCTCCATTTCTCGGTGAGGACCGCCATAAGGTCTCCCGTCGATCGCTGTCTCCGAAAGCCGTATTGGCGGTCACTTAGCAGTCTATTGTGCTCCAGATACTTCACAAGGTTGAAGTTTACAATGCTTTCCATTACCTTGGAAAGCACCGAACAGATTGCTATAGGTCGGTAGTTCGCAGGGTCAGTAGTCTTGCCTTTTTTAGGAACTGGTTGAACATTTGCCACCTTCCAACATGTCGGAAATACACCTGTGGTGTATGACATGTTGAAAAGTTTGCGTAGTGGACAAGCCAGTGAGGTAGCGCACTTTTGCAAAACAAGGGCTGGAATGCCGTCCGGCCCTGAAGCCTTATTTACATCGAGATTTACAAGCACTCTTTTAACTACCCGTGTCCGAAAATGAATTTCTGGCATAGAGCAAGATACGTTTTCGACTACGGGCAGTGGTTGATCGCTGGGGGGCAGAGAGGAATTCTCTGCGAAAATTTTAGCCAACAAATTAGCTTTATCAACCGAGTGAGTGATGATTTGATCATTGTTAAGAAGAATTGGGATTGAAGACGATGTTTGGTTCTTCACCTTCTTAACGAATGACCAAAAGTTCTTACTACCACGCTGGCATTGAAGAACTTTTTTCCTTTGGCGCTGTTCGTGCAGAAACTTTTGGCGCCTTAGGATGGCATTGCATCGATTTCTAGCCTGTTTACGCAGCTGTTCAGTGGCGGCATTTTTATTTGCCTGCCATGCTCTGAAAGCTTCCTCTTTAGACCTGACAGCAATTCTGCATGTCTCATTAAACCAGAGATTGTCCTTAGGTTTAATGCAAATTTTCTTATTAGGGATGAAGGACCGCATTCCCAATAATATTATTTCTTCAACCATTTTGGCTGCGGCATTTATGTTTCTATCAAGAAAACACAATTTCCAATTGAAGTGGGCGAAAAATTCATTAAGCCCACTCCAGTTAGCTTTATCATACATCCACACTAGGCGCTTCGGGGCTAAGGGCGAAGCATTGCGGATAGAAGAGTATGAGAAAGACGCCAAAATGGTACAATGGTCCGAGTTTCCAAGAGGTGCGTGCATTTCAACATCATATTTTTCATGATGTGAAGTGAGAAAAAGGTCTAGAGTATTGAGAGCTTGCCCCGCAACGCAGGGAATATGCGTTGGTTCATGCACTATTTGAGTCAAGTTATTAGACTCGGCAAAGAGCTCGACAAATAAGCCTTCAGGAGTTGTGTGGCTGGAATGGCGTAGCCAATTGGAATTATGAATATTGAAATCACCAGCAACTACAATTTCACTATTCGGATACGATTCCAAAATATGAGAAATAGAATCAGAGAGAAGATCAAACTTGTTATAAGTCAAATCTCTCCCTGAATTCGGGCTTCTGTAAAGAAAGCAGAAGTGCAGAATGTGCGACTGGATATTGAATTTAACCCACATGGAGCTAAATTCGGTATTCGTCGTGTATAGTTGTTGCTGGCACTGGTACGCAACATTACTGCACACATAAAGGGCAAGACCCCTGTGAGGAGAGAATAATGGCAGTAAGTGGTACCCCGGGATGTGAAAATCAAGTGGATCTGCATCCTCACACACCTGGGTCTCACCTAGTGCCATTGCATGGGGTTTATGGAGGTTAACGTACGCGTATACTGCGAAAAAGTTCGCCCTAAGCCCGCGCACGTTACAGAAGGCTATGCGGAATTTGTCCAACACCATGGTCTGGGTGGGCTAAAGAACAAGGAAAGTAGCTGGGAATGCGATCTGACGGACTAAGAAATTGATTATGCCCTGTGGTAAGTGTTATGCCTTTACCACAGAACAGTCAATTTCTCAGTGTCGAACAAGACCGCATGTAGCGCCACTGAAAACGGACGGAGGAAGGAAACACGGAAAAAGAACCACAACAAACACAACGCGAGCAGAGGTCAATGCGGTGGACGGCGAGAACGAGTTAACGGCATTTCTTATTTGTAATTTGTTATTTGCATTGCGTTTAGTTTTAAATAGTGAATTTAATGTGGATAATTATTTATTGGTTATTTATCGGGCACACGCGTCGTAGCAACGAACGAACATATCTGGCGGACGAACATTAAAACACGCGAAGGACGGACAGAAACAATAAAAACCGCGGAGCACAAAACGGCACGTCTGCCCACGCGTAACTTTCACTCACTCAGCAAAGTGTGTCGGGAATCGCCGTAAAACAAACAGGTATATCACATTACCCGAACTTACTCTATACAAAAATCTTTGGCATCTCAATGGCATAAATTTATCGCATTTTAACTAAACATTTGGCTATCGAAGGATGCCATCTCATCTATCGACTCTTGTTTTTACTGTTTTTTTGTTTACTAAAAGTCGAGTTTTAACCATCAACCGCTCCTCGTTTTCACCTGATGCGGCACCGCGCGACTTTTACCTTTACAAAAAATGCATTTGCCGATGAAAAAAGCGTTTTGAGAACGTAGAAACCATTCAAAAGGCGTCCTGAAGGACATTCCGGTCGACGAACTAAACTACTCTTTAGACATGTTTTTAGATCATGCAAATCGCTGTATTGAGTCTAAATGGGACTATTAAAAAAACAAATTAGTTTCGCCAAAAAAATTTTGTGTTATTATTCTTTTAAATGTTTAAAAATGAAAAGACTTTTTTGCTAATGTGGGAACGTACTTACGATGCATAGTGATTGAGAATGTTGACAAATTATAGGCTATGGGGGGGTCTGACACTCAAAACCCCCTCTTGGCTACGCCCCTGTGTCACTGCAATATGGGTGTCAAACGATTTAGCATGTTATTGCGGCAAACATACGCTATAATACAATCGGCCACACCCACTTTCCGCGCCCCCTAAACTAACAAAACAAAGCTACGGTACATGTCTGTAAATTAAAGTAGATGTAAAATGATTCTGTGTTTTATAGGGGTCAACATAGGCTATATAAGATTGACCACGGCCATCTTATACGCCTTCGTGCAATGGTCATTATGATGACAGAAATTTATTGTGGTATCTCTGTACAAAACAATATGGATATCAAAATATTTTGCGAGTCATTGCAATAAATATATGCATACATAAATATTAATGTCTGTTTGTTGGTCACACGACACTGAAACTCAAAAACTAGACAGCCGATTGAGCGGAATTTTTCACGGAATGTTCGCCTTGACGCGACGACGCGATAGTTGGGCGTGACACCGCCCGTACAACCCAAGTTTTCATTGTGGAATAGCTTCGGAATTATAAGTCGGACAGCATTGAAATTTGGTACAGCTTTGGCTTAGACGTGTCGTTCAAGTGGTTAAATTTTAATGGCGTTCGACAAGGGGCGTGGCACTTTTCAAGCGACTCAAATGTTTTGAATAACTTTGGAACTACAGGTAACACATCAATGACATTTGGCACAGACTTACGATTTAGACGTGCCCTTCGGCAGGGGGAATGGGGTGGGTATTGGACGAGGGTCCATACCACCGTCTATACAACACAAATTTTTAATGTGGAATAGCTTCGGAACAATAAGTCGGATAGCATTGATGTTTTGTATACCATCGCCCCATAGATGTGTCATTCTACTGGTAAAATTTGATGGGCGTTGGACAAGGGGCGTGACAAATTTGTTGTGACAATTTTTGTGACTTTGAAACTGTAAGTTTCATATTAATGAAACCGGGCCACACCCTTCGACTGGAGGAATGGATTGGGCATTACATAAAAGAGGCGTGGCATCGCCCATAGAGTGTAGTATGAAGAAACTTGATTTATTGGGCCCATTTACTTCAAGTTTGCGTGCAAAGCCGCAGGGCCTTGCTATAGTTTTATAAATAAACGTTTTTTTTAATTGCATTTCAGAAAAATTAAGAAAAATCTCATATTTGCTCATATTGCAGGAATAGTACTGTTACTTTTCTCATATTTAGTTTTGCTATTGCTATTTGTTTAATAACACAGGGCAACAAATTTCGACATTTGGTCGGCTTTTCTGGGTTTGACATCAGTTCTAGGGTAATTAGGGAGCGCTGATTTCGAATCCGCAAACAGTTTTTAAAACTTAGTTTCCGTTTTCGCAAAAAATGGGCTTGTCACTTTTTCGGATTTTCCCTGACTTTTTTCACGTTTGGGATTGTAATTTCTAAACCAATAAACCGGTTGACATCATTTTCACGTCGTTGCATTAGCAACATCGCACGGCTTCTTTAAATAAAACGCCATGAAATTCCATATTTTCCGACTTTGAGGTCCAATTGCCGCGGATTTTTAAAACTTATAAAAATAAATTGCATCGAAAAAGAAGCCATGAGGTGTTGTAAATGCCACAAAGTGAAAATCATGTCAACCGGCTTATTGGTTTAGAAATTACCATCCCAAACGTGAAAAAAGTCAGGGAAAATCCGAAAAAGTGACACGCCCATTTTTTGCGAAAACGGAAACTAAGTTTTAAAAATGGTTTGCGGATTCGAAATCAGCGCTCCCTAATTACCCTAGAACTGATGTCAAACCCAGAAAAGCCATTTTGCTGTTGATCAGTGTAATTGGAATGGTGGTTTGAAATCAGTTCATATTTCATTCCGCATACGTTAGATAGTGATATAATGGTTTTGGCTGGTGTTGCCATGTATGTTCGACTTAACTTGCGTGGGTTTCTGAAAACATTAACTTCTACATTTATTGCGAACTTTTAAACGTTATGATAATAGAATAATCAGAAGAACTTTGTGGGCCTGAATTTATTTTCCAGCAGGATAATGCTGCAAGTCACAGTTCTAGAGAAACAGTGGGCTTTTTCAAGGTAAAAAATATTCAAGTTTTTGATTGGCCTGTTTGAAGTCCTGACTTACTTGACTTACGTACTTTTATTGAAGATTTGTTAAACCCCAGCAGGATTTTCATCCATTTCCTGCCTAGCCTTGGTCACAAAGACTGAGACTTCGTAATCACTATGGTCTAAAAATCGTTGGTTACTGATTAACTCGTATGTAATAACGTCAAAATTATGAGTCGCACAGCATTGAAATTTGGTATACCGTCGTCCCATAAATGTGTCGTTTACTGGTAAAATTTTATAGGCATTGAACAAGGGGCGTGGCACCGCCCATACAAGAGGCGCACATAGGATTTAATTTTGGGGAGGTTTTTGCGTAAAACTTTTAAGAAAGTTGAAACCATATTTTTTACCAGCAATTTTTGTATTTTGGGGGAGGTTGAACACCCAAAACCACCCCTGTGTGCGCCACTGGCCCATACAACTGAAATCTATAACATTGAATAACTTCAGAATTATAAGTCAGACAGAATTGGAATTTGGTATAGCGTCGTGACATGGATTTGTCGCTCGACTGGTGAAGTTTCATGGCCGTTAGACGAGCGAAGTGGCTAATAATATTGGAAATATAAAGCGCATATCAATTGCACTCGGTACGAACTTTCTACTTAGACATGCCCTTTGACAGGCAGAATGAGGATAAGTTTCGGAATTATGAGTCCCGTTAGGGTTAGTCATTTGCGACCCAAACTTTCGGCATAACTTTAATTAAATGTTATTAAAATGGTAGTAGATTTTTAAAATAGATTGTAATAATGCTAATTTAATTGCATTTTGCGAACATTCATTTTGATCAGCCATTCTATTAAGGTAAATTGACTTGGCTGGCTTAGACAAAACCATCTTTGGATTTAGTTTGAGGATTTCAATATTGTAAGCTTCTCAAGGAAAGTTCAACAGATTTGAGTGGCTGTGATGGAGATACATTAAAATCAATTTTAGGTGGTACGACGTTCACCGGGTCATCTAGTACTGAAATAAAACAAAACACTCTGAAATTCCTTGATGCAGTTCACCACCGCAGTCACTTTATTTACATTTTCCAAAGTAACTTTACTTTTGCTTCACTTTTGATTGTCAAAACCAAACTATCTGGCAGCGTTATACCCGATTGTCTTTTATACATGGCTGCGCGAAGCGTAACTCATTTTCGAAACTTGCAGCATCGCCTCGAACCATCTCTGCGATACTTCCCGCAAGACTATCATGCCTCCTAAAAGTATGCAACGTACAACAGCCCATGTTACTAAAGTGTTGTTGTGTTGCTTTTGCTATAGGAGCCCGAAGCTGCGAAGAGAGAACTGTATTGTTACGAAAATTAGTTCTGTAGGCTTGTTCGTTTCTGTGGATTGCGCTTCAAAATAAAACACACTTCAATTCTTAAACGCAGTTAACCCAGCACTCAATTTATTTAAAACTTCACACTTTACTGTCTTTTTACTTATTGGCCTATTCCGTGTTTCACCTTTGCTTGCCTAAACAAAACTGTCTCTGTGCGCTGTACCCGGCTGCCTTTTATACTTGTCTGCTTGTCGCGCAGATCGTTCTCGCACATTCCAATTAGACTCAAAAATTTCAGTATCATCGCGAGTCGGCCTCGATTGCTCAGCGGGTAGCGCGCTGGCTTCTCATACCGAGCGCCCCAGGTTCGATTCCTGGCTCGGGCTGGAAAAAACACTCATCTACTTCTGTCGCTATCCACATGAAGGGAATGAGAATTACAAGAATCGCACAAGTGCGCTCTTGGCAGGCAATGGCAAAACCTCAAAGTGTGAACGAAAAACTGCCAATCGCCGTTCAGATTCGGCGTTAAACTGTAGGTCCCCTCCCAATTCCCTTTCCCCATCCGCTTGAATTGTGTGCTGTAACATATGTTGGAAAGACAGTGTTGCATACGCATTTCAAAACGGGTGAACGGGTATCCCCCATGGGTATAGTACAATGGTCCAAAATGGACTGAGTGCTTGGAAGCCTTCCTGCCCATTCTCAAGAAAAAAAAAAAAAAAAATCATCGCGAGTTATCTTTGTGAATGTTGTAGCGAAATTATAGCAAGCTAGCCGTATTCTAAAAGTCCAAAAGTATGCCCGCAAAAGCATTCCAGTGCCTCGCAAAGCGACAGGGTGCCTTGCACAGCGACACATTGCTTTACCGTCCACTTAGACTTGTTCGTCCCAACAAGTGCCGAGGCTCCGCTCCACCGTTGTACGACGCCAGGCGCTCCAAATTGACTACCTTCAGCCCAGCGCCTCTATTGCTACAACGTTGAATCCGGTATACCACGTCATTAATCTTGGTCACGACTTTGTACGGTCCTTTCCATGACGTTTGAAGTTTTGGAGACAAACCTTTCCTCCGCTGCGGCTTGTAGAGCATTACCATATCGCCTTCTTGGAACCCTGCTGTATTAGCCCGTAGACCATATATGGCTTTCATCTTATCGCTGACCAGTTGGGTGCGGCTCCTTATAAACTGGTGGATTTCCTCCAGTTCCAACCGCTTATTGACCACGTAGTCAGTCCTAGCGCCTTCCGTCGTGCTGACCACTCCGAACTTCAAGTCAGCGGGCAAACGCAACTCTGTGCGGAACACTGCTCGGGCTGGAGTGAGTGATGTCATGTCGTGCGGGGCTGACCGATACGCCATCAGGAACAGAGGGATATGCGTGTCCCAATCCCTTTGATTCCTGCCTATTACATTCCGCAGATATTCTTCCAGTGACCGATTAAATAGTTCCACCATGCCGTCGGACTGTGGATGGAAAGAAGTGGTGCGAGTTTTTCTTATTCCAAGTAGCTCACACACTTGAATACCACAGATTCGAAATTCCGGCTTTGATTTGAGCGCAACTCCAACGGAACTCCGAACCTGGCCACCCAATTGTTTACCAGCATTTCTGCGACCGTAGTGGCCTGCTGGTTAGAAATAGGACACACTTCGGGCCATTTGCTAAAATAATCCATTACCACCAGCACATACTACTGTGTACAAAGAATACTCGGAATTTGTTTATAATTCAAAAAATCTTTATTTATTCTTCCAAATCAATTTCATCGCCTTCAAAGTAGTCCCCCCCCGATGCAATGCACTTATGCCAACGGACTTTCCAATCTTCGAAGCATGCCAAATAGTCACCTTCCGGTATGGCCTTCAATGCGCGCGGCGATTCACGTTGAATCTCTTCAATCGATTCAAAACGGTGTCCTCGAAGTGGTCTTTTGAGTTTGGAGAATAGCCAGAAGTCACAAGGAGCTAAATCAGGCGAATACGGTGGCTGTGGAACGATATGAGTTGGCGAAATGCTCACGAAGAACCAATGCCGTGTGAGATGGTGCATTATCGTGATGCAAAAACCAAGAGTTGTCTCTCCATAAATCCGGCCTCTTTTTGCGAATAGCTTCACGCAAACGACGCATAACGCTCAAGTAATATTCCTTGTTGACAGTTTGGCCCGGCGGAAGGAACTCATAATGCACAACACCACGATAATCGAAGAAATCGAATTCCGGGTATTCTTTGTACACAGTAGTATATGTATGTTGCCTTGAGTGCTAATTGGTAATGGGCCGGCGACGTCCATGGCAATCCCCTCGAAGGGTGCTCCCACGTTGATCTCACACAGGATCTTCTTATCGGCCCTTTCGCAGCCGAACATCGGTCACAGCTCTTTATCCAATCGGCTACAGACTTCTGGCATCCTAACCAATAGAATCGTCTTTTTATTTTGGCGACAGTTTTGGTGATGCCTAGGTGCCCTCCACTGGAGTCGTTATGGTATGCCTCGATGACCTCGTTGGTTCTGCATTTCGGGACTACTATTAGGGAGTTGCTGGTCCGGCCATCCTCACTCTCCCACTCGCGGTGTAGGCAGCCATCCTTCAGCCGCAGACTTTGCCACTGCACGGGGCACGGGGAAGCCCAGAATTGGGGCCGTGTACAGTTTTCCCTTAAGTCGTGCAACAGCTTGCTCCTGCTCTTCGCTCCACTCGGAAGTTTGATTCTTTTTCGTCAGTTGGTGCAAGCTGCTGGCTATATTTGCAAATCCAGGAACGAATCTTCGGTAGTATGTGCACAGGCCCAGGAAACTGCGGAGTTCGTGTAGATTGCCTGGTCGGGACCACTCCTTCACCGCCGTGATTTTGCCTTCATCCACATGTGCGATGTGAGGGTGGGCAGGTAGGCTACAAGCCTTCCATAGCACTCAGCCCATTTTGGACCATTGTACTATACCCATCGGGGATAGGGAAGGAGAGGAGAGTGATATCTCATAGTTTACCCGTTTGTGAAATGTGTATGCAACACTTTTTTCCCCAAGATATTGTTACGAAAATCCAAGTTCGGTTTGATTGTGTTTGAAAATAAAACAACTTCAATTACTCAGCGCAAACGCAGTCAGAAAATCAACAATCACTTTATTTACAGATTTACACTTCGCTTGTATCTACACTTGTTACCACTTTGCTTGCTCAACACAGACTCGACTCCTTGCGCTGCACACTGCTGCTTTTATATCAGTTTTCTTATCGCGCCGAAGTTTCTTGCAACTTCCAATTGGAAAACGCTCGACCATTCTCGCACAGCCCATTTCTTCGCGAACCATCCTTGCCATATCGGACTATACCAAGCGAATTATACCAAATTTGCCGTACTTCAAAGTGCATGCCTAAAAGTATGCTATGCATTCATGCATAGCACAGCACAAAGTGCTTCATCGCTAGACTGCCCACCACTTAGACTTGTTCGTCCCGAACAAGTGCCGAGGCTCCGCCGGAGTAAGACGTCAGGCGCTCCAAATGGATTACTTTCAACCTGGCGTTTCTGTTGCCGCAGCGTTGAACCCTGTACACCACGTCATTAATCCTGGTCACGACCTTGTACGGTCCTTCCCATGACGTTTGAAGTTTTGGAGACAAACCTTTCCTCCGCTGCGGGTTGTAAAGCATTACCAGATCACCTTCTTGGAACCCCGCTGTGTTAGCCCGTAAATCATATCTGGCTTTCATCTTATCGCTGACCAGTTGGATTCGGTCCCTTATAAACTGGTGGATTTCTTCCAATTCCGACCGCTTATTGACTACGTAATCAGTCTTAGCGCCTTCCGTCGTGCTGACCACTCCGAACTTCAAGTCAGCAGGCAACCTCAGCTCCGTGCCGAACACTGCTCGGGCTGGAGTGAGTGATGTCGTATCGTGCGGGACTGACCTATACGCCATCAAGAACAGCGGAATATGCGTGTCCCAATCCTTTTGATTACTGCCTACTACTTTCCGCAGATATTCTTCCAGCGCCCGATTGAATCGTTCCACCATGCCGTCGGACTGGGATGCAAAGGACAGTTGCGAGTTTTCCTTATTCTTAGTAGCTCACACACTTCCTTGAATACCACAGACTCGAAATTCCGGCCTTGATCCGAGTGCAACTCCAGCGGAACTTCAAATCTGGCCACCCAGTTGTTTACCAGCATTTCCGCGACTGTGGTGGCCTCTTGGTTAGGAATAGGATACACTTCGGGACATTTACTAAAATAGTCCATTACCACCAGCACATATTTGTTGCCTTGAGTGCTAAGTGGGAATGGCCCGGCGACGTCCTTGGCAATTCGCTCGAAGGGCGCTCCCACGTTGTACTGCTGCATGCGGCCCCGAGATCTTCTTGTCGGCCCTTTCGCAGCCGAAGATCGATCACAGCTCATAATCTAATCGGCGACAGACTCCTGGCATCCTACCCAGTAGAATCGTTTTTTTTATTTTGGCGACAGTTTTTGTGATGCCTAGGTGCCCTCCGCTGGAGTCGTTATGGTATGCCTCGATCACCTCGTTGATCCTGCATTTCGGGACTACTATTAGGGAATTGCTGGTCCGGCCATCCTCACTCTCCCACTCGCGGTATAGGCAGCCATCAGACAGCCGCAGACTTTGCCACTGTGCCCAGTAAGCCTTCGCGATCGGGCTATCACCGGCCATCTCCTGCCAGCCTGGACGTGCGCCTTGCTCCTTGCCTTCGGCGATTTTTTTAAGATCCGTATCCTCGCGCTGGTCCTTTTGTATCCTCTCCGCAGACCACTCTTCCTCTGGCATAACGCTGACCAATCGGACGTCCACTATCTGCTCTTTGCTTTCGGCTCGTGAACAATGCCTGCATTCGGTTTTGCACGGACGGCGTGACAAGGCATCGGCATTTCCATGGCTGCTACCCTTGCGATGCTCTATAGTGTAGTCGTAGCTCTGCAGCCGCTCAATCCACCGCGCCAATTGGCCTTCCGGATCTCTAAAGTTCAGTAGCCATTTTAATGCAGCATGATCTGTGCGCAGGCGAAACTTTTGCCCATACAGGTATTTGTGGAAGTGTTTCACGCATTCCAATACTGCCAGCAACTCTCTTCGTGTCACACAGTAGTTGCGTTCAGGTTTCGACAAAATTTTGCTGTAGTATGCTATCACTTGTTCTTGGCCATCTATTATCTGTGATAGCACACATCGAAGGCTTGATTCTTTTTTGTCAGTTTGTGCAAGCTGCCAGCAATGTTCGCAAATCCAGGAACGAATCTTCGGTAGTATGTGCACAGGCCCAGGAAGCTGCGGAGTTCGTGTAGATTGCGTGGTCGGGGCCACTTCTTCACCGCCGTGATTTTGCCTTCATCCGTATGTACTCCGCGGGCGGAAACCGTATGACCCAGATACTTGACCTCCTTTTGAAACAGCGAGCACTTCTTTGGGTTGAGTTTAAGCCCGGCTTTTTGTATTCGCTCGAATACCTCCTTCAGCTTTCCCTGGTGGTCGTCAAAGCTTTTTTACCCATCACGATTATGTCCTCAAGGTAGACCAGACACGTCCGCCAATGCAGCCCTTTTAGCACACGTTCCATTAGCCGCTCGAATGTCGATGGTGCGTTGCAGAGCCCAAACGGCATGATGGTGAACTGCCACAAACCGTCGCCAACACTGAAAGCCGTTTTCTCCTTGTCCTTGTCCGCAAGCTCCACCTGCCAATAGCCGCTGCGTAAGTCGAGTGTGGAAAACCAGTGTGTGCCTGACAGTGTGTCCAGGGTGTCATCGATTCGAGGTAATGGATAACTGTCCTTTTTAGTTACGTCATTGAGCTTCCGATAGTCCACACAAAAACGGGTACTGCCATCCTTTTTCTTGACTAGCACGACCGGCGAACACCAAGGTCCTGACGAAGGCTCTATGACCTTTTCTTTACCCATGTTTTCGATCAAAGTGGTGACCTCTTCTTTGTTGGCCAGAGGAACTCGTCTTGGCTGTTGGCGGATCGGTTTCGCACTTCCGGTGTCTATGTTGTGCTTCACTATGGCTGTTCTTCCGCCCGCTTCTGCTGCAAATATTGACCCATAGTGCTGTAGGAGTGACCGCGCCTTCTGTTTCTGTTCGGCTGTCAATTCGCTGCTCCACTGGTTCTCCTGCGGTATGGCGTCCATGCATATATGTAATACTTCTATATTGGCAGTAAGCTCAAGGTACATTCGCCAACATCACAGTACAGCAATAGTGAAATATGAGCGAGGAAGCATATAAACGAATGTACCTTGACATTTGTCAAAAGTCAGGTGCGTTCAGGCGGGGAAAAAATTGACTGGAAAAAAATAAAAATTTGTCGAAATTAACTGAAATTTCTTCAACCGCCCCTGGAGCAGTTTGACAGTTGTTCATGTGTAGAAGTGCTCATGTATACACGTATAGAAATACATTCACAAAATTTCGAGTTTTCTGTCTCATCGCTTGTCTCCCTTTGATTTCCGAATGAAAACACATTGTGAAGATAGGTTGCTGCCAATATAGAAGTATTACATATATGCGTCCATGTAAGAACCGCGTTTCCTACTTCCTCCGGGTGGACTGCTTTCGCAATTGACCACTGCTTCAGCCTCTCTACACTCGCCAATGACCGCATCTTTTCAGACATATCTGGGTGTGTTCAGCGGGTTGAGCATCCTGACTGGTATTTTGCCATTTTTGGGTTCCACTAATGTACGTCCGATAATTATGTTGTCGTATCCTTGTTTTGGCGCTTCTACAACCCACAGCCGACTTGTCCCATCGTCCTCGTCCACCTTTGCCCACACAATCGCCTCGGAATTCGCTAATATCTTCTGGTGTTGACACGAGACAACTTTCCTTACCGCCACGCTTCGCTCATACCCGGTGTGCATAGGCTTGCCACCCGTCCTCCATTGTGGAGGACAGTCCTCCAAATTACTCAAATGTCCTCCGTCCTCCAAAGAGGGTAAAATGTCCTCCACGAACACGAAACATGTCGATTTTACTATTTCCTTTGGTAGCAAACACGAAATGCATCATAATAACCAGAGTTGAAATTAACAATGTTTCGTATAAAATCAGCCTTAACTTATTGATATTTATTTCGATAAAAATTTATATTTTTTGTTTTGATCTCATTATTAATTGATCCCATTATTATTAATTTTATGATATCATTAAATGCAATATAAGTCTGATTAAAGCAGCAAAGAGCAATCGACAAATATTTATTTAAAAGCAAATAGTTTTTGAAAAGCACATATGTATATGTATTTATGTAAATGAATTTTTTTATTTATTCTTTAATTGTTTTCGTTAATTTTAATTCTTTAATTTTTTTATTGTTTTGTTATCTCAATGTTTAAATGTTAAAATTTTTGGGAGCTTTTTCTGTATACATATGTACTATATATGTATGTATATCAAATTTCAAATACATGTACACTCGCACTCTGAAAACTAAAAATGTATGTTTGTGTTTTTAGTATTTTTTGGTGTCCTCCACAGCCATTTTAAAAAGGTGGCAAGCCTAGGTGTGCAGGAGGAATTCAACGTTGGCATACTTCAGCTCATTTTCTTTCAGGTCCAGCGTAAAACCGTGCCTAATCATGAAATCCGCGCCAATAATTACGTCGTCCATTATATCCGCGACGATGAACTCATGTTCCAGGCTGCTGGTGCCGATAGCAATTGTTTTTGTTACTTTCCCTTTTACCGGCGCACGCTCGCCAGTCGCAGTCCTCAGCTGTATGCCATGCAGTGGTTCCCAGTTCTTCAGAAGCTTCCTTTTTATGATCGAATATGACGCTCCAGTATCCAGTGTCAACGCGAACAACTTTCCATCTATCTTTCCTTCAATCGTCAAGCTGCTGGGTTGTCGTTTCAACTGCGGGACAAGGACGGTGGGGCAGCAGGTTGTGGGGATCAGCTCACGCCCCTGTGGGCTGACCCGTTTTAGTTTAACGACCTCGATTGTCAGTATCAGTAATCAATGTCGCCTCATATGTCATCACGCTGGTCACCGTCTCCTTAAATGTCGGCTTGCCCATCATCAACGCACTGCGACGTGTTTCCGGATCATGAAGACTTTCAATAAACGACTCAGTCTTCATCCTCTCGAGATCATCAGCGCCGAATTTCGGGTAGCGCAACTGCCGCTCAATGTCTGCTGCATATGTGTGCAGTAGGGATCGCAATTTTTTGCCTTTTTGCGATCCCGGGATTTTCGGGATTGAAAAGTCAAATCCCGGGATCCCGGGATTTAATCCCGGGATTCATATAACAAATTTTTTAAATAAAACAATTTTCCCAAATTGCATAAATAATTGTTTATAAAATATTCACCATAAAAATGGACACAGTTTAATCACATTTGGGGTAGTTTTTATATTTTTTATCTTGAATTTAATCACATTTTGTTTAACTTAAAAGTTTTTCATTTAACTTCAGTTTGATAACATTTTGTTTTATCCAAAAATGACACTTAAACATAACTTATTGCTTTGCAACAGATGTATCATAAAGTGCATATATAGGGTGTTCCATATAGCGTTTGGAATTTGAACTACGCTTTATTTCGAGAATGACAGTCCAAATGTCATTCAATTTGTGTTTTTAGTTGTGTAATTTAGTTAAAAGTTTGACATTTACGAAATGGGACACTATATGCTTGGACAAAATTGGGAAATATTGAAAACTTACTTTCAAAGTGGAGAGTTTTCAACTAAAACTGTAAAAAAAAGTAAAATTTCTAAAAAAGATTGGCCTTCAACTCAGCGTGTGGATCAATTTGTGAAGTGAGCTAGTGAAACTGAATCGTTAATGGACCAAACAACCCGTTCCCCTTCTCATGCAGTGCGCACAGCCGAAAGCATTGCTTTTGTAGCCGAAAATGTGCGGCAACATCCATCAACGTCAACTCGCCATCGCTCTCAGGAATTGAACATTTCTCGCACTTCTTTGATGAGAATTTTACATAAAGATCTCGGTATGAAGGCTTACAAAAATCAATTGGTCCTAGAACTGAAGGCTCATGACCATCCGGCACGTAAAAATCGAACTTTTGGGCACCGATTTCGAAAATCGAATAATCAGCCGAAATTCTGAAATCAATTGGCCGCCTCGGAGCTGCGATTTAAGTCGGTTGGACCTTTTCTTTGTGGGGAGCCGTAAAGGACAAGTGTTACGCTAACCCTCCAGAGACGATTGAAGCTTTGAAACATGAAATCGAAGTTGCCATTCAGGAAATTCTACCCGGAATAATCGAAAAAGTACTTGAAAATTGGGTTGACCGAATGGCGTACTATAAGGCCAGTCGTGGCAGTCATATGAACGATATCGTTTTTCATTCTTAATCAACAAAGTCCAAGCTTTGTAATAAAACAGGAATTTTCAAAAAATATTCATTAGTTTTTTTCATAACCGATTCAAATTCCAAATCTTAAATGGTCCACCCTGTATATGCATGTTTGATAAAAAAATAAAATAGTTAATTTGTTTGTACTTTTAGTTTTACTTCGATTATTTCGATAAAAAAATTAAGCGTTTAAAAATACTAAGGCATTAAGTGTTTTGTTCTCTAGAGCGAAATTTATTGCAAATAAACCCTGCTGAAAGAAACATCTTTCAGATTCAACACTTGTTGGTTGAATGCTTAGTAAATAATTATAAGCCTTTTGCAAAAGACGCTCTCCATCCCTTCCCTCCTCTCTCAGATAAGGAATTGGGTTTTTGTGCTTTTAAATTTATTTCATTTGAACTTTGAGGCATCTTTTGCAATCCCGAAAATCCCGGGATTAAAGGATTTGAATCCCGGGATTTTCGGGACTGGAAAAAGTCCGGGATCCCGGGATTGCGATGCCTAGTGTGCAGCGCCTCGTTTGCTCTTTGCCTGCGGTTCTTCAGCTCACAGTAGTACAGCGTATGGTTGTGCTCGTTGCTGTACTTCGCCGCCAACGCTCTCATGATGGCCTCGTAATCACTTGTCGAACATTCCGGAACTGATTTAATTACCTCAGCCGCAGGACCTTTCAACGCCGGTGCCAATCTCCGACCTTTCCTGATATCGGTCCACTGATTTTCCAGAGCAGCCAGGTCGAACTGTAGCTTGAATGTATCGAACGGCGCAGCACCATCATAAGTAGGCACTTCTGTTCTGGAGGCAAAACTTTCCTGAACTGGCGGCAACCATTCTCACGGCTGTACCTCTTTAAGCCGCTCGTCGATTTTCCTGTTCACCGCATCCTCCAGACTATCGACTCGTTTGTGCAGGGAATCATCCAGGTCGTCAACTCGTTTGTCCCAATTGTCCATTCGCGTCTCGAGATGCTCAACTTTCACGTTCAGCCTATCGGAAATTTCCTCCACTTTCTGCTCCAAGCGTGCAGAATTTTCCTGAAGCTTGCTGGACAACTCGCGATTCGCATTTTCAAATTTTTCCGCATTTTTCTGGAGTTTGGTTTCCATTCGCACTGCTACTTCTCGGTTCGCCGTTTCCATGTTTGCTATTTCTTGATTCGTAGTTTCGACTTTTGCCGAAATTTCCTGATTCGTAGTTTCCAGTTTTGCTGCCATTTCTTGATTTGCAGTTTCGACTTTTGCCGAAATTTCCTGATTGACATTCTCAATTTTCGCAGAAGTTTCCTGAAACATGCCTCTCATTGCAACCATAAGCTTGCTCATGTCCATTGCTTGTGGTGGCGTAGCCGCTGCAGCCGTATTTGCATCGACGCAGCACCCGCAGGCGATTCCTCCAACTTGGCCGACGCCTCTGGCTCCTGCGTTCCGAACTCGTGTGCAGCCCAATCAATGCCTCGTGATTCACACGCCTCTCGCAAGCGCAGCTGCAACTCCACCTTTTCGCCAGCAGTCGGCAAATTCCAGGCAGTCAGCTCCTTCTTCAGCTGGTCCACCTTCAGCAGCTCGAATTTAACCATGTCTGCGTTTTTAAAATTTTTTTTATTTATTTTTTTTTGTTTATTTCCAGTAGCACAATCCCACTTCTGACACCAAATGTTACGAAAATCCAAGTTCGGTTTGATTGTGTTTGAAAATAAAACAACTTCAATTACTCAGCGCAAACGCAGTCAGAAAATCAACAATCACTTTATTTACAGATTTACACTTCGCTTGTATCTACACTTGTTACCACTTTGCTTGCTCAACACAGACTCGACTCCTTGCGCTGCACACTGCTGCTTTTATACCAGTTTTCTTATCGCGCCGAAGTTTCTTGCAACTTCCAATTGGAAAACGCTCGACCATTCTCGCACAGCCCATTCCTTCGCGAATCATCCTTGCCATATCGGACTATACCAAGCGAATTATACCAAATTTGCCGTACTTCAAAGTGCATGCCTAAAAGTATGCTATGCATTCATGCATAGCACAGCACAAAGTGCTTCATCGTAACAATATGTTACGGCATAGATTTAAAGCGGATGGAGAAAGGGTGGGGGAGGGGACCTACAGTGTAACGCCCAATCCGAACAGCGATTGGCAGTTTTTCTTTCACGCTTGGAGGTTTCACCATTGCCTGCCAAGAGCGCACTTGTGCGATTCTTGTAATTCTCATCTGCTTCACGTGGATAGCGATAGAAGTAGATGAGCGTTTTACCAGCCCGAGCTAGGAATCGAACCTAGGGCCTCGGTATGAGAAGCCAGCCCGCTACCCGCTGGACTATCGAGGCCGGCCCATCCATATGTACTCCGCGGGCGGAAAGCGTGTAACCCAGATACTTGACCTCTTTTTGGAACAGCGAGCATTTCTTTGGATTGAGTTTAAGCCCGGCTTCTTGTATTCGCTCGAGTACCTCCTTCAGGTTTTCCAAGTGGTCGGCGAAGCGTTAACCCATCACGATTATGTCGTCGAGGTACACCAGACACGTCCGTCAATGTAGCCCTTGTAGCACACGTTCCATTAGCCTCTCGAATGTTGCTGGCGCGTTGCAGAGCCCAAACGGCATGATGGTGAACTGCCACAAACCATCGACAACACTAAAAGCCGTTTTCTCCTTGTCCCTGTCCGCAAGCTCTACCTGCCAATAGCCGCTGCGCAAGTCGAGCGTGGAAAACCACTGCGTGCCTGACAATGTGTCCAGGGTGTCATCGATCCGAGGTAGTGGATAGCTGTCCTTCGAGCTGTCCTTTGAGCTTTCGATAGTTCATTCAAAACCGGGTGCTGCCATACTTTTTCTTGACTAGCACGACCGGCGAGCACCAATTTCGATCAAATTTGTGACTTCTTCCCTTTTGGCCAGAGGAGCTCGTCTTAGCAATTGGCTAATTGGTTTCGCACTTCCGGTGTCGATGTTGTGTTTCACTATGTAGGTTCTTCCGCCGCTGCAGGTGTGACCGCGCCTTCTGTTTCTGCTTTGCTGTCAATTCGCTGCTCCACTGGTTCTGCGGTATGGCGTCCATGTTAAAATCGCTTTTCTTACTGCTTCAGCCTCTCTACACTCGCCAATGACCGCATCTTTTCCGACATATCGGGGTGTATTAAGCGGGTTCAGAATTCTGACTTGTACTTTGCCGTTTTTGGGTTCTACTAATGTACGCCCGATAATTATGTTGTCGTGTCCTTGTTCTGGTGCTTCTACAACCCACAGCCGACTTGTCCCATCGTCCTCGTCCACCTTTGCCCACACAATCGCCTCGGAACTCGCTGGTATCTTCTGGTGTTGGCACGAGAATTCAACGTTGGCATACCTCAGCACATTTTTCTTCAGGTCCAGCGGAAATCCGTGCCTAATCATGAAATCCACGCTGATAATCACGTCGTCGATTATATTCGCGACGATGAACTCGTGTTCCAGGTTGTTGGTGCCGATAGCAATTATTTTTGTGACTTTTCCTCTTACCGGCGCACGCTCGCCAGTCGCAGTCCTCAGCTGTATGCCATGCAGTGGTTCCCAGTTTTTCAGAAGCTTCCTTTTTATGATCGAATATGACGCTCCAGTATCCAGTGTCAACGCGAACAACTTTCCATCTATCTTTCCTTCAATCGTCAAGCTGCTGGGGCAGCAGATTGTGGGGATCAGCTCACGCCCCTTTGGGCTGACCCGTTTTAGTTAAACGTCCTCAGCCCTGCGCTTGTTGGCTGAGCCTCGATTGTCAGTATTCCTTGCTTCAGGCGATTGCGATCGAGAACGGGAACGCCTCTTTCGTTGACGGCAGTCTCGTGCTATGTGACCCTCTTGCCACATACCCAGCAAACAACATTAGAGGAGACCACCGGTGGCCTAACCGGTGTCTCAGAGCTTATGGCCTGGATTGGAATGTCGCTGTCTGGTTGGATTTGGCGTATCCTTGCAGGTGCATACCGAGTGCCCCCAATCCATGTCGCCTCATATGTCATCGCTCTGGTCACCGTCTCCTTAAATGTCAGCTTGCCCATCATCAACGCACTGCTTCATGACCCGAATGAAGACTGAACCGTGACAACGGACTAGAACGGCTAACAGTTAGACATACCAAGTTGAACAAAGTTCGAACTTTAAGCTTAACTCCGCCTCCTGACGAAATTCCTAACGGTCGTACCAGAGAGGGTAAATCGGATTTGAGAAACATGGTTTTAGTGAGGTTAAAGTTAAAAAAAAAACGGAACCAAAGGGGTCGCAGTTGAAACCCTTGCGAGCACAAATGCGCCTACAGGCGCCAACCATCCATCCATGCCGCCAACATTTGGAAGAAATGTTGGTGGCATGGATTTTGCCAGCTCAACTGCTGCTAATTTTTTAAGCAAGTTGAAGTCTAGAAGTTATAGAATCATGCAAAAAAGAAATGGTTCCATACTTTAAAAACACGATGGAAACGATGGGTTTTACGTTTGTCAGCCATTTGAACCGTGTCATTCCTCAGGCTTTTTCCTCTCTTGCCTTTGTTAAACGGCATAGTGTGGGTTTCAAGGATCCATATACGCGAAAATTGCTCTTTAATGCGTTCGTAAGATCGAAATTGGAATATGGGTCTTTTATTTGGAACCCACACTACGATGTACATATCTATCGCCTTGAGCGGGTTCAGCGTAAATTTGTTAAGTTTGCTCTTAACTCTCTTAACTTCGATCTTCCACTTCCCCCCTATATTTCGCGATGTAAATTAATAAATTTGCAGTCACTCGAGTTGCGCAGAAGAATTTCGGCCCTCTCTTTTATATTTGATATTGTTTCTGGATTTATCGATTGCCCTGATTTGCTTGGTCTAATAAACTTCCATGTCCCAGCTAAGTCGCTGCGGCGACATCAAATATTTTGGACTGAGGGTCATAAAGTTAATTATGCACTGAATGAGCCAATCAATAGAGCGCTTTTGGATTTTAATTTGCTCTGTGTTAATCATCATTTTGATTTTAGCATAAGTAGAGCTCAATTTAAATTATTTCTTTGTAAAATTTTTAACTAGTTTTAAGTTATTTTAATTTATTGTTTCATAGTCTGTAAGGTTGCGTAAACATTAGACTGAATAAACAAATTGAAATTGAAATTGAAACTCCAATTATATGATTATTGAATCAATTGTCGATAATTGGACCCACATCAATGAAATACTCTATGACAACGGACAAACTCATTGACTGGTACATATTGATATTTCGATACATAACAGATTACTTGAGCTGTGTAAGGATTTAGAAATAATTTTAAGAAACTGTAATTATGCAGCCATCCATCTTTATGTTTCGTTATTCCGTCGATTAACAAAGTTAAATATCTTTGCATATTTAATATTGACGATATATAGATCAAAAATGTATGTATAGCTATGGGACACTATTTTGGTATCGACCAGCGAATAATCAACAAACCGAACTCAGAGAAACTACTGCACCACCGCATGCCGAAGTGATATGAGAATGCGTTGGTATGCGGTGTTTGCATCTTTCGTTTGGATCAAACGAATGAGCGAATGATTCAAACGAATATTTCCATCTTTCCGAAGTGATATGAGAATGCGGTGATTCGGAATGATTAGAACGGATATTTGCATAGTTCGTTTGGATCATCGACACCACCGCATAGCCGAAGTGAAATGAAGATGGGATAGTTTGCATTCGTTTAGTATTGCAAGCTGATGATTCGTTCGTTCGGATTACTAGTATTCGGAATGAATGCTTCGTTTGCGGTGGGGATACATACTCATATCCGTTCTTTTGAGTAGTGGCACATATTCGCACCGCATTTTACACGAATACATATTGAGTCATAAAAATATGACCGGTTGCAGATCTCTGGTGCGCGCGCCCTCATTGCAATAGTGCACTTTTGAACTTAATATGAAAATATAAACAAAATATAAATATAAATTTAAACAAAACAACAATTTCACGAATTTTAATTTTTTTTTAGTTTAGTGTGTTGTTCGTCCCACTGTTCCTACAAAAAAATTGACATGCCGGCATAATTTCAGTGACGTCATGAGTGCCACTGTCAAATTATCTGTCTCGGATGTCGTAACTTTATATTCAATAAACCTTGCTTACACCAACATGCGAAAAGCATCTCACGGCGAGCGTTCATCAAAGCATTGCCAGCGAATCCGATGCGGCCATTTAAATTATGTGCTCTTCCATACATAATGGCAATAATGAAGCTTCAAAATAAAGCCGCAAACAATTTGATATCTCACACCGTTTTTGTGTTATTTAAATTTTTTTGTATCATTTTTATCTGGTCACTCTCTACTATAAACAATTCCTTATACTCCATTCGCCTAAAGAACTCAAGCCAACTACTTACAGATAACATATTCCTACATACATAAGTACGTACATACATATGTAGATATGTACAAGTTATTTGCGACTTACCATTGCCATGTGCCTGTCGACCAGCAAAATACAGCAATACGATTATCATTAAAATTGCAGTGCAATATTTGTGCTGCATACTAAACGCCTGTCCTTGCCTTGTTGACTTATTTTAATTATAGGTAAAAAACTGAAAATAATAACTCGTCAAGAAAATGTGGTAAAGATTGTGCACATAGTTTATGCATATGTTATTGGTGTGTTGTCAATTTCATTTCAGCCTTCGGCACGCGCTCAATGGCTACTACATTATATATATATATTAAACAACTATATCCTTCTATCTATACACAGCACAGGATATAAGTCTTCGGTTAATGAATCTTCCCTCTTATAAGTTAACAAAATTACGGACGAAAAATCAATATAGCAATGTACAAGAAAAATCCCGATTAATGTATTTCCCTCTTAAAAAAATCTACCCTCTTATAACGTTGCAAATGTATGAACCATCTAAAAAAATGCATAAAAAAATAAAAAAGTTAGAGCATTGTTTTGTTTTATTACGTTATGGCAATCTTTGCTCCTGTACCTGTAAAAACATACAGTACAGGCTTTGGCCATATTTTTTTTTTTAACGAGCCAACGCGCTGGGGATACCCCTATAAATGCGAGGCATTGAGGTGAAACAACGCACATTCGACTAATAATCGGCTCCAGAAAAATACAGGCGGAAGACCGAAGCTGAAGGTGAACAATTTTTATATTAATCTTCGGCTTTGATTTTAGCCGAATGTCAGTCTAGCAGCCGATTAATCGGCTTCGGTCAAAATGTTACCATCGGTCAGGCTCTAGCAAACCTGTTTTTGTTCTGTCGTTTTCTATGTGATTATGCTGTATATGAATTCCCACGGTGTTTAAGCGTAAAAACATGTGTTTTCGCTCTCGTGTGAACGCGTTTTAGGCGCTATGTGCATTTTTAATCAAGATAACAAAACGTGGTAAAAAAACAGTCGAAATATCTTTCAGAGCGAAAGCAATTATGAACCAGTTTATCACTAGAAAACGCGCATTCTGGACTACGACGATTAGCAGTGCATTTTTTTTATTTATTATATTATTAATTTTATACTTAAAATGTGAAATCAAATGTTGTAATTTTTTCCATGAGTAATTTAACTATTAGTTTTATTTGAAAACACTATTTATTTCGCTAATCTTTGATATATTTCCTAAGTGTAAAAATTATAAATTTCAGAAAAATTTGTTTGTCCAATTTCTTTTATGCGGGCACTCGCTACCGCACAAAAACAGGTTCGACTGTATGTTTGTTGAGTTATGGCAACAAGTGGTCAACATAAGCAAGTGGTTAACATTATTTAATCCTTACATTATTATTTTTTTATATGAATTCTGTTATTTATATATATGAATTTATCTTTATATTTTTGTTTACTTCATATATATGTGAATATACATACATATTTACATTTATAAGAAGTTACAAATACAAATGTTTGTCGCCTGAACCAGTGGTGGTTAAAAAAAAATTCGAATTTGATGAGCGTTGGACAAGGGGTGTGGCACTTTTCTGCGACCCAAATTTTCGGCACAATTTTGGAATTATAAGTCGCACATCAATGAAACTTGATACGAACTTACTATATAGTCGTGCCCTTCAACTAGTAGAATGGGATGGGCATTGGACAAGTATGGAACTGGCTTGAGCAGATATTTTTACTATTGTATTTTTTTTTGCAACCAAGATAAAAAGACATTAAATTCTAAAGACAGTTAAAGACACAGACGCTGATTGCAAAAAAAACTAGGACGAACAGAGCCGTGTAGAAAATATCAGGGACCGTCCCATAAACTTACCAAATTCTAGTTGCCGTAATTTATTCAATGTGCAATTGAAGTCACCCGTTTCCCACCCAATCAGCGGCCGACTACTGGTAGATAACCCTGAATAATGCTAAAAGACATTACGTCTCTGTAAAATTGTGAAATAATCAAGAAATTCGTTGGAAAAGAAATCCACAAATTCATTCAAGAAAAACAAAAAAAGTATACAAAAAAAGGTTCAACCGTAACCTCTCGAAAAAATTTACTTTCGTCCAAGCCTAAATTGTCACCTAACACTTTTGTACGGTGGAGGAGTCACTTCCCAAAACCCTCAGTACACCGCTGTTTCATATGGCAATAACAATATTAATAAATTTATTTCACTTCACTTTTTTATTATTTTAATACTTGATTTGTTACACTTTTTTGCGGAATATTTGTAAACTCGTTGCTCACACACAGAAATTGGTATGCGCACTCCTTCTCGTATGTAAGACAATGTCACAAAACCGGAAAGACGCTTAGCGCTTCAATTTCATTTAATTAATAAGCTACTGATTAAGCTGTGAATGAATTTAATTAAACGCATTTAATGTTAATATACGAAAACTTAATGAAATAAATTAATTGAACGAAGCGTGCAGTGAGTGGCCGTTATTTGTGAGTAGATGTTGCTTCTAGTTTGGTTTGACTTTGGTTCGTTGGCTGGCAGCGCCGATAAACTGTGTAAACCAAACGTAACCGTACGAGACGGCCGATTACGCGGCGACGCACAGTGGGGTAATATATAAGTAAAGTGGCGATTAATTCAAAAACGAAAAATAAAGATACAAATATGTTTTTGGTACCGGGTTAAAGTTCTGCATCACTACGTGAAAGAGTTGTTGTAAAATAGTTTCCCGTTTTCCCGCAAAGCACTCTGAAAGTTGACATTTCTTTTCATTTGGCGTGCGCACAGCGTGTAACGTGAATTTTTTCAATTATTTAAATCAAATTTATTTTACAAGTTTTTAAAGTAACATCAAAGTGATGATGGAAGCTTCTTGTTCAGGTATTTAAGTATTAAAATACTAATTTTTTTTTTAAGTGTTCGTAAATATTTTTGTAATTTTTTTAAAAAAAAGCTTAAAAACTGCCTTATTTTGACCCTATTCATAGACATATAGTTGTTTGTTCAGTGATGTTCACCTAAAATATTGTCATAATCGTAATCTGTGGATATTCTAGCAATTTTCTATGGAAAAGTTTGCGCTATTGTTGCGCACTTTTGCAGCATTTCGATTTTTGTATGTGAACTCTTGGCAAAATATGCACGCGGTCCGTGAAAGGATAGACAAGAAATAAATGTAAATGCAAAAAATATGAGATAAGCAACAAGTGAAATGTTTTATGTTAGTTTTGTTGTTGTTCAATGTATGGTTTTTAGTATTGCCGGCATATTAGATTTATATTAGCCAGCATATTAGGCGACATATTAGGCGGGATATCGCACACGTAAGCTAAATATTTTTGGTGTTTAAGATATTTATGAAACACAATACAAAATCGTCTCAAATTATGCAGAACCAAATAAAATTTTGATATCTTGGATTCTTTCATTTGTTTTTGTTGTAGGATGTGTGCAAAACTAGGTCAACCGACCTTATTTGTCAGAAGTTGCAGTATTGGGCATTGTTATTGTTTCTATTACTTACTACTGTGTCCAAAAAATAAGGTGACATTTGAATTATCGATTATCGTGGTGTTGTGCATTATGAATTCCTTTCGCCGGGCCAAACAGTCAACAAGGAATATTATTTGAACGTTATGCGTCGTTTGCGTAACGCTATCCGCCTAAAAAGGCCGGAATTGTGGAAAGACAATTCTTGGTTTTTACACCACGATACTGCACTCGTAATTCTTGATCATTTCGCCAAAAACTCAACCCATATCGTTCCGCAACCACCGTATTCACCTGATCTGGCGCCGTGCGACTTCTAGCTGTTCAGCAAGCTCAAAAGACCGCTCCGGGGTCACCGTTTTGATACGATAGAGGAGATTCAAGCCGCAGCGAAGACGGAACTGAAGGCCATCCCGGAAAGTGACTACAATCAGTGTTTCGAAAATTGGAAAATCCGTTGGCATAAGTGCATTGCATCGGGAGGGGATTACTTTAAAGGGGATGAAATTGATTTGGAAGAATAAATAAAGAATTTTCAAAATAAATACAATGTCACCTTATTTTTTGGACACAGTAGTATGTGTAATCGATTGAAATAACCGCAGTGATGTGCATTAAACTAATTCGGTAAAGGGTAACTGCAAATGACTACTTTTTCAAAAAGGAGATTTTTTTCATGTAAGAACGAATCCAAATGTTATTTGGTATACTCGTCAAAGTCTTTATGACATAATGACAAACTCTTTGCCTTAAATTGTGCCAAATCTTTCGTTGAATACTATCTCTGGTATAACATGCCTACGACTGTTCATAAATATTTAATTCATGGACCAGAGGTCATAACTCACGCCTTGTTGCCAATCGGTGAATTATCTGAAGAAGCGCAGGAAGCGAGAAGTAAAGATTTTAAGGCCTTCAGGGAATATTTTTCTCGAAAAAGTAGCAAAAAAAAACCAACGAAGACGTTTTAAATAGACTGCTTATAAGTTCTGATCCCATTATATCGACTGAAACGAAATTGCCACATAAAGAGGTCACGCGCATGCCAAGGGATGCATTGGATTTGTTGATAATTGCGGAAGAATAACGCGATAATATGAACAATGATGATGATGATGATAACGATGGATGCGAAGGTGAAAGCGTGGGTGAATACGATGATGATTCCGATAGTAATTAATAAATAAGCGAGGAATTCTGTATAATACCCTTTTGTAACAATTTTGCATTTTTGGTCATAAATAAAAAAAAATCCACTAAAGTATGTTCAAATACATTTATTTTTTACTTCTTTATGTATAATTAACTAAACCTAATACTTTTTTCATGTCTAAATAGTCCGGGTGAATTAATCGCCAAAATCGGCATGAATTACCCCAGTGTGCGACGGGTGATGATGGGAAGAGGAAAGGAGCGAGAAGAACATCACCACAATCAGCAAGCAAAAAATATGTAAACACCACCAAAGTCGCAGCAAAAAATATTAAATTAATAAATAAAGTGCCACTGAAAAGAGCAAAGCAAATAGCGCGCTTAAGGAAGCAGATAAACGCTCCGAACGAATCAAAAAGATATCATTGTATGGTATACAGCACTACTTGCTAGTGATATTTTCCCGCGGAAATATATATGTATACATGAACAGTGGCGGTTTAATCAGTGGGGCTCTAATGGGGGCCCGTTTTCGCAACACGATAAAATTGCTCTTGATAGGCTAAACCGGAATCAGCAAGGCAACTCTAAGTCATTTTCATCGGGTCTAGCCCAATCCAGTCGTAACTTCAATAAAAATCCTTATTAAATCTGCCGCATATTACTTATACACTTTTTTCACATATTTAATTAGTTATTTAGTCATTCATTAGTCATTATTTTATTTTTTTTAATTATTTATTAATTCTACTGAGTTTATTAATTCAAATGATCTATTGATTAATTTGTTTAATTGACTCAATTAATTTATTTGGCTCATTTAAACTATTCGATTAATTTGAATCATTCATTTGTATTAAGGCGGCCAATTCCGAAGCATATTTAAAGGTCCGGCATTTTGAGACTTCCGTAACTTTTCGCGATATTTCTAGTTTCCATTGTTTATACCTTTTCTAGCTAAATATTACAAAAGCTCGAAATATTTTTCCCACACAGTCACCGACTGTCACTCATAGCGAGCGGTTGTCTTCTGTCGTGTGCTCTCTGGCCTCTCGCCACTTCTGGTGTTATCCACGTGCTTTGCCACTTTCGTGTTTGCATCCTCTTTATATAAAATTTACATACTCCAGTGCAAGAAAAAAAAAAAACTTCAAACTCTATTATTTCTTATTAATTTTCAATTATGGCCCCCGGGCCCACCCCCCCTGGGACTAATCGGTTTGCCCTGCTGGCCGAAAGTTCCAGAATAAAAAAGAAAAAAGAAGAAAGACAAAAACAAAACAAGCAAAAAGTTAATATTACTGATTTCTTTGACTTCCCAAATCTACCAACAATTAAAAGGAATATTAGTGATCCGAAATACATTACAATTGAATCAACCGAGCTAAATAAGCAAATTTCGCAATTTTCTTGCTTTGCTGTACATAAAGCTATATGTGCAGTGACTAACGAAATAAAAACAGTAAGTGAGCTCCGCGATGGTAAAATCTTGTTGTTGGTGAACAATAAAAAAATAGCCGAACGTTTCATCGCTTTAAAGCAACTCTCTGGCATTTGTGGCATTAAAGCAAAATATCACGACAACTTGAACTTCACTAAAGGTACTACTGCACCCTTCTTGAATAACGTCAGCGAAACTGAAATCGTGAGCGAGCTAGGTCCACAAGGCGTGGTTGCTGCCTATAAATTTCAGAAAAAAAGCGAAAACAACCAATCAATCCCTAATGGTGTCGTGTTGCTAACATTTGATTTATTTAATTTACCTGGACAAATTGATATTGCCTGGCGCAAGGTGAACGTCAGGCAATACATACCAAACCCCATGCGCTGCAAAAACTGTCAGTTGCTGGGGCATACCTTCAAACACTGCAAGGGCAAAGCAGCTTGTAACAATTGCAATCTTCCCCCCCATAACCCCCAAGAATGCACACGCACTCTTTGTGCCAACTGTCATGCTGACCACCCAGCCTCTTCAAACAAATGCCCAAAGTACGTGCAAGCTAAACAAATACAAACAATGCGTGAAGCTATTAAAGCATATAATTCAACAGTCTCTTTCTCCGAAAATTCCCCTACTTTTTCATCTACTGTCTCTTGCTCCACAAACAATCGAAATCAACAAGATAACCAACAGGTTAACTCTCCTGCAGGTGTCGCACCTGACACCTTACAATCATCGATCTACCCATGCTCTCCCAACAAACAAAAATTATCTGAAAACAATACTCAAACCAACAATAAGATTCTCACCACAACAATTTATAAATCTTCTACTCAATTTTCTGACCCTCACTCACACTACCTCGCCACACCTGCCTACTCTAATATACAAGAACAGAGCTACTATGCTCCCATGCAGCCACTGCAAGCTCACTACCAAGCTAAAAGCAACACGAACCTCAACTCTAACTCTAACTCAGCTTCATTTCTCTCAAATGATCTCTCAAGCAACAACAACGTAATTCAGAAAACTCCTAACCCTGACAATATACTTCTTCAACATTTGAATGACACATTAATGCCAACAGAAGACTACTCATCAATGTCTTCTGTTGACGAGTAATTTCAAAAAAAAATATGAATATATACATACTCTCACAACACACATACACAAAATCTCATTACTTTCATTAGCTAACTCTTAATTTATCTTCAAACTATTATGTTCTCAATTTTGCAATGGAACATGAATGGATTTTATAATAGTTACCATGAGCTTCAGCTCTTGGTGCAGTCCCTTTCCCCTTCAATAATTCTACTCAATGAAACCCACTTAGCTTACAATGCTCATGCATTCCACTCCAAACGCTATATTGGCATATTTCATAACCTACCAAACATAACCTCTAGCAAGCAAGGCGTTGCAATAATGATTAAAAAAGGCTTACCGTTTAAAAGAATCTCAATTCAGTCCCCTATATCGGCGATCGGCATTGAATTTGATTTAAACTTTAAGCTAAATATAATCTGCGCTTACATTCCGCCAGCACAAAGCTTCTCAAATGCCGATATCTTACACTTGCTGCAACAAGTCTCACCTCCCGTCATCCTTGCAGGTGACTTTAACGCCTGGAGCCCTATATGGGGATCTCCATCGACAAACCCTAGAGGAAGTCAGATTGAAGATGCTTTATTAATCTCAGATTTAATATGCCTTAACAATGGTAGTGCAACACACTTTTCAACCCACGGTACTTTGACGCATCTAGACCTCACATTCTGTTCAGCATTTCGTGCCCCATTTTGCACTTGGAGTCTGTCAAACGATTTGCATGGAAGCGACCATTTCCCAATTACCTGTAAAATAAACACCACACAGTTTCGCTCCAAATTTAAACCAAAATGCATTTTTAAAACGGACTTTGCTGACTGGCGCAAATTTTCAAACGTATGTGAAGAGGCTAACTCTAATATTCCTATATATTTCAACTAATACTAATAGAGAAGCTGCGTTAATACAAAAAATTATTCGATCCGCAGCAAATCTCTCTATACCGCGTACTAACAGTAAGAAAACTTCGTATAATGTACCGTGGTGGAATGTTAATCTAGCATCGCTTAGATCAAAAAAGCAATTGGCATGGCATGAATATAAACGATGTCAAACCGTTGAAAACTTAGTGGCCTATAAAAAATCGAATGCTATTTTTCGCCGCATGGCTAAAGAAGCGAAGCGACAGTGCTTCCGTGACTTCACAGCGAACATAAATCCATCTTCCTCTCCTAAAAAAATATGGAATGGCATTAATATTCTGTCTGGCGGCCCCAAAAACACATTAATTTCCCGTATAAACACTTCTGCTGGACCTTTAATCACGTCTGACCAGATTGCGAACTACATGGCAAATCACTTCTCTAATGCTAGTTCTGATGAAAATTTCAGCTCCCAATTTTGCAATAGCAAGGCATCAATCCTAGGCAGCATCGCTGGAATAGCATATAATCCCTCTCCATCTGCAAAGATAATAGAATCAGAAATATCTTTCTCTGAACTCGAATATGCTCTATCTTCGGTAAAAGGAAAAACTCCTGGATTAGACAAGATCTCTTATCCGCTAATCAAAAATCTCCCAATTACTATTAAGATGCGACTAATTAAGCTATATAACAACATTTTCCATACTGGTGTTTATCCACAATTTTAGAAAACATCAAACATAATTCCTATACTTAAACCTGGAAAATCATGTACTGATGTCAATAGTTACCGCCCTATCTCACTTTTGAGCTGTCTCGGGAAAACTCTAGAAAAAATCATAGGCAACCGTCTGGCATGGTACGCCAGAAGAAATAACTTCATCAGCTCACGCCAAGTGGCCTACAAGAAAAGACATGGTACCATGGATGCCTTGCTATGTCTCGACAATTTTGTAGCCAACGCTCTGTCTAGTAAAAACCATGTATCTTTACTATCATTGGACTTCCAAAAAGCGTTTGATCGCATTGGAATTCACGTCATACTAAGACAACTAATAAGATGGAAGGTTGGCCCCAAAATGTTAAATTTCGTGAAATCATTTCTTACAAATAGAAGACTCTCAGTCACTGTCAATGGTTCTCTCTCATCAACCTTCAATCTATCAAACGGCACGCCTCAAGGTTCACCCCTTTCTGCTTTTCTTTTTATCATTGCCTTTGATGAACTAAGCCACCTCCTTTCGAATTACAAAAATATTGAGCACCAAATTTATGCGGATGACGTTCTCATATATTCAAAATACCTTTATTGATGTAATTAATGACATTTCATCATGATCCACAACTTCATGCGTATCACTCTCTTTAGAGAAAACTAATCTTCTCCATATATATCATAGTATGTCGGAAAAGGAGATCGTGCGACATATCACTAAATGTTAACAACCATACTATTCAACCTAAAGATAATTTAATGTTATTAGGACTAATCATAGATTCTAAGTACAACTTTAAACCGCATTGTAATTATATTAGGAGTTCCTTAGTAACGAGGCTAAATATTATTAAATATCTTTCTTGTAAACATAGTTATATACATCCTACTACGCTTATTAATGTTGTCAGAGCATTACTGTTATCGAAAATTGATTACGCTCTGCCTATCTACGGCACAGTGTCCGTAAAAGGCTTTAATCCGCAAAATCTCAGTACCTTACCATGCAGCTATCCGCCGAAGCCTTAGAGCGTTTCCTACCTCACCAATAAAGTTCCTGCTGGCCGAATCCGGCCTACCGACCATCCAAAGTAGAGCGACTGATGCAACATCTCGCATACTGGTTAAACAACTTGACGCTACAAACATGGTGCTAACCAATGCTTTCAACAACGTAATTGCACGAAAAACACAACTCAGGATAGCATCAGCCATATCTAGATCCGTCGCGTTCGCCAAAGAAAATTTCATAACTCTTTGCCGAGCGAAAAGAGATATAGAAAATTTTCCCCCCTGGCTCATCAGCTCCACATCATTTGAAGATGCCTTACTCAGCCTATCTAAGCAGAACACACCAAGTATTGTGTATCGAGCAACATTCTCAAAGGCATTGGAATCCTACAGCGCATCAGGTTGGAGTATACCGATGGGTCTAAGACGTCTGACTACACCACGTTGGCCGTAGTAAAAAAGGACTCCAATGCAATATGCTATTGGCTTCTTTATCCAATATGCTCAATTTTCACTGCTGAAGCCTTGGCAATCCAACTAGCCGTCGAGTATGCAAAGAAAAACAAAGGGCAATATATGATATGCTCGGACAGCAAATCATGCATCACAGCGATCAAATCACCATCCAATTCGCACAAAATAATTTCATGCATCAGAAATTCACTTATTGCAGCACCAAATAAAATTAAACTTATGTGGATCCCTGGCCATGTTGGAATCTCAGGAAACGAAAGTGCTGATACTGTTGCCAAAAATGTAATTAAAACACCCGTACCAACGTTTAACTTCACAAGCAAATCCGATGTGTACAACGCAATTAAAAATGCAAGACTTAACCTCGATTTAGCAGATTGGGCAGCACAAGATCATCATTACCACAAATTAAACCCAAAGAGACTAAAACCATCCTACCCTGCAAGTTTCACTGCTAACATCTTGAGGCCTTATATTCGCCTAAGACTGGGTCACACAATATTTACTCATTCGCATCTGCTAAGTGGAAAAAGTCCGTCCTGCTGCCCTCTGTGCGGAGGTCCAAACACAGTAGAGCACCTGATCTCTCAATGCCCGAATAGAACAGAGTTTGAACGCGCGGAAAACATCAACTTAATGAAAGCATTATCTACACCGAACTATGACAATATCCTGTATATATATAACTTCCTAAAAGACAATAATATCTTAAACTACATCTAAAACAGTTCGAATCATTAACCTAATTGTAATAAGCCACATAAACCAAATCAAGTTTTATACTTAAATTTTTTATGAATTTACACTAGATAATTAAGCTACCAACTTTTGTATTAAATGAACGACTGAAAGCCTCGTAGCTAGTGTCGCTTTTTTAATTTATACTATAATTCATTATTGTATAAATTCTTATAAATAAATAAATAAATAAATTTTTCCCACATTTTCTTTTCATTAACCCTTGCCATGTAACGTCGTTTTTTCGCACCTCTTCTGTGTAACGTCGGGTCACTTGTGTCCGGCTCTTAAAAAGTACGTAAACGTGCTCAAAAAATGTGAGAAAATTCATGATACTTTATTGAGGATTCTATTTTAAGGATCAATCGCTATATTACTGATTTTTTTTAAAATGGAACGGAAATGGTGGAAAATGTCAGTTTCGGCAGGGCACAAGTGACCTGACGTTACACGTTTAGGGTTAGGTTGATAGAAATGAATTTAAAACATATTTCGTTTCATACATAACTACTTAAACGTCTAAGATTTCATTTGCGACACAAGATTTAATTTTGTTGCATACAAACAATGTGTTTGTAATATTATTTAATTTATTATGGATTAACCCATTAAAGCCGGGTACCAGTTCCGCCCATACGATTTTGATTTCAGCTTTCTATCTCTGCACGTTGCTGAGATATTCATTGGGTATTTTTTACCCATTAGGCAGCAATGGTAGCTTTTTTCCATACTTTTTGAAGTGATCAGATAAACACGTGAACAAAAGTTGTATTGTTTACAGGTGAGTTAGGAAGCAGATTTTTGTGAAGTTCTAAGGCCACTACGTTTCGCCACATTTTCCACCTCCGGAAAATTAAAAATTTTTGGAGTCTGGTAACTCTAGCTAGATGGCGGAATTTTAGGGTGACCTCCACTAGACTAAGGTAGTTCCATCTTTAACAGAACCATCCCTATCAATGATTTTGAGATATCTCTACCACGAACTTTCCTGTGATTTTTTAAAAAGTCAATTTTCATGGGTAAATTTTTACCCATTAGGCAGCCATGGGTTAACATGTTGTATTGTCTTTGAATAATATAATATATATGTAAATTTTTATTTTAATATTTAAATAAATTAAGTGAAAATCCTACGATTACGATGCTTCAACTTCAGGGAAACGAATGAGACAATGAGCTAGTCCGAGAGTTTCAATCAAGAGCGGATGGAATCTATTCGGATGGTTGCAGAAAGCTAAGTTTTTGAGCCTTTACCAAGAATGACGTAGTTATCTTAGTCCTTAACCCTCTACTGCCCCATACGGCCTTAAGGCACGGTCTAATTTCCACGAAGTTCAACTTTCAACTGATAATATTGGGAAACATGTGATGCTTAGAGCCGTGCAACATTAAAGAAATGACAACTTAATTTATCTAAAACATGCCCTAAAAATTTCATTAAAAAAAATTAATATTTATGTGGACTTTTCTAGGTTTTTGTGGACCGTGCCTTAAGGCCGTATCGGGCAGTAGAGGGTTAAGTTAGACTAGATTTGCAAAGTAAAGAATTCCGCCGAGACACCATGAATTCAGAATTTCACACAATCTCTTTAATATAAAAAAAACGAGTGTGCTTATGACCACACGACTGAAGTGAAACTTCTTTCGCTCCATCTGTATGTATATATATATGTGTGTGTTCTTTCTCTCTTCCTCTCATAGCCAAATACGTTCCGTATATCTAAGCCACTGGTCGGCAAAGCTTACTCATATGAGCAGTACGCTCAGCACACGCATTCTTACGCTCTTTCAATCAGTCGTTGTTCAGACAGCAACGAAGCAACACGTGTAGTGGCTGCGTTGATTTTTGTCTTGTGTACGCTGCAAGAAATTTTATGTATGAAAAAAATTGATGCTTTTGTTGTTGTAGTTTTTGTGTGTATGCTTTTTTGTGTTGGCGATTGGTTTCTTATTCGCTTTTCGGTTTCATTTTATACAGTGTAGAAAAATTACTCTGCGCTCACTAACACCATCTCATTGTCAATTTTGCCGACCCCTGATCTAAGCACACTGCAGGCCTATTGTCTGTATCACAGTGTAGGAGCAAGAGAGAGCAGTGCGCGCGGACATTTTCTTTCTCTCTTTCTCTTATAGCTAGTAAATGAAATATGTATATATTTCAGTCTCTTGCTTATATCCCCCACTCAACTCCCGTTCGCCTCGCCCGATCACACTTTTCGTAACGTTTACGTCACGCGTTCGACAGCTTACTCCCCAAGTCAAGGGTGCGTAAACCACTCAACTCCCGTTCGCCTCGCCCGATCACACTTTTCGTAACGCGTTCGCCAGCTTACTCCCCAAGTCAAGCGTGCGTAAACCACTCAACTCCCGTTCGCCTCGCCCGATCACACTTTTCGTAACGCGTTCGCCTGCTTACTCCCCAAGTCAAGCGTGCGTAAAGAAGTTTCAGTTCAAAAACAAAGCACAATTAGAAAAAACGATAGCTATGCATTACACCTTCGCTTACGTGGTAATATATGTTTTCTACTTGGATTTTTCATATACATACATACATACTAGGGATTGCAATCCCGGACCAGTTTTACAATCCCGGGATTTTCGGGACTGAAAATTGGAATCCCGGGATCCCGGGATTTTTTCGGGATTGAATATATTATTTTAACGAACTAAATCAGACGTCATTTTCAATCAAATACATTTTATTTTCGTATTAAATACGTTTCTGTGTTCCTTAAAACTAAGAACAAAATATTCATGCAAATAACATAAAATTAATAACATAAAAATTGCCAAACTGGGAAAAAAAACAAGTAGCCGATAGCAAAAACAAACATCTTACATCAATTAGACTTTAATATCTTAAAACTATTAACGCATTAAGGGTATTATCTCCTAAACGAGATCTTAGCTTGCTGCATATATTGCATGAAAAGCATCTCTCTGGTTCAATACTTGTAAGTGAAATCGTATCTAAATATTCATATACTTTTTGCAAGTTTTGGCCACGGTTTCCGCCATTTAAAAATAAGTCAAACTCGGTATGAATAACGTCAATAAGACGACTTCTGAGAAATATTCATTAATAAGTAATTAGTAAATTTAAATTCAAATTAATCGAATACCTTGAGATGCGTATGAAAACCTTTTGTGGAGCCGTCGTTCGTTTTTAAAATTTTGCTTCACTTTTTGCATTTGGCAGCAGCTTCGCCTTTCGATTCTATCAAAAAATAGTTCCAGACAGAATGTCGTTGCTGCGCTTTGGATTTGTGTGGAACAAACTTTTTTGAAAAATCTGCGGAATAAAAATAAACTAAAATACTTAAATAAATTTTGCAAATTAGCTTACCTTTCTCCACCGTTACGGCAAAGTAATATTACTGCATTGAAACAAGTTCAAATGTCACAGGGCGTTTGCAATTTATTTTTTGTACTAAATAAGAAGGGTTGCATTTTTCGAAATCAACGTGACAAAAGCAAAAAGTAAGGTGTTTTTTGTTTCGATCCTGGGATCGGATTTTGTCAATCCCGGGATTTTTCGGGACTGAAATTGTCCGAGATCCCGGGATTCGCGATCCCGGGATTGCAATCCCTAATACATACGTACGTATTCATGCATGAAACAGTTCATGCATTACCCACTTGTCTGCTGGGTATGTATAGTCCTAGCGCGAAATTGGAATGTATAGGAATGCATATTTGCTTGCAACCTATGCATTACAACGTGCATGAATTTTCTCACGGCGATGTCCTACGAAATGTAATGCTCCCTTTTTGCATTACCTGGGAGTATATAAAGGCATGCATGCCAAAATCATGTACGTTTTCATGAATCGAGTAGCATGTAGGAAATCGTACACTAATAGGTAATGCATGAAATGATAAATGTAGAAAGCATACAATATTTCATGCATCCTATTCATACATTACTTGGTAATACATAAAATGACCATACTTACCATATGCCGACCTGTACACTCAAAAACAAATTTTTAATTTTTTTTAATTAAAAAATTTTTTTTTTAAATAACTTTAGTTCATATTTACATAGAATTTAATATTAAAAATATTACATTTTGTTAATACTTTTATTTAAAAACAAAAGGGCCCTTTGCCCGTTTAAAGGCGTACCGCACTTCCGTCGGATACATTTTTTCATTATAGTCTTCCTTCAATAGGCATTCTGAAAAAGGAAAATAAATAAGTATTAGGAATTATATGGTAAACAAGTGGTTTGTTACTTACCAAAAAAGGCTCCAGTTTGCCAATTTTTCACATAGACCTTTGTTGTGAGTTACTGCAATGCATTTATCTGCATTATTTTGTTCTTCATTTGGAGCAACTGAATTACTGGAACTTGTCGTATGTTCATATTTTGTGGTATCAATTTTTTTTGTTTAGGCGCCTCCAGTGCCGTTTAGAATACAATTTAAAAAACACTGATACTCACCAAACTGCAGCTAGAATGAATTTTACACAATACCAGCACGTCCTTTGCCAATGAAATCAAAATCGCAACTGAAATTTGTTCTCCGACGATCAGTAAAAGCGACCTTTTTGAAGGAACAGTTTTTTATTCCAAGAAAAATTGACAAAAATTGTGTTTTTGCGCGATTTTTTTCAAATTGTGCCATTCCCTCAGAACTGCTAATTTCTCCGGAAGACGCGATCTCGCAACAAAGCACAATTAGAAACAATGAAGCAAAGCACAACTAGAAAAACCTAAAGCTATGCATTACACCCTCGCTTACGTGGTAGTATATGTTTTCTACTTAAGTTTTTCATATACGAATTCGTGCATGAAAAAGCTCATGCATTCCCAACTTTCCCGCTGGGGTGGATCATTGAATAGTTGCTTATCTAATTCATTATCTACCTTCACATGTAGACGACTTACAGCGCAACCCAGCGGGAAAGTTGGGAATGCATGAGGTTTTTCATGCACGAATTCGTATATGAAAAACCCAATTAGAAAACATATATTACCACGTAAGCGAGGGTGTAATGCATAGCTTTCGTTTATCCTAGTTGTGCTTTGCTTCTTTGCTTCATTGTTTCTACTTGTGCTTTGCTTCATTGTTTCTAGTTGTGCTTTGTTGCGAGATTGCGTCTTCCGGAGAAATTAGACATTTTGAGGGAATGGCACAATTTGAAAAATTTCACGGAAAACACAACTTTTGTCAATTTTTCTTGGAATAAAAACTGTACCTTTAAAAAAGGTCGCTTTTACTGATCGTCGGAGAAAATATGTCAGTCGCGGTTGTGATTTCAGTGACAAAGAACGTGAATTTTGTGAAATTTAGATAAGCTGAACTTTGGTGAATATAATTTTTTTTATTTATTTATTCATTAATTGATTTATTTATTATTTTTTTTTTCTTAACTCTAAAATTTTTTACATTTTTTCTTTACAGCTGCCAGCACTTTCCGAAATTTTGAAAAGGGGGGCTTACAAAAAGCCATTACGAACATCATAAACATAGACGTTCTTCTTAATTATAATTATGACGGGTTAAAAGGAATGAAACCCTTTACAAGTTTTACAAATTTAAATGCAGCATTTTTTGGTAAGTAATTAACAAGCATCTTGTTTACCATAATTCCTAATCCTTATTTCTTTTGTTTTTTCAGAAAGCCTAATGAAGGAAGGCTACAATGAAAAAATGTGTGCAGCGGAAGTACGGCACGCTTTTAAACGGGCAAAGGGCAGTTTTTTTTTTTAATTAATGTATTAACAAAAAATAATAAATGCTATGTAAATATGAACTTCAGCTATTAAAAAAAAAATAATAAAAGTTTAAAAAAATTAAAAATAAAAAAAAAAATAAAATTTTTTTTTTAGTGTATAGATTGGCATATGGTAAGTATGGTCATTTTATGCTTTACCAGATAATGTATGATTTCATGCATCCCATTCGGTGCTTGAATAATGTATGCTTTCTACATGTATCATTTCATGCATTACCGAGTAATGTACGATTTCCTACATGCTACGCGATTTATGAAAACGTACATGTTTTTGGGATGCATGTCTTCATATACTCCCAGGTAATGCAAAAAAGGGAAGCATTACATTTCGTAGGACATCGCCGTGAGAAAATTCATGCATGTTGTAATGCATAGCTCGCAAGCAAATATGCATTCCTATACATTCTTTTTCCCGCTGGAAACAGTCGGTATCAGTATTTCATTTCATTTCATTTCATTTATTTATAATTAGTCAAAGAACAATTGTTTCCTTACTGACTAATAAAGAAAAGCATAATGGATAAGTAACAATGCGAATATTACGTAACAAATCGAAAACTTAATTAAAAACAGAGTTCAACAAGTTCATAAAAATTGCTTTAGAAGTAGTGAAATCTACCGAAAAGTTCATTGAGATCTTATTAAATTCTATTAGAGCTCGCAAAAGAGGAGCATTTAAAGCATAATTCGTTTTGACGAAACCAACATTGAAAAATTAAAGTGCCGGAGAGATCTAGAATCCTCTCTAGGAGGGAAGGGCAGTCAACCAACCCGCAAACAACATCAAAAACAAATGACAAAGATAAGATGGATCTTCTATCCTGCAAGGTTTTTAAATTTATGAGCTTACAACGCGAGAAGTAAGATGGAACAGGATCCTGAAAGTTTAGTGATTTTAGAGCGAAACGTAGGAAAACCTTCTGAATACGTTCCAAGCGATTAACGTGGCAATAGTGATATGGCCTCCAGATAAACGAGGCGTACTCTAACTTCGAGCGGACAAGACAGGTGTAAAGCAGTTTGAGAGTGTAGGGATTGGAGAACTCGGAACTATTGCGTCTTACAAAAGCTAACATGGCATAGGACTTGGCAATGGTGGAATTTATATGACTTATGAAGGAAAGCTTTGCATCAAAAACTAGCCCCAGGTCCTTAGTCTCAGTAAGAGATTTAAAATAAGTATTTGAGATTCGGTAGGAAGTCGGAAGGACAGAGTTGCTTTTAGAGAATGACAATTTAAAGCATTTATTAATGTTTAGGGGCAGACGATTGCGAGAGCACCACATGTTGACAGCGTCGAGTTCTGCTTGGAGCGCCTGACAATCGGCGGTAGGATCTGGTGCGAGACTCTATCAAAGGCTTTAGAGAAATCCGTGTAGATAGTATCTACCTGGAGACCCTTTTGAAATGCAGAGATGCAGTCCTCTGTAAAGACTGCTAGATTAGTTATCGTTGATCGCCCAGGGATAAACCCATGCTGATTAGGGCAGATAAGACTCTTCACTGCGAAAAACATTTTGTCTTTAATGATGCACTCAAACCATTTGGAGACAGTAGAAAGTTTAGAAATAGGTCTGTAGTTAGCGACGTCGCTCTTGTTTCCACTCTTGTAAATGGGGGAGACGAATGCCAGCTTCCAATCCTCAATGAACACACCAGAGGAAAGTGATTTATTAAAAATCACCTTCAACGGATATATAAGGGTATCACAGTTTTTGAGCAAAATCGCTGATATGCCATCAGCATCTGTTTGCAAAGATGTTTTAAGCCGTACTATTCCATTTGCCACGTCTTCAGTGGATAGTGAAAGGGATCCAAAATTCACTGATGCTTTGATATTACTTAAAAAGTCAGCATCACTATCAGTATCTGAAGTAAAATTGGAACTTTAATCCTCCGTTTATCTTTTATCTGTGCCTCTTATGTACGTGTCCGTGTGTGTATACATACAGTATGTCGAAGACTGTTAGCATTCCTTTGAATTTCTTGAATTGTCTAAAAAAAAATTTGAAAATTATCACCTGGCATCTTCGACTATTCCCTCAAAATAATTATGGACCCATGTTTCTAATTTGTTCGCATATTACCGGTTCAGTTCAGTTCTACACATTTAGTCACATCTAAGGGCCGTTTTCTCAACTTACCTTTAACTTTAAAGTTCACTTTATCGGGCCAATAAACGCATTTTCGTTTTCTCAAACGCTTGTTAAGCTATCGGCCCGATAAAACTTACCCGTCAGATTGAGTGCCTGCTAAACTTTAAAGTGAACTATAAGTGGAAGTGGTGTCAAGTACATGCATATGTTTGTTTACAACAAAACAGCTGGTTATGAAATTATAATTTGAAAAGAAATTTGAATTTGAGATCTTTCGGTATGGAAAATAGGCTTGTTTTTTATATTCATGCACTGGAAGACGCTTTTGAAGGTACGGAGTCGCAAAATGCGGCAAATCTATATCTATATATATTGTTACGAAAGTCCAAGTTCGTTTTGATTGTGTTTGAAAATAAAACAACTTCAATTACTCAGCGCAAACGCAGTCAGAAACCAACAATCACTTTATTTACAAATTTACACTTGTTACTGCTTTACACTACTACTATTGCATGTTTCCCCTTTGCTTGCTCAACACAGACAGACACAGCCGAAGTTTCTTGCACATTCTAGTTGTACTCTCTATCTCGATTGTTCTAGCACAGCTCATCAAATTTCGCGAACCATCCTTGCCAAAATTATAGCATGCCGGCCGTACTTCAAAGTGCATGCCTAAAAGTATGCTATTCATGCATAGCACAGCACAGAGTGCTTCATCGTTGCACTGCCCACCACTTAGACTTGTTCGTCCCGAACAAGTGCCGAGGCTCCGCCGGAGTAAGATGCCAGGCGCTCCAAATTGACTACTTTCAACCTGGCGTTTCTGTTGCCGCAGCGTTGAACCCTGTACACCACGTCATTAATCCTGGTCACGACCTTGTACGGTCCTTCCCATGACGTTTGAACTTTTGGAGACAAACCTTCCTTCCGCTGCGGGTTGTTGAGCATTACCAGATCGCCTTCTTGGAACCCTTCTGAGTTAGCCCGTAGACCATAGCTCGCTGTTAACCTGTTTTCGACTAGTTGAGTGCGGCTCCGCGATCTTCTCATCGGCCCTTTCGCAGCCGAACACCGATCACAGCCTCTGAACCACTCAGCGACAGACTCCTGGCATCCTACCCAATAGAACCGCCTTCTTATCTTGGCGACAGTTTTTGCAATGCCTAGGTGCGCTCAACTGGAGTTGTTATGGTTTGCCTTGATGACATCGTCGATCCGGCCTTTTGGGACCACTATTAGGGATTTTCTGGTCCTGCCATCCCTGCTCTCCCACTCGCGGTATAGGCAGCCATCCTTCAGACGTAGACTTTGCCACTGTGCCCAGTAAGCCTTCGCGATCGGGCTCTCACCAGCCATCTCCTGCCAGTCCGGCCGTACTCTCTGCGCTTTGCCTTTGATGATCTTCGCGAGATCCGTATCCTCGCGCTGGTCCTTCTGTAGCCTTTCCGCAAGCCAATCTTCCTCTTGCAGAACTCTACCCGACCGAACATCCACAATCTGTCCCTTGTTTTCGGCTTGCGAATTATGCTTGCGCTCGGTTTTGCAAGAATGGTGTGGCAGAGCGTCAACACATCTTGGCGACGTCTGCTGTTCAGAACGCTTCTCTCGCAGATGGCAGTCTCGTGATATGTGGCCTTGCTTGCCACATCGCCAGCAACTGACTCTAGATGACACTGCCCGCAGCCTCGCTGATGCCTCTGAGCTCACTGTCTGGCTTTGCGTGACACGTCCAGATTGGGCTCGACGCCTTTCCGCAGATCAATGTCGAAAACTTCCTCTCCAGGCCGCCTCATACGTCAATGGACTTGTCACCGTCTCACGGAATGTCAGCTTCATCATCATCAATGTACTCACATGTGTCTCCGGGTCACGAATGCCTTCGATAAACGCTTCGATCTTCAGCCTTTCCAAAACTTCATTGCTGAATTCTGGGTAGGACAGTGGTACCAGCCGCTCGATATCTGCCGCATACGTCTGCAGCGCCTCGTTGGCTCTTTGTCTACGGCTCTTCAGCTCGCAATAATACAGCATTTTGTTGTGCTCGTCACTGTATCTGGCTGCCAGTGCATTTATGACGGTCTCGTAATCACCTCTCAAACCTTCCGGAACTGTTTTTATTACCTCAGCCGCAGGACCTCTTAGAGCCAGTATCAGCCTCCGACCTTTCCTAACATCGGTCCACTGACTCTCCAAAGCAGCCATATCGACCTGTAGTTTGAATGTGTCGAACGACGTAGTACCATCATAAGTAGGCACTTCTATGGCAAAACTTTTCTCAACTGGCTGCACCCTTGCTCGTAGCTGTACCTCTCTAAGCCTCTCGTCGATTTTTCTGTTCACCGAATCCTCCAGACTATCGACTCCTTTGTCCAAATGTTCTACTTGCGTTTCCAGTTGCTCGAGTTTCACATTAATCCTGTCTGAAATTTCCTCCACCTTCTGTTCCAAGCGCGCAGAATTTTCATGAAGCTTTCTGGACAACTCCCGATTTGCATTTTCAATTTTCGTTTCCATTTTCTGGTTGGAAGCCTCGAACATGCCTTTCATTGCGACCATTAGCTGGCTCATGTCCATGGCTTGTGGTGGCGCAGCCGCTGCGGCCGTATTTTGCATCGACGCAGCACCTGCAGGCGATTCCTCCACCTTGGCCGACGCCTCTTGCTCCTGCGTTCCGAACTCGTGTGCAGCCCAATCGATGCCTCGTGATTCACACGCCTCTTGCAAGCGCAGCTGCAACTCCACCTTTCCGCCAGCAGTCGGCAAATTCCAGGCACCCAGCTCCTTCTTCAGCTGGTCCACCTTCAGCAGCTCGAGGTTGACCATGTCTGCGTTTTTATAATTTTATTTACTTTTTGTTTATTTTCAGTAGCACAATCCCACTTCTGACACCAAATGTTACGAAAATCCAAGTTCGTTTTGATTGTGTTTGAAAATAAAACAACTTCAATTATATATATAAAAATGAAACGTGGTCCGTTCGACTGCTTATAACTTGAAAACGACTGGACCAACTTGGATACTTCCTTCCGCGGGTTTGTTTGAAATTGTTACGTGAAGGTTTAGGAAAAAACAAAAGTCGGGAAAACGGGGCGTGGCACCACAAGAATACATTTTTAGACAATAACTTTGGAACCATAAGTCATACATCAATTAAATTTGGTACAAACTTACTATTTAATCATGTCCTTCGCCCGAGGGAATGGGGTGGGTATTGAACAAGGGGGTGTGGCACCGCCCATACAACTCAAATCTTTTAAATGGAATAGCTTCCGAATTGTTAGTTCCACACCATTGAAATTTGGTGTACCGTCGTTTCATAGATGTGTCATTCTACTGTTAAGATTTGATGGGCGTTGAACAAGGGGCGTGGCACATTTTTTATTACCCAACATTTCAGCAGAACTGTAAGTCGCACATCAATGAAACTTGGTACGAACCTACCATTTAGTCATATCTTCCGACAGAGGGAATGAGGCGGGTATTTAACAAGAGAGCGTGGCTCCGCCCATACAACTCAAATCTTTTATATGGAATAGCTTCGGAATTGTAAGCCGCACAGCAATGAAATTTGGTACGAAATCGTCCCATAGAAGTGTCATTCTATTGTTAGAATTTGATGGGGGTTGGACAAGGGGCGTGGCACATTTGTTGGGCATAAACTATCCGCATATTTTTGGAACTGTTAGTCGCACATCAATTAAATTTGGTACGAATTTACCATTTAGTCATATCTTTCCACAGAGGGAATGGAGCGGGTATTTAACAAGAGGGCGTGGCACCGCACCGCCCATACAACTCAAATCTTTTATATGGAATAGCTTCGGAATCCTTAGCCGCACAGCATTGAAAGTTGGTGTACCACCGTTTCATAGATGTGTCATTCTACTGATGAGATTTGATCGGCGTGGGATAAGGGGCGTGGCACATTTTTTAAGACCCAAAATTTACGCAGTACTGTAAGTTCACATCAATGAAACTTGGTATGAACTTTCCACTTAGTAGCACAATTCGACTAGAAGAAAGTTGTGAGCATTGGACAAGGGGGCGGGGTACCGCCTCCATTTTAAGATACATAGATTTTTTGTCCTGACTGACTGACTGATTGAAGACATTTTGCTGAGCCCTTTTGACTTCAAACTTGGTGAAAGTACTTCAAATGTAAAATAACTCGATACATGTTTTTCATTTTTCCGAATATTAAAATCGGACGGGGCACGTGCTTTTCATTTTTTTGAAAATCAAAATCTAACGGGGTCAACAATGGGTTAACAGTTTGTATGGAGAAAAAAGATTTATTGGGCTTTTTGACTTCAAACTTAGCAATAGCACTTCAAACGGGAAATAAATAAAACGTGCTTTTCATTTTTTTGAAAATCGAAATCTACCGTGGTAAACCAAGGGTTAAAAATTTGTTTAGAGTAAATGTGAAAACACATGATTTAATAGGCCTTTTGACTTAACAATTTTTGGAAACACTTGAAATCAAAGATAATTATACACATGTTTTTTTTGTTTTTTAATCAAAATCTGACGGGGTCAACAATGGGTTAAGAATTTGTATCGGGGGAAACAAGAGAACTTGCGTGCAAAGCCGCAGGGCCCAGCTAGTAGTATATAAAAATGAATCGTGGTTCGTTCGGCTGCTTAAAACTTGAAAACAACTGGACCAACTTGGATACTTCCTTTGGCGGGCTTGTTTGAAATTGTTACGTGAAGGTTTAGGATAAACGAAAAGTCGGGAAAACGGGGCGTGGCACCACAAGAATACATTTTTAGACAATAACTTTGGAACCATAAGTCACACATCAATTAAATTTGGTACAAACTTACTATTTAATCATGTCCTTCGATTAGTGTCCGACCGAAACCACTTTTTTTGGTCGAAACCGAAACCGCATATTCGGTTTTTTTTTTAATATTCGGCCGAAACCGAAACCGAAACTTTCTAGTTGAAATAAAAATCACCATATCAAGCACTTTTTTCAACAAACGAATTTTACATTAAGTAAATAAAGAACAAACAAACAAACATAGCATAAATAAATAAATACTTATTAAAAAAAACAATTTATTCATTTTTTAAAAACGTAAACATGAAAAAATCACCCTTTCGTACCTTACTCGCTAATATTCAAAATTAAATAATTTAATATTATATGCTAAAAAAATAAATTTATTTACATTGGTGGCATCTAAATTATTCCTCCTTTCACTATATATCTGCTACACAATAAAATGTAAAAAATATTCTAGAAAGTTTCGGTTTCGGCTATTCGGCCATTTTTTGGCCGAAACTGAAACCGAAACTGAAACCACTGATTTGGGCCGAAACCGAAACCGAATATTCGGTCGGACACTACCTTCGATAGAGGGAATGGGGCGGGTATTTAACAAAAGGGCGTGGCTCCGCCCATACAACTCAAATCTTTTATATGGAATAACTTCGGAATTGTAAGCCGCACAGCATTGAAAATTGGTGTACCGTCGTCTCATAGATGTGTCATTCTACTGTTAAAATTTGATGGGCGTTGGACAAGGGGCGTGGCACATTTGTTTGATCCAAACTATCCGCATAATTTTGAAACTGTTCGTCGCACATCAATGAAACTTAGTACGAATTTACCATTTAGTCATATCTTTCCACAGAAGGAATGGGGCGGGTATTTCACAAGAGGGCGTGACTCCGCCCATACAACTCAAATCTTTTATATGGAATAGCTTCGGAGTTGTAAGCCGCAAAGCATTGAAATTTGGTGGTTTACATCAATGAAACTTAGTACGAACCCACCATTTAGTCATATCTTTTGACAGAGAGAAACTCAAATCTTTTATATGGAATAGCTTCGGAATTGTGAGCTGCACAGCATTGAAATTTAATATGACATCGTCCCATAGAAGTGTCATTCTACTGTTAAAATTTGATGGGCGTTGGATAAGGGGCGTGGCACATTTTTAATGACCCAATATTTCAGCAGAACTGTAAGTCGTACATCAATGAAACTTGGTATGAACCTACCATTTAGTAATATCTTTCGGCAGAGGGAATGAGGCCGGTATTTAACAAGAGGGCGTGGCTTCACCCATACAACTCAAATCTTTTATATGGAATAGCTTCGGAATTGTAAGTCGCACAGCATTGAAATTTGGTATGACATCCTCCCACAGAAGTGTCATTCTACTGTTAAATTTTGATGGGCGTTGGACAAGGGGCGTGGCACATTTATTTGACCCAAACTATCCGCATAATTTTGAAACTGTTCGTCGCACATCAATGAAACTTAGTACGAATTTACCATTTAGTCATATCTTTCCACAGAAGGAATGGGGCGGGTATTTCACAAGAGGGCGTGACTCCGCCCATACAACTCAAATCTTTTATATGGAATAGCTTCGGAGTTGTAAGCCGCAAAGCATTGAAATTTGGTGTACCGTTGTTTTATAGATGTGTCCTTCTACTGATGAGATTTGATCGGCGTTGTTCAAGGGGCGTGGCACATTTTTTATGATCCAACAGTTATGCAGTACACACACACACATCAGTGAAACTTGGTACGAACTTTCCACTTAGTAGCACAATTCGACTAGAAGAAAGTTGTGAGCATTGCACAAGGGGGCGTGGTACCGCCTCCATTTTTATATACATAGATTGTTTGTCCTGACTGCCTGACTGACTGATTGATTGATTGATTCATCATCGCTCAGCCCAAACCGCTGAAGCTACAAATATGAAATTTGAACTGTAGGTATATCTTGAAAAATGACCCCCGCTAAGACGGGATTTTTTGAAATTCGGGGTGTAAAGGGGTAAAACATGTGTTAAGGGGTTGTATGAAGAAAAGTGATTTAAGAAACATATTGATTTCGAACTTCCTGAAAATACTCTAAATCAAACATAATTCGACACGTATGTATTTTATAATTTTTCGAAAATCAAAATTTATCTGGACCAACAATGGGTTAAGATTTGTTTAAGGGTAGACTCGAAAAAAACATGAACCGATAGGCCTATTGACTTCAAAAATTGTAAAAATACTTGAAATAAAAAAAATTGGACACGCGTTTCTCATTATTTTCCAAATCGAAATCTAACTGGATCAATGACGGGTTAAAAGTATGTACATATGGAGAAACACATTTTTTTGAGCCTTTTGACTTCAAACTTGGTGGAAGTACTTCAAATTTAAAATAACTCGATACGTGTCTTTCATTTTTTCCGAATATTAAAATCGGACGGGGTCAGCGACCGGTTAAAAGTTTGTATGGCGAAACTGTAAAAAAACATGAATTACGAAAGTGCTCTAAGTGAAAGTACTCTAAGTGAGAAATAATTTGACACGTGTTTTTCACTTTTTTGAAAATCAAAAGCTAAGGGGGTCAACAATGGGTTAACAGTTTGTATGGAGAAACGCGATTTATTTGTCCCTTTGACTTCAAACTTAGACAAAAAGCGCTTCTATCATTTTTTGGAAAATCGAAATCTACCCTGATAAACTAAGGGTTAAGAATTTGTTTAGGGTAAATGTGAAAACTCATGATTTAAAGGGCCTTTGGCTTCAAAATTTTTGGAAATACTTGACATCAAAGATAATAGACATAGGTTTTATTTAAATCAAAATCTAACGGGGTCAACAATCGGTTCAGAATTTGTATCGGTTGAAACAAGAGAGCTTGCGTGCGGAGCCGCGGGGCCCAGGTAGTAGAACATATAACAGGCGATTGGACTATTTCACTGCTTTGCACTGCTGACATTTCCAATCGTTGCTGGGCCTCCACCTGTGCGATACGTCTCGCTCTTCTCCGCTGCAAGTTCCAGCTTGGACTTGCGATTCAAGTTGTCAAACCTGTCCCTCAACGATTTCCAACGTTGCGACGCCCGTTTTGGCAGTAAAAGCATCAGCAAGATTTTGCCAGGCAACATTTTTTGTTTCTTTCAAAAATAATTATAACTTTTTTAAAAACAGCTGATTGCGCCGCCAAGTGCTGCCCATCGTAGACCAGAGTTGCCAAAAAATCAGACTTGTTAAATTTATATTTATCAGCCAGTTGAGAAAACGAAAATAGTTACCGGGCACTTTAAAGTGAGAAATAACTTATTGGCCCGACAGCTAAAGGTCACTTTATCGGTTAGTTGAGAAAACGGCCCTAAGTTTTACTAAATTCAAAAGAAAATTGATATACGACCCATCAATAAACTATTCACACCCTAAACAAATGGTTCTCAAACTTTTTTTAGTTTTTTTGCTAGTGCTGAAGTTAATTTTAGCCGAATTTAATAGCTCACTTACTTACTTACTTAACTGGCCATAACAACCCGTTAACGGATTACGGCCTCCCGCAAAAGCTCTCTCCAGGCGCCTCTGCTTTGAGCACACCTTCTCCAGTTTTTCACACCAAGAGAACCAACTACCGCACCGAATAGCTTTTTCCCCGGAGGTTCATTGTCCATACGACAGACATGGCCAAGCCAACATAGCCGCTGGATGTGCTACGTCCATGTCTTTATACAGCTCATACACACGGAGGCCATTTTTCATTTTCAGAAAGCACTAAAAACCGCGTTTTTCCACTCAGAAAGCACTGATGACCAAAAAAAAGCAAATGGTGGTAGCTGTCCTAATGTTCCGTGTAACATACTAGGAAATCTATTGCAGATTAGTGGCAACCGTGACCTAAGTAGCAATTCAACTAAGGAGGATCACTTCAGTTGCCATATAATATCGAAAAGTTGCTCATACAGCTCGTTGTTGGTTCGTAAATGATAGTCGTCGCCAATATGAACAGGGCCCAGGATTTTGCAAAGTACCTTTCTCTCGGACACCCCAAGGGCCGCTGAGTCGTTACACTAAAAAAAAACGAGCTAAAATCAAGATTTTACGTTCAAAATCAAGCCGATCCCTTGACGAAAGTCTGTTAAGCTTTAAAATTCTGAAACCAAGAACGAATTCTTATTTTCGAGCTAATTTTAAAGAACCCGCCAATTCTTCTTTTAAGATTTTTTTGTGATGAGTTTAAGAATAATTAAGCTTAACTTAAGATCAAAAGAGGCTTACTTTGTGATCAATTCAAGAGTGCGGAAATCTTAATTTAAGATTGTTTCGTACTTAAATTTTCTCTTTCGGAATCCGAAATTTCATTACCCCCAAGCAAAATAAAAAGCAGTTAATAATAATGTTGTATGTATATTGGTTTTATTATAAACTAGCTGGGCCCCGCGGCTTTGCACGCAAACTCTCTTGTTTCCCCCGATACAAATTCTTAACCTATTGTTGACCCGTCAGATTTTAATTTAAAAAAAAACATGTGTCTAATTATCTTTGATTTCAAGTGTCGACCTGTTAGATTTTGATTTTCAAAAAAGTGTCAAAACACGTGTCAAATTACACTGCACAACACAAAAAAAAATAACAAGGTTCTGACAACGGATTCTGGTAGAGGGGACCAAAAAAAAATATACGTGTATCGGCGTTTTGAAAGTTTACATCTGAATTTTTTTTTAGGGGGGGTCAAAGTTTTCCCCCTTTTGCACATTCTTATGGTGAATCGGCATACGAAAACCATGTAACCTCACATTTTAGGTATATGATGGGTTCAGCAATTTGATGTAAAATACTACGAAGAATATTTTTGTGGAGCATTTTAACCCTGTAGCTACTATTTTTATGGGTCAATTTGACCCTTTTTTTCTAAAATGCCAAAAATGTCCTGTAAAACAGGAGTTTTTAAGGAAAAAATGTACCACGAAAATATTCGCCATAAAATTCGACTATAGGTCTCTGAATACATCAAAGCTCAGAAATTAACTTCAACGCCAGAATTAGGCCGAAACTGAAAATGTGTTTAAGTCTTTATTTCGTACTTATTCAAAATTGGTACTAAAATGTCCTACAAAACTTGCACGTGGAATAGCAGATGGAAGCGCAACTAATATTCCAAAAAAAAATGGGAGCCGAGAGCTGAAGTGACATTAGGCGAGCATAATATTCTCCATCCACCGCTTGTGCAAAAAAAAAAAATTCTTTTACCACCATTACACATAAAACTTGGTGTGGTAAACAATTTTGTTAAGTGTTTGGATACAAATGGATCGGCATTTAACTTTCTGAAGACATTGTTTCCAAAACTAAACGAAGCAAAGATAAAAGAAGGTATGAATGCTAAAACTTTACTTTTTCATATTGTTTTCATACCAATAAAATTACAAAATTTGGTTTTTTCATTACAACAGGTGTTTTTGTTGGTCCAGAGATAAAAAGGGTTATGCGTAGCGCCGAATTCGAAAATTCTGCTTTCACTAAATGAGATCGTCGCATGAAAGACCATTAAAGGAGTCATTGACAATGTTCTAGGCAAAAATCGTTCTCCTGCTGCTCGAATGCACGTCGACACCATGATGACTGCATTCGAAAAACTAGGTGTTCATATCTCACCAAAAATTCATTTTCTGAATTCTCATATGGATTTCTTGGAACATCAGTTGGCAACAGAATCCGATGAACATGGGGAACGATTTCATCAGACATGTGCCCCATCAAGGGCGGATTCAGAAAAATATTTCGAGGGGTTTCAAAAAGTCATTCTTTAATATTTATAAAATGCCTTTTAATTTGTATGTAGCTTTAAAGTCGATCCTAATATTTCGGGGGTTTCAACCCCCCTGAATACGCCACTGGACCCCATTGAGGAACGGTATAAAGGCAAGCGTATTCATTCTTTTATAGCTGATGTATGCTGGACATTATTTGATAACGGTGTTGAATTGCTAAGAGCTAAACGAAAAATATAATGAATACCTTAAATACCCAAAATTGTTCTCATTTTTCTATTTATATATATTAAATCTAGAGCTTTCTTTTATACGGTTACTTATAGTGAAATTTTGCGTTCAACATTTTTCCCATACACACTAATCCTCAAAAATCAAGTTTTGTAGGACATTTTAGTACCAATTTTCAATAAGTACGAAATAAACACTGAAACACATTTTCAGTTTTGGCTTAATTCTGGCGTTCAAGTTAATTTCAGAGACCTATAGTAGAATTTTATGGCGAATATTTTCGTGGTACATTTTTTCCTTAAAAAGTCCTGATTTACAGGACATTTTTGGCATTTTAGAAAAAAAGGGTCAAATTGACCCATAAAAATAGTAGCTACAGGGTTAAAATGCTCCACAAAAATATTCTTCGTAGTATTTTACATCAAATTGCTGCACCCATCATATACCTAAAATGTAAGGTTACATGGTTTTCGTATGCCGATTCACCATAAGAATGTGCAAAAGGGGGAAAACTTTGACCCCCCCTAAAAAAAAATTCAGATGTAAACTTTCAAAACGCCGATACACGTATATTTTTTTTTTGGTCCCCTCTACCAGAATCCGTTGTCAGAACCTTGTTATTTTAAAAAAAATTTGATTTTGTTGTGCAGTGTTATTGTTGACTAAGACTACTTTCACCAAGTTGGATGTCAATGGGCCCATTAATTCATGGTTTTTCACAGTTTCTCCATACAAACTTTCAACCCGTTGTTGACCCCGTCCGACTTTAAGCCTAGGCGTATACGGAGACGCAGGCCGCGCAAAACAGCACAAGACAGCGCAGCGAAAATTAAACTTTGTGAGGCAGAAAAAATGTGAACTGCGTATACGAATCTCGTAAAACCAGCACACGTGTTCCGTATTCATTCCATAAACCCAGCAATACGAGTTATTTGTCTGAATTAGACTTTGAAATAGAACCTATATAATATAGGTAATATGGGTGTAATATCGGCTGTTCACGCACTTTTTCAATTAGTTCTTCAATTTTTGCAAGCTAACGTGTCGGCTGCGCGTAGGAAACTGTATTTCAACTACAACGCGACGCAGTTGTGCGCAGGCACGTCTCTCCGCCGCACGCGGCTATGTCGCTGTATACGCCGTTATACGGTACTGCGTTATTTACAAAAAACTAAACTGCGTTGAGTTGTGCTGCGTGTGCGGCCTGCGTCTCCGTATACGCCTAGGCTAATATTCGGAAATGAAAAACACGTGTCGAGTTATTTTACATTTGAAGTACTTTCACCAAGTTTGAAGTCAAAAGGCTCCAAAAAATGTGATCTTAATTTGATTTGATTACTTGAAGTTTTTATCCCGTCGTTGATCCGGTTAGATTTCGATTTTGAAAATAATGAGAAACACGTGTCTAATTTTTTGTATTCAAATTACACTACTCGACACGAAAAATGCTCCTAAAAATAAAAGTATTTTTAGACTAATCTTCGGCTGCTGAACACGAAACTGAAAATCCAAAAATTTTCTTAAGAAGCGTTTTCGAAAAATCTTCGAAAACGCAATTCTGCGCGCTTGGAACAGAAGGTGGAGGAAATTTCAGGCAGGATTAATGTGAAAGTCGAGCAACTGGAAACGCAAGTAGAACATTTGGACAAACGAGTCGATAGTCTGGAGGATTCGGTGAACAGAAAAATCGACGAGAGGCTTAGAGAGGTACAGCTACGAGCAAGGGTGCAGCCAGTTGAGGAAAGTTTTGCCATAGAAGTGCCTACTTATGATGGTACTACGTCGTTCGACACATTCAAACTACAGGTCGATATGGCTGCTTTGGAGAGTCAGTGGACCGATGTTAGGAAAGGTCGGAGGCTGATACTGGCTCTAAGAGGTCCTGCGGCTGAGGTAATAAAAACAGTTCCGGAAGGTTTGAGAGGTGATTACGAGACCGTCATAAGGGCACTGGCAGCCAGATACAGTGACGAGCACAACAAAATGCTGTATTATTGCGAGTTGAAGAGCCGAAGACAAAGAGCCAACGAGGCGCTGCAGACGTATGCGGCGGATATTGAGCGGCTGGTACCACTGTCCTACCCAGAATTCAGCATGGCAGTTTTGGAAAGGCTGAAGATCGAGGCGTTTATCGAAGGCATTCGTGATCCGGAGACACGTGTGAGTACATTGATGATGATGAAGCCGACAATCGGTGAGACTGTGACAAGCGCATTGACGTATGAGGCGGCCTGGAGAGGAAGTTTTCGACATTGATCTGCGGAAAGGCGTCGAGCCCAATCTGGACGTGTCACGCAAAGCCAGACATTGAGCTCGGAGGCACCAGCGGGGCTGCGGGCAGTGCCATCTAGCTGGCGATGTGGCAAGCAAGGCCACATGTCACGAGACTGTCATCTGCGAGAGAAGCGTTCCGGACAACAGACGTCGCCAAGAAGAGCTGACGCACTGCCATACCATTCTTGCAAAACCGAGCGCAGGCATGATTCGCAAGTCGAAACCAAGGGACAGTTTGTGATTGACAGATCGCGAAAAAAAAGGCAAAGCGCAGAGAGTACGGCCGGACTCGCAGGAGATGGCTGGTGAGAGCCCGATCGCGAAGGCTTACTGGGCACAGTGGCAAAGTCTACGTCTGAAGGATGGCTGCCTATACCGCGAGTGGGAGAGCAGGGATGGCAGGACCAGAAAATCCCTAATAGTGGTCCCGAAAGGCCGGATCGACGATGTCATCGAGGCAAACCATAACGACTCCAGTGGAGGGCACCTAGGCATCGCAAAAACTGTCGCCAAGATAAGGCGGTTCTATTGGGTAGGATGCCAGGAGTCTGTCACCGAGTGGATCAGAGGCTGTGATCGGTGTTCGGCTGCGAAAGGGCCGATGAGAAGATCGCGGAGCCGCACTCAACTAGTCGAAAACAGGTTAACAGCGAGCTATGGTCTACGGGCTAACACAGGAGGGTTCCAAGAAGGCGATCTGGTAATGCTCAACAACCCGCAGCGGAAGGAAGGTTTGTCTCCAAAAGTTCAAACGTCATGGGAAGGACCGTACAAGGTCGTAACCAGGATTAATGACGTGGTGTACAGGGTTCAACACTGCGGCAACAGAAACGCCAGGTTGAAAGTAGTCAATTTGGAGCGCCTGGCATCTTACTCCGGCGGAGCCTCGGCACTTGTTCGGGACGAACAAGTCTAAGTGGTGGGCAGTGCAACGATGAAGCACTCTGTGCTGTGCTATGCATGAATAGCATACTTTTAGGCATGCACTTTGAAGTACGGCCGGCATGCTATAATTATGGTTCGCGAAAGGTGATGAGCTGTGCTAGAACAATCGAGATAGAGAGTACAACTAGAATGTGCAAGAAACTTCGGCGCGATAAGAAAACTAGTTTAAAAGCAGCAGTGTGCAGCGCAGAGGGTCGAGTCTGTGTTGGGCAAGCAAAGGGGAAACATTAACTTGCATCACAGTCATCGACTACCTTTCGTTGCGTGCAGACGGTGTGACAGAGTATAATAATCAGCGCATTTGCTTCTCTCTTTAACAACACTCCGCTAACCGCGTATTTTCTTCTCTTTTTGTTCGCGCCGTTTTTCTGTAAGTCACAACAACATTTGATTGAAAGACTATACAAATTAGTGCACAGTGTACAACATGGCCCCAGGGCCCCCCCTAATTGGGACAAACCGATTCACACCTTTGGCTGATAGTCCTAAATCAAAGAAAAGGAAACCGAATTCCAAAAATTTAGACCTATCTGGCTTCCCAGATCTCCCTGTCCCACAACTGTCCAACCCTAAATACATTGTTGTGTCTGCTGCGGACGACAGCAAACCACTTAAAGATTATTCCTGCTTTGCCGTAAGCAGATCCCTGTATCTTATTAGTAAAGACATCAACAAAGTCACAGCATTAGCCAATGGCAACTTACTTCTATTAGTAAAAGACGCCAAAACTGCTCAAAAATTCATCGACGCTAAAGAACTCACTTGAATATGCAAAATAAAATGTTCGTTACATAAAAGCTTAAATTACACTAAAGCAACAATATTTGCACCATGCCTAAATAACTTGGGTGAAGATGAAATTATCGAAGAGCTTAAAGATCAAGGTGTAGTAGGAATTTATAAATTTCAAAAGAACATTAATGGAAAATCTGTACCTAGCGGAGTTATGGTTATTACTTTTGACCGCTTCAAGCTCCCTGAAAGCCTCGATGTTTCATGGTATAAAGTCAAAGTAAGGCAGTACATTCCAAACCCCATGCGTTGCAAAAATTGCCAACTGCTGGGCCACACAAAAAATCGCTGCAACAATACACCAACCTGCGTAAACTGTAACCTTCCTCCTCACAGCCCAGCAACGTGCACACGCGTTCAATGCGCTAACTGTCAACTAGACCACCCCTCTTCCTCAAGCACTTGTCCCAAATTTACTCAACAAAAACAACTACTTAAAATCCAAACAGAAAACAAATGCACAATGCGTGAAGCTAGACAAATACTTAAAAACTCCAACACTGACACTTCCTCAGCTATCCCCTACTCAGCGGTTAGTCGCTCCAATAATACTCACTTACAATCCAACCCAACCGTCACTCTCAACAACAATAATTTACATTCGATAAGCACTGAGCAGTCCTCCCACACACTTCTCACTACTTCTAACCCACCTAGAACCATCGAAAATCATTCTTCTAACTGTCCAAAACAAAGCAATAGCATCCAAACCCCACAACCCACACTGTCAAAAACCAACAACAATAGCACCCACATCTCACACAAAAATTTACCGATCACAATAGAACACCGTAATAGCCCCAATTCCACAGCTAACAGCAAGACAACTCAAAACCCGAAGCTAGAAGTGAATAAATCAATCACAATAATGCAAGATGACAAAGAACCAACAAACTGCGAAAAAACATATTCCGACATATCCGACAAATCTGACTAAAAGCTTTTATCTATATATGCCAATACATAGATATTCAAAGCTCTAAACTATTCTTTCTAATAACACGTTATGATCCTAGATATTCTTCAATGGAATATCCACGGCTATCGTAACAACTATCCAGATCTAGAAATACTAATTAAAAAATATCACCCACTAATTATTTGTCTACAAGAAACACATTGCAAAAACAACTACACACCCGCTATGCCCAAACAGTACATCGGTTATTTTAATAACTCAAATAACACAGCCAAACAAGGTATAGGAGTTTTATTACATAGAAACATACCACACAAACATATACCGATAAACTCAAGACTCGCAGTAACAATTATTGAAATACATTTAAAAATTAAATTTACCTTGATCAACTTATACATCCCACCTTCGCAGACATTTTCTACAAGCGATTTATTTAATATTATTGCAAATATAAGTACTCCATTCATCCTAGTTGGTGATCTCAATGGTTGGAGCCCACTATGGGGCTCTAATACCAGTAACAACAGGGGTAAAATAATAGAAGATTTTGTCCTTTCAGCAAACTTATCTATACTAAATGATGGGTCCCCCACTCATTTTAGCACACACAACACATTCACCCACATAGACTTATCCATCTGCACCTCAAACCTTTTACCATTCAGCAACTGGTACACCATCCCAAACCTACACAACAGCGATCATTACCCAACAATTACCCATATAACAGACAATTCAAACACCACTCCCCGACCTAAAATCAAGCGCTACAATACAAAACGGGCCGATTGGTTAAAATTCCAAAATAACATTGAACAGATAGAAGACAGTATACAAAGCTCGACCAACGTAAACAAAGAAGCCGCCTCTATTAGAAAAATTATAAGACTTGCAGCCCACAACTCCATTCCCCAAACCACCTACAAAAAACAAAGCAAGACAGTTCCATGGTGGTCCGCCGAACTTCGACAACTACGAGATCAAAAACAACACGCATGGCACTCATATCGCCGGAATATGGTAATCGAAAATTTAATTCTAACTATACAAAAAATTAAATGCAAAATTCATCAAAGCAAAGAAACTAGCAAAAAGCAAAAGCTTTGAAGAATTTACAAGAAAAATAAATCCATCCTCATCCCCTTCCATAATGTGGCAAAATATTCGACTCCTAACAGGGAATTATGTACCACACACAATCAAAGTCATTAAAGACAACAATTCCACAATATCCAACTCGGCAGACATAGCTGATACATTCGCTAGACAATGGTCGGCTAACTCTCACGATTCGAGCTTTTCGCCTGACTTTCGTGAAACAAAAACACACATCCTAAACCACCCCCAGGATCATGAATTTAATCGAAAAGCCGAAATAATTGAATCTACGTTTAATCTGCAAGAGCTTGAACTATGCCTCCAAGCTGCTAAAGGTTCCTCACCAGGGAATGACATGATAACATACACAATGATCAGAAACACACCTAAAAGCTTTAAATTACGCATACTGCATCTATTCACCATGATCTTACATTCAGGCAATATACCACAGAGCTTCAAAACTGCAATAATAGTTCCCATCAAAAAACCCAACAAACCCTTGGATTCTATCGACTCCTACAGGCCAATCTCTTTGTTGCCTTGTTTGACTAAAACTTTAGAAAAAATGATATCTAACAGGCTTATGTGGTTCATAAAAAAACACAAATTAATATCCTCAAATCAAGTGGGCTTCCGACCAGGGTCAAGTACAACTGACGCACTTCTTTATATAGATGATATCATAACAAGAAACCTGTCTGCACGCAACCACAATTCCATTCTGTCAATTGACTTCGTAAAAGCGTGAAAGGATAGGAGTCCACGTCGTTTTAAAAAAGTTACGAGAATGGGGCCTTGGACCAAAAATGCTCAACGTAGTCAAATCGTTCCTCACAAACAGAAAATTCCAATGCAGAGTCAACGGCGCACTATCTACAACCTCGGTGCTACACAACGGCATTCCCCAAGGATCCCCACTCTCCGTAACCCTTTTCATAATTGCATTCGACGATCTCAGCAAAATTATCTCGCAAATAAAGAACGTTCAACACTGCATCTACGCTGATGATCTCTATGTCATTGCAAAACAACAAAACAGTCACGACATAAAAAAGCCTTCACGACTGTCATAGAGAAAATAGGATCGTGGTCAACAAACTCAGGTGCACGCATCTCACTGGAAAAAACAAAACATCTCCACATCTGCAAAAAGAGAAACTGCAACAACTTGGACCTTACTTACAACAACAATGTAATCGAAAACGTCGAGCAATTAAAAATATTAGGGTTATACATAGATCATAAATATAGTTTTAAGTACCACTGTAATTACCTAAAAAAAAGCCTAGCTGCTAGATTAAACATAATCAAATACTTAGCCTCTAATAAAAGTCAAGTTCACACCAACTCACTATTACAAATTACCCGACTAACCGTTCTTGCCAAAATCGACTATGGACTACCCATCTACAGTATCACAGCAAAAACAAATTTAAACGCAATAAAATCTACATACCACGCTGCAATCCGCTCCAGCCTACGCGCCTTTAGAACGACAAAAATCCTCAACATATTAGCAGAAGGCGGCTTTGAATCAATAGAGGATCGTATTACTAACATGAAATGTCGTCATATACCAAAAATCTTCGCCCCACGATCAAATCTGCTATTCAACGCAACGCAAGCAACAAAACAACGAAAAACAAAAATGAAAAAAGCATCGGCAATTTACAACATTTTCGAAATTGCAAAACAAGCCAACATCACAGCTTTTCCTAATTTGCATACCGACGTCACACACCCACCCTGGCAGCTTAACTTAAATTGCTTCATTGACGAACTCGCACGCCTACCAAGAAGAACAACAAGTACAGAAGCTTACATTCAACTTTTTCGGGAAATAGCACAGACCTACAGATCAACAAATTGGAACCTGCTTTATACAGATGGCTCAAAAACGAAAGAGTACACTTCATTTGCTGTTGTAAATGAAAACGGATCTATTCTTGCTCACGGTCTCTTACCAACAAACGCAACCGTGTTCGAAGCCGAAACCGAAGGCGTCAAAACTGCAATTAAACTCTGCAAGCTTTCGAAAAATAAAACTATTATCTGCACGGACAGTAAGGCAGTATTCGAAGCAACAAAAACCATCACAAACAAAAATGAAGACATCACGAAATGCAAACAAACACTCATATCACTGAACGGCAAGGTCAAACTAATGTGGATACCAGGACACGCTGGCATAAACGGAAACGAAAAAGCAGATAATGCAGCAAAAACTGTACCACAACACCCTGTTAAACTATTCATTCCGCACAATAGCAGATACCTAATCAAAGCAGGACTTTCCGTATATAAAAATCAAATTGCCACATAATGGACAAACTACACACACACTTATAAGAATATAAACCCGGAAATGAAACCCGCATTCTTACCCACTGCAACAAACACACTCAGAAACAAATGCTTTACACGTTTCCGACTAGGACACACGAGTCTTACTCACTTGCACATCATTTTGAAAACACCGCCCCCTATATGTCGATTTTGCAATAACTCCCAACTAACTATTCCACACATCATCTCTGAGTGCCCCAACTTAACCCAACAGCGTTCCTTAATATTCAAAAACTCCAATATCCTAGACGCACTGAAATCCCCAACCGAAACTAATGTAAATTTACTTTTTTCCTTCTTAAACAAAACTCAAATTTCACACTTAGTATGATAAAACAAATACAAACCTAAATTATATGTACAACACACAAAGCCGATAGCCCTAGCAGCTAGTGCTTATCTTTTTATTGTAATTTTAATTATAATAAAGAATTAAATAATAATAATAAATAACTTGCATCACTCCAAAGCAGCAACCCACGACTTGATGAGGTTCATGGAGGAGGAGGATATCGACGTGGCCCTGATTCAGGAACCGTGGATTGTAAGATCCAAAATTTCTGGATTGGGGTCAGGTCGATATAAATCATATCAATCCTCAACCGAAGGTAGGTTACGAGCCTGTATAGTGGTTAAGAATGACATTAATTTATTTCTTCTCTCCCAATTCAGCAATGGAGACCTAACGGCGGGTATGGTTGAACGAAGAGGAGGGCATAGCCTGATTCTGGCGTCAGCGTACCTGCCGTACGAGGAGCTGGACCCACCATCCCAGGCGGTCCGAGACCTAGTCGGCTTCGCCAGTGCGTAACGGCACGCGCTGGTGTTGGGCTGCGACGCCAACGGCCATCACACGCAATGGGGAAGCAGCAACATTAACGCGAGGGGTGAGTCAATTTTTCAATTTATTCTTTCCACCTCTCTATCTATCTGCAATAAGGGCAACACGCCCACCTTTCAGAATAGGGTTAGGGAAGAAGTTATTGATTTGACCTTGCTTTCTGAGGCAAACGACGTTAGGGAATACTTTTCGATGTCAACTTTGACACGGTTTGCAAACCACCACCTCTGAACCCAAGGAGTGCAAACTGGGAGAAATTCGCGACCATCGTTCGTTCAAGACTGAGGCCGAAGCGTTTCGCCCTAGTCACAGACGAGCGCGCGATTGAGAACTCGGTTGAACTCCTAACGGGCACCTTGAACGCTGCTTTTAAGTCGTCCTGTACGGGAAGTCGTGTCAAGAGGAAGCACAGCGATAGCTGGTGGAATCCTGAGCTTCGACTACTACGTCAGGAGACTAGGCGACTGTTCAATAGGGCAAAGCTAAGCGGGGAGGAAGGGGACTGGAACGCGTACCGATCCAGTTTCAACGCCTTTAAGAAGGCTATTTGTAAAGCCAAAAGAGAATCATGGAGAGCCTACTGCGAATCCATAGACTGTGTCAACGAGGCGTCCAGGCTAAGGAAAGTTCTGTCTAAGCAGCATTGCGCTCTTAGCTGCATCCGCAAGCCGGACGGATCATGGGCAGAGTCCAGCAAGGAATCGCTTGAGACTCTAATGGAGGCACACTTTCCTCAGTGTCAGGTTCCTACTGACTCGGATAATCTTCGAGAGCAACTCGGAACCACTACACCACCGGAAACTGTCGCCGAAATAGTGGACAAAGATAAGGTCGAATGGGCAATAAGGTCGTTTGACCCCTACAAGTCCGCGGGCCCTGACGGTATCATTCCAGCAATGCTACAACAGGCCGGAGACTGCATTCTGCAACCCCTGGTAAACATCTTTAAGGGATGCCTACTGGGGAATGTAGTTCCAAAGCAGTGGAGAGAGGTCAAAGTAGTTTTTATACCGAAGGCAGGAAAGCCCAGCCACACTACGGCTAAAGACTATAGACCTATCAGCCTCTCCTCATTCTTATTGAAAACGCTGGAGAGGCTGCTGGATAGACATATAAGAGACAACCGGGGACTGGCTTCTGAGCTCTGCAACGCACAACATGCCTACCTCCAGGGGAGGTCGGTAGATAGTGCACTGCACAGCGTAGTTGCCCCCATAGAGAATTCGTTGGCCTCAAAGGAGTACACAATGGCTGCTTTCCTCGATATAGAGGGAGCTTTCAACAATGTCACCACTGAGGCCATAACAAGAGCACTTCGTGCACACAGTGTGGAAAGCTTCGTTATCGGTTGGGTTGAAACGATGCTGCAAGACAGGATAATCAACTCAACGATAGGACCGGCTTCCATCAGAAGGAGAGCCACAAGGGGAACACCCCAAGGTGGGGTGCTATCCCCTCTTTTATGGCTGCTGGTAGTGGATGAGATTCTAAGAGTCTTTCAGAGAAGACGCATTAGAATAGTGGCCTATGCGGACGACATCGTCATTATGATACAAGGCAAATTTTTGCCTACTATCAGTGAATTGATGGAATCCTTATTAGCCGAATTGTCAGTGTGGGCGAGAGACAACGGTCTAGGGATAAATCCCGAAAAGACCGAACTAGTCCTGTTCACCAAGAAAACGAAGATTCAGGAATTTGCTCTTCCCTGTGTGGAAGGGCATCCCCTGAAACTATCAAAAGAGGCCAAATATCTTGGCATAATTCTTGACTCAAAACTTTCGTGGAAGCGAAACATTGAGGAAAGAATGAAAAAGGGGCTCAATGCGCTGTATGCCTGCAAGCGGACCTTTGGTAAAAGATGGGGATTAAAACCCTATATCATCCATTGGAAGTATACGGCGATAATCAGACCCATCATAGCCTACGGTTCTCATGTTTGGTGGCCAGCCATGGACAGAAAGAACAACCAGAGCAATCTGGGGAAGGTGCAGAGAATGGCCACGATGGCGATCACGGGGGCGGCTAAAAGCGCTCCACGAATGGCCCTGGAAATGTTTCTGCACCTTCCCCCAGTGGACCTGTTCGTAAAGGCCAGCGCAGCAAAGACTATCCTCAGATTGAGGGAGTCTAACCAGCTGAAGCCAGGCGGATACGGACATTCCAGCATTCTGAACGTTCTTATGACTAGCTCTACCGGACAAGGTCTTCTAGATAAGGCCACTGATTTCCTGGTAAAGCGCAGTGACTTCAAATTGAAGATCCCTATTGACTACCCCTCCAGGGACAACTGGCAACAGCCCGAGGTTGAAGACTCTGCAGGAGTCTACTTCACCGACGGCTCGAAGACAGAGGATGGAACTGGGGCGGGTGTCTACTGTGAAACGCAAAATGTCTACTGGTCTTATAGACTACCAGACTATTGCAGCGTTTTTCAGTCGGAGGTTTTCGCCATCATGAAAGCAGCGGAACACATAAAACACTCGGCACTTAGTGTGGCCGTCATTTGTGTTGATAGTCAGGCTGCTCTAAAAGCAATTGAATCCACTGTAGTGAAGTCAAAGGTAGTACTAGACTGTCGGGAAGCACTAGGTAGGCAATGCAGGGTTCGTCTATGCTGGGTTCCCGGACATAGTGATATCGAAGGGAACGAGCAGGCGGACAAACTAGCCCGTGCAGGGTCAGCTATGCCGGCGTGCGAGGCGGTCACTACAGTGCTACCACCGATCTCTGCTATGATGGGTTCAATAGGAGAGTGGCTCACACGAGCCACAAATAGAGCCTGGACAACCAGGTGCGATTGCAAGATTGCACGCACCCTGTGGCCAGCACTCAACACGAGGAAAACTAAGAGCCTTCTGCTCCTCGACAAACATGCTGGGGGGTAATCACAGGTCACTGCACCATTGGTGTCATTTTATAGTATTGTTACGAATGCTAGTTCCAGTGGGCTAGTACGTATCTCTGGATTGTGCAGTTTAGAATAAAAACACACTTAATTTCTCAAACGCAGTCAATAACAACCAACAATCACTTTATTTCACCAATTTCACACTTTACTGTCTTTACGCTTAATTATTTGCTTAACTACTACGTGTGGCACCTTCACTTGTCAAACCAAGACTGACTCGCTGCGCCGCTCCCGGCTGTCTTTTATACCTGTCCGGCCATCGCGCAGATCGTTCTCGCACATTCCGGAGTGGACTAAAGGTTTCCATGATGATCGCGACCATCATTGCCAGATTGGACTAAAAGTTGCCATCATTGCCAGGTTGGACTAGAAGTTGCCATCATTGCCAGGTCGAATTATAGCACGGCGCGTAGCGACAGGGTTGCTTTGCACAGCGACAAACTGTCTTATCGTTACACTGCCCACCACTTAGACTTGTTCGTCCCGAACAAGTGCCGAGGTTCCGCTGTGATAAGGCGCCAGGCGCTGCAAATGGACTACCTTCAGCTTAGCGCCTTTATTGCTGCAACGTTGAATCCTGTATACCACGTCGTTTATCCTAGTCACGACTTCGTAAGGTCCTTTCCATGACGCTTGAAGTTTCGGAGACAAACCTTTCCTCCGCTGCGGGTTGTAGAGCATTACCAGCTCGCCTTCTTGGAACCCTGCTGAGTTGGCCCGTAGATCATATCTGGCTTTCGCCTTATCGCTGACCAGTTTGGTGCGGCTCCTTATAAACTGGTGAATCTCCTCCAGTTCCGCCCGCTTATTGGCCACGTAGTCCGTCTTAGAGCCTCCCGTCATGCTGACTACCCCGAACTTCAAGTCAGCGGGTAACCGCAATTCTGTGCCGAATACTGCTCGGGCTGGAGTGAGTGATGTCGTATCGTGCGGGGCTGACCTATACGCCATTAGGAACAAGGGGATATGCGTGTCTCAATCCTTTTGATTCCTGCCTACCACTTTCCGCAGGTATTCCTCCAGTGTCCGGTTAAAGCGTTCCACCATGCCGTCGGACTGTGGGTGCAAAGGAGTGGTACGCGTTTTCTTTATTCCCAGCAGCTCACACACTTCCTTGAATACCGCAGACTCGAAATTCCGGCCTTGATCCGAGTGCAACTCCAACGGAACTCCGAACCTGGCTACCCAGTTGTTTACCAGCTTTTCCGAGATCGTAGTGGCCTCCTGGTTAGGAATAGGGTACACTTCGGGCCATTTGCTGAAGTAATCCATTACCACCAGCACATATTTGTTGCCTTGAGTGCTAGTTGGGAATGGGCCGGCGACGTCCATAGCAATCCGTTCGAAGGGCGCTCCCACGTTGTACTGCTGCATGCGGCCTCGAGATCTTCCTGTCGGCCCTTTCGCGGCTGAACATCGGTCGCAGCTCTTAATCCACTCGGCTACAGACTCCTGACATCCTACCCAGTAGAATCGTCTTTTTATTTTGGCGACGGTTTTGGTGATGCCCAGGTGCCCTCCACTGGAGTCGTTATGGTATGCCTCGATGACCTCGTTGATTCTGCATTTCGGCACTATCATTAGGGAGTTGCTGGTCCGTCCATCCGCGCTCTCCCATTCGCGATACAGGCATCCTTCTTTCAGCCGCAGACTTTTCCACTGTGCCCAGTAAGCCTTAACGATCGGGCTTTCACCGGCCATCTCCTGCCAGTCTGGACGTGCGCCTTGCTCTTTGCCTTCGACGATTTTTGCAAGATCCGCATCCTCGCGCTGGTCTTTTTGTAGCCTCTCAGCAGACCACTCTTCCTCTGGCATAACGCTTACCAACCGGACGTCCACCATCTGTTCTTTGCTTTCGGCTCGCGAACAATGCCTGTATTTGATTTTGCACGGATGGAGTGGCAGCGCGTCAGCACATCTTGGTGACGCCTGTTCTCCGGAACGCTTCTCTCGCAGATGGCAGTCTCGTGAAATGTGGCCTTGCTTGCCACATCGCCAGCAACTGATTCTAGATGACATTGCCCGCAGCCTCGTTGGTACCTCTAAGCTCACTGGCTGGCTTTGCGTGGCACGTCCAGATTGGACTCGACGCCTTTCCGCAGATGAATGTCGAAAACTTCCCCTCCAGGCAGCTTCATACATCAATGCACTTGTCACCGTCTCATGGAACGTCGGCTTCATCATCATCAAGGTACTCACACGGGTCTCCGGGTCAAGAATGCCTTCGATAAACGCCTCGATCTTCAGCCTTTCCAAAACTTCCATGCTGAATTCTGGGTAGGTCAGAGGTACCAGCCGCTCAATATCTGCCGCATACGTCTGCAGCGCCTCGTTGGCTCTTTGTCTACGGTTCTTCAGCTCGCAGTAATATACCATTTTGTTGTGCTCGTCACTGTATTTGGCTGCCAGCGCCCTTATGACGGTCTCGTAATCACCTCTCAAACTTTCCGGCACTGTTTTTATTACCTCAGCCGCAGGACCTCTTAGAGCCAGTATCAGTCTCCGACCTTTCCTGATATCGGTCCACTGATTTTCCAGAGCAGCCAGGTCGAACTGTAGCTTGAATGTATCGAACGACGTAGTACCATCATAAGTAGGCACTTCTATGGCAAAACTTTCCTCAACAGACCGCACCCTTGCTCGCAGCTGAATCTCGCTAAGCCGCTCGTCGATTTTTCGGTTCATCGAGTCTTCCAGACTATCAACTCGTTTGTTCAGGGAATCATCAAGATCGTCGACTCGTTTATCCAAGTGTTCTACTCGAGTTCCCAGGTGCTCCACCTTCACATTTAGCTGGTTGGCGATTTCTTCCACTTTCTGCTCCCAGCGCGCAGAATTTTCCTGAAGCTTGTTTTCCATTCGCTTTGCCATTTCCCGATTCGCAGTTTCCATTTTCCGGTTGGAAGCCTCAAACATGCCTTCCATTGCGACCATTAGCTGGCTCATGTCAATGGCTTGTGGTGGGGCAGCCGCTGCAGCCGTACTTTGCATCGACGCAGCACCCGCAGGCGATTCCTCCACTTTGCCCGACGCCTCTAGCTCCTGCGTTCCGAACTCGTGTGCAGTCCAATCGATGCCTCGTGATTCACACGCCTCTCGCAAGCGCAGCTGCAACTCCACCTTCCCGCCAACAGTTGGCAAATTCCAAGCGGCCAGCTCCTTCTTCAGCTGGTCCACCTTCAGTTGCTCCAGTCTAACCATGTCTGCGTTTTATAATTAGTTTTTTTTTTTCAGTAACACAATCCCACTTCTGACACCAAATGTTACGAATGCTAGTTCCAGTGGGCTAGTACGTATCTCTGGATTGTGCAGTTTAGAATAAAAACACACTTAATTTCTCAAACGCAGTCAATAACAACCAACAATCACTTTATTTCACCAATTTCACACTTTACTGTCTTTACGCTTAATTATTTGCTTAACCACTACGTGTGGCACCTTCACTTGTCATACCAAGACTGACTCGCTGCGCCGCTCCCGGCTGTCTTTTATACCTGTCCGGCCATCGCGCAGATCGTTCTCGCACATTCCGGAGTGGACTAAAGGTTTCCATGATGATCGCGACCATCATTGCCAGATTGGACTAAAAGTTGCCATCATTGCCAGGTTGGACTAGAAGTTGCCATCATTGCCAGGTTGAATTATAGCACGGCGCGTAGCGACAGGGTTGCTTTGCACAGCGACAAACTGTCTTATCGTTACAGTATAAACAGAACCAAATCGTCGGCCGAATTTATTCGCACCGAAAAATGACGCAGCGCGTCAGTCGTCGTGAATAACGCACAGTGAAACACAATGGGTGCGAAATTCGCATCAGCTGTGTACAAATTATTCCTGCAAACACACGATAGGTCAAGGGGAAACTTCCTCAATTAGCAGCTCCGTCCTGCCCATTTTCTAAAACATACGAAGGGGAAGGACAAAATTGATTATTTGGCACAATTTTTTATTAAAATTTGAAGCACTTACAACTTTGCAACCTTAAAGTAGCACAAATCACAACATTTTTGCAGAATTTTTCGTTTGTTTACATTTTCGATTTTCACCTCTGACAGTTGCACAGCTGATTGGTTCGCACGACGACTGCGACCAAATTAGAATTTGTTCTATCGTCGGCCGACTATCGCAGTCGTCGTCGTTGTGGGCAATCACATGCACTGCTGTGTGTTTTAATTTTGACAGCGTACGTTCGGTGCGTAAAAATCGGCCGACGACTTGATTCTGTTTATACTATTATGCAAATGGCGTTTGGCGACCGACGATTTATGCAGAAGCTGTGGAGATGAGGATGCAGTAGAATCGGTCGAGCACCTGCTATGCCACTGCCCATCACTACAAGGACGACGGCTCCAGACTCTTGGGGCAAGGTTCTTTGACGGGCTCGGGGAAGTAGCAGATGCACAGATAACCGATCTACACAATTTCCTCGCAAAGACCAAATGGTTCTCAAAAGTTCCCGTTTGGATCTACGGGGATCCAAACAGATAAGGGAAGGACATGGGTTTCCGAAAAATGAAGGGATTCACAATGGACCCAACAGGGTCTCCGAGTGGAAGTGCTCGTCGCACACACCCCTTCCGTAACCTAACCTAACTTACCAATATCACTTTAATAAAAATTTCTTCCAAGGAATCTCAAAGTGTAGAGGACTTGTGTATTTATCGGTACCGGAAGGCCTCTATTGCTGCTTGGTTCTTAAATGTTCAAGTTATCAATAACAAATTGAGCAGCGAGTTCATCGAACTCGAAGGGGTCGATCCGGTTTTTATATATTTTTCGCCGTCTCAGCACACTGCCGCCGTTCAAAATATTAAATTTTTTTTCAATTTCTTCAAAACGAAGCACTCACTCCATTTTCTTTCCATTTTACACAAAAACACATTCACGACGAACTGAGAATTTTATAAAAGTGACATTTCTTCTCATTGCTAACTGGTTTAGCAACAGCTTTTACTTGTTTAAAGTTAGAGTATACTTTAAGCGTTAAAGTGTACTCCAACTCAATTGATTTAAAGCCTAGTTTATTTAAAAGTATACTTTGTTAATCTTAAACTGTATTTTATTTGGACTATGACTATGCGCCAATGAGATCAAAAAAATTAAGTTCTTAGAAACAACTTAATTTCAACTCATATTAGTGCTAACCGAGATTCCCACGAAAATATCGATTTTTATGGAAATCATTATCAATTAGTTAAGGCTGCTTTTATACGAAACATTGTTAGATTAAACTCAGATTATTGTTACATTTCGTGTTTGTTAGCAAAGGAAATATAGGGTGTTTTTTTTAGAGGTATAGAACTTCGAATTGAAATAAAACACAAGAAAATCGTTTTAATGTCCATCAATTTGGCTTTATTGGAAGGATAATTTTATGCCATTAATGTTTAAATATGATTTCGGGCATGTGGCCGCCGCGGCTGGCTCGAATAAAGCCATTTCCACAGGTCCAATTTTCAACCACTTTTTCGAGCATTTGGGGCCGTATGTCGGCAATAACGCCACGAATGTTGGCTTCCAAGTCCCCTAACGTTTCTGGTTTGTTGGCGTAGACGAGCGACTTCACATATCCCCAAAGAAAATAATCCAATGGTGTCAAATCACACGATCTTGGTGGCCAATTGACAGGTCCATTCCGCGAAATTATGCGCTCATCGAATGTTTCCTTCAATAAATCGATTGTGACGTGCGCTGTGTGGCATGTAGCGTCGTCTTGTTGGAACCACAACTCATCCACATTCATGCCATCCAATTCGGGAACAAAATAGTCGATTATCATGGCTCTATACCGGTCTCCATTAACGGTAACTGACTCTCCAGCATTATTTCGGAAGAAGTATGGCCCAATGACTCCACCAGCCCATAGAGCACACCAAACAGTCAGTTTTTGTGGATGTAATGGCGTCTCAAGGGTCTCATGTGGATTCTCTTCACTCCAAATGCGGCAATTTTGCTTGTTGACGTAGCCATTCAACCAAAAATGAGCCTCATCACTGAACAAAATTTTGCGATGAAAATCAGCATCGAGATCAATCTCATTTTCGGCCCATACACCAAAATCACGACGCATTGCATGGTCTCGCGGCTTTAATTCTTGCACAAGCTGGATCTTGTAAGGTCGCAAGCCAAGATCTTTGCGCAAAATCTTCCATAAAGTTGATGGACAAAGCTCCAATTGCTGTGCACGGTGGCGAATCGATTCATTCGGGTCCTCTTCAACATTTTGCTCTACAGCGGCAATTGTTTCTTCGGTGCGCACTGTTCGACGTCTCTGCGGATGCGTATTATCACATAGAGTAAACGTAGTGCGAAAACGACCCATGGTTAACCGAATTAATTGCTCTGATGGACGATTATGTCAACCATAAAATGGACGGAGCTTGCGGTAAACTTCGCGAACTGAACCATTATTTTCGAAATAAATTTGCACGATTTGCAAGCGTTGTTCTTTTGTCAACCTGTTCATGATGAAATGGCAAACCAAACTGAACATAAATGACATTAGAGTTGCCAGATTTGACCACAAAATGCCAGTTTTATCTCTATTCGAAAAACAAACCTCTAAAAAAACACCCTATAGTAAAATCGACATGTTTCGTGTTCGTGGAGGACATTTTCCCCTCTTTGGAGGACGGCGGACATTTGAGTAATTTGGAGGACTGTCCTCCACAATGGAGGACGGGTGACAAGCCTAGTTCCGAGTACTTCCGGTAGTAGCTTACGCTAAGAAAGGAAACAGGAAAGCACAGGAAGTGCGACAAAAGTCTATTTAAAACCCGAATGATTGTTCGTCTCGTCATTTCCAAGTGCACTTTACTTTGTAATGTACGTGGAATGTACATTTAAAAAGAACGAATCTAGAAGAAAGAAGTGATTTTACGAGGTTAATAAGTTGGCCTCGGTAGTCCAGAGGGTAGCGCGCTGACTTTTCATGCCAGAGGCCCTGGTTCAATTCCCAGCGCGGACTGTTTTAAACACTCGTCTATTTCCATCGTTATTCACATGAAGCAGTTGAGAATTATATGAAACGCACAAGTCAACTTTTCGCAGGCAATGGTAAAGTTTCCAAATACTGACCAAAAAATAAGGTGACATTGTATTTATTTTGAAAATTCTTTATTTATTCTTCCAAATCCAATTTCATCCCCTTCAAAGTAATCCCCTTCCGATGCAATGCACTTATGCCAACGGATTTTCCAATTTTCGAAACACTGATTGTAGTCACTTTCCGGGATGGCCTTCAGTTCCGTCTTCGCTGCGGCTTGAATCTCCTCTATCGTATCAAAACGGTGTCCCCGGAGCGGTCTTTTGAGCTTGCTGAACAGCCAGAAGTCGCACGGCGCCAGATCAGGTGAATACGGTGGTTGCGGAACGATATGGGTTGAGTTTTTGGCGAAATGATCACGAATTACGAGTGCAGTATGGGATGGTGCATTATCGTGGTGTAAAAACCAAGAATTGTCTTTCCACAATTCCGGCCTTTTTAGGCGGATAGCGTTACGCAAACGACGCATAACGTTCAAATAATATTCCTTGTTGACTGTTGACTACAAAAAAATTATTCTCCAAATCCTTCGACGCGCGCAGTTTAAATTCAAATGTCACCTTATTTTTTGGACACAGTAGTATGTCTACCTTTCATCGTAAGTGAAGAAATCAGTAGTGCTTACATTATCTGTAGCTAGGAAGGCATAAACTGAGTAGGTCATTTTATTTTTATAATTTTAAGCCCATTCCAATAGCACATTACGGCCCCTTACGTTTTCCTTCATACCGCCACATTACTAAGTAAAGTATATTTGAATGGGAAGCCGAACAATTCCGAAGGATTTTGCTATGATACCATAGCATGGTATCTTGTACTTTACAAAATCATGCATGATCCGGCGGCCATGCTCTGAACAAACGTAATGGGCGTTTGGCATGGAAGTTGGAATGCTTCCCGGATGAAAAGTAAGTATGCTGTAATGAATTACGGAAGGTGCCACTTTCCTACTGGGTATTGATTGCTCAATCATTTTTTGCACGTATGTTTATTGATCTTGTTTGTCGAAACGCAAGCAGAGAGCAAACAACGAACCAAAGCATCGTCGTCGTCGTTTCAACGAAGATGATTCGGGATTCGCTAATGTTTTTTGTTGTTGTCATTTATTGTGTGTATGCTTTTTTATGTTGCCGATTGGTTTTGCTGCACAAATTGTTGCACCATCAATCGAATCTTTGTGGTGTATGGCTTTTTGCTGTGCGCTTTGATTTTTTTTAAAACTTGCAAATATTTATACGTGGTCAATCCCAATTATAATTGTTTACAAATATTTTTTTGTGGAGAGTTCAAAGTAAAATTATTTGTTTATATTTTGACATGGGTGATTACAATTTTGAAAAACACGGAAAGACTACGATTCAAAATTAGTAAAAACTCTTGAAATCAAAAATAATTTGACACGTGTTTTTCACTTTTTGAAAATCGAAATCTAACGGGAAACCAAGGGTTACAAGTTTGTATGGAAAACATAATTTAATAGGTCTATTCACTTTAAATATGGTGAAAGCACTACAAACGGGAAATAATTAGACCAATATTTTTTCATAAAAATCTGACAGGTTCAACAAAGCGTAAAAGAAACTTGATTTATTAGGTCCATTGATTTCAAACTTGCTTGCAGAGCCGCCGTTCCCTCATAGTTTTCGAAGCAGAATCTTAAAAAACGGTTATTAAGGCATGCCTTCGTTTAAGAATAGTGTAAATATTCTACACCTGAATGGTTCCATGGCGAATGCTGTGACCATAAAGTTACAGTATTAGATTTTCTTATTTTAGCTAAGCAAGCATTATATATGGGGCGTAAAAAAAGTTCCAAACAACGGTACTTTAAAAATTATTGCGGGCTAATAAAAACGTCCTCTTTTCTTTTCATTCCCCTTTTTAATTGTTTCGGAACAAATGCAGTATAGCGAACCCTCATGAAAAAAAAAACTTAAAATTGGGCCATATAGAGCGTATTTTTGTGAATCTAGGTTAGGTTAGGTTGCGGTGGCTGCCTCTGTATGAGACACACTTAGGCCTCTTAACGGGCCCGTTGTGATACCACAAATTCCACCCGTTTGAAATGCGTATGCAACACTGTTTTTTCCAACATGTGATACAACACACATTTCAAACGGATGGGGAAAGGGAGGGAAGGGGACCTACAGTTTAACGCCGAATCCGAACGGCGATTGGCAGTTTTTTCGGTCACACTTGGAGGTTTTGCCATTGCCTGCCAAGAGCGCACTTCTGCGATTCTTGTAATTCTCATCTCCTTCATGTGGATAGCGATAGAAGTAGATGAGCGTTTTTTTCCAGCCCGAGCCAGGAATCGAACCTGGGGCGCTCGGTATGAGAAGCCAGCGCGCTACCCGCTGGGCTATCGAGGCCGGCTAGAATCTAACAAACTAAAAATGTTGCCGGGGAAACGCCCACAAAAGGCGTGGCCCGGGGTCAAAGTTCAAACTTTTTATCAAAAAAACTCAATGAATCTCCAACTAATTTACACGATATGGGTATCAAACGAAAGGTCTTTTTCATACCTTTCTATTAATGTACAACATTAGAGAAAAAATCCGTTTTTTTTAATTTTTATGAACATTTTTTTTGCTTAAAACTCTTTATTAGTGCATTTTTTGTGTCTAATGTTATACATTAGTAGAAAGGTATGAAAAAGGCCTTTCGTTTGATACTCATATCGTGTAAATCAGTTGGAGATTAATTGAGTTTTTTTGATAGAAACTTTGAACTATGACCCCAAGCCACGCCTTTTGTGGGCGTTTCCCCGCCAAATTTTTAGTTTGTTAGATTCAGGAGCCAACCCTCTATATAAAAGCATACTCATTTATTTTTTTCACGAGGGTTCGCTATACTGCATTTATGCCATTGTTTCTGTTGATTACTTATTATTATACATTTTTTGTTGCTTGTAGCGATCATATAAGTCGCCATGCCAGCCAGAAAATAGAAATTGTTTTACAATTTCAGCTTTTCGCCAGCGCAACAACAACAACAACAGCACATCGTCTTCACCTCCCAATCATCCCACGCCGCAGCAGTGTGCTAACGCAGACCAGTGCTGCCGAACGTACTATTATAGTAGTATTTGACTACTATTTCGTCATTTGTACTACCGTACTGCTCACAGGCCGATTATACTACTATTTTCTGAAATATTAGTTTTAGAAATTTTATTTTCATACTAGCTGGGCCCCGCGGCTTCGCACACAAGCTCTCTTGTTTCACCCGATACAAATTCTGAACCCATTGTTGACCCCGTCAGATTTTGATTAAAAAAAAACATATGTCTATTATCTTTGATGTCAAGTATTTCCAAAAATTTTGAAGTCAAAAGCCCTTTAAATCATGAGTTTTCACATTTACCCTAAACAAATTCTTAACCCTTAGTTTATCAGGGTAGATTTCGATTTTCCAAAAAATGAAAGGCACATTTTAATTATTTCCCGATAGAAGTGCTTTTTGTCTAAGTTTGAAGTCAAAAGGACCAATAAATCGTGTTTCTCCATACAAACTGTTAACCCATTGCTGACCCCGTTAGCTTTTGATTTTCAAAAAAGTGAAAAACACATGTCAAATTATTTTTCACTAAGAGTACTCTCACAAAGTTTGAAGTCAGTGGCCCCATTAATTCATGTTTTTTTACAGTTTCGCTGTACAAACTTTTAACCGATCGTTGACCCCGTCCGATTTTAATATTCGGAAAAAATGAAAGACACGTATCGAGTTATTTTACATTTGAAGTACGAGTACTTTCACCAAGTTTGAAGTCAAAAGGCTCAAAAAAATTTGTTTCTCCATACATACTTTTAACCCGTCGTTGATCCAGTTAGATTTCGATTTGGAAAATAATGAGAAACGCGTGTCCAATTTTTTTTATTTCAAGTATTTTTACAATTTTTGAAGTCAATAGGCCTATCGGTTCATGTTTTTTTCGAGTCTACCCTTAAACAAATCTTAACCCATTGTTGGTCCAGATAAATTTTGATTTTCGAAAAATTATAAAATACATACGTGTCGAATTATGTTTGATTTAGAGTATTTTCAGGAAGTTCGAAATCAATATGTTTCTTAAATCACTTTTCTTCATACAACCCCTTAACACATGTTTTACCCCTTTACACCCCGAATTTCAAAAAATCCCGTCTTAGCGGGGGTCATTTTTCAAGATATACCTACAGTTCAAATTTCATATTTGTAGCTTCAGCGGTTTGGGCTGAGCGATGATGAATCAATCAATCAATCAGTCAGTCAGGCAGTCAAGACAAACAATCTATGTATATAAAAATGGAGGCGGTACCACGCCCCCTTGTGCAATGCTCACAACTTTCTTCTAGTCGAATTGTGCTACTAAGTGGAAAGTTCGTACCAAGTTTCACTGATGTGTGTGTGTGTACTGCATAACTGTTGGATCATAAAAAATGTGCCACGCCCCTTGACCAACGCCGATCAAATCTCATCAGTAGAATGTCACATCTATAAAACAACGGTACACCAAATTTCAATGCTGTGCGGCTTACAACTCCGAAGCTATTCCATATAAAAGATTTTAGTTGTATGGGCGGAGTCACGCCCTCTTGTGAAATACCCGCCCCATTCCTTCTGTGGAAAGATATGACTAAATAGTAAATTCGTACTAAGTTTCATTGATGAGCGACGAACTATTTCAAAATTATGCGGATAGTTTGGGTCAAATAAATGTGCCACGCCCCTTGTCCAACGCCCATCAAAATTTAACAGTAGAATGGCACTTCTGTGGGAGGATGTCATACCAAATTTCAATGCTGTGCGGCCAACAATTCCGAAGCTATTCCATATAAAAGATTTTAATTGTATGGGCATACCCACTCGTTCAATACCCGCCCCATTCCCTCTATCGAAGGACATGACTAAATAGTAAGTTCGTACCAAATTTCATTGATGTATGACTTATGGTTCCAAAGTTATTGCCTAAAAATTTATGCTGTTGGTGCCACGCCCCGTTTTCTTGACTTTTCTTTTTTCCTAAACCTTTGCGTAGCAATTACGAACAAACCCGCCGAAGAAAGTATCCAATTTGGTCCAGTCGTTTTCAAGTTTTAAGCATCCGAACGAACCAAGATTAATTTTTATATACTTAGTAGGGACATACATATGAAACATAGCTTGTAAAGCGTTAGTCTGCACCGGGAATTCTAAATTGTTCTAGCTTTCACCATGGAGTGGTCACATAACGAGAACCGTATCGCTGTTATAGCGCTATTTAAGTGTGAAATGAAAAAAGGTGATATTTTCAAAACGCTCCGCCCGCTCGAAATTAGTCGCATCATGGCTCAATAATATGGTTATAGCACAGATAACTCATCATATGATGAGTTATCTGTGGTTATAGTTAGCATCCCCGCAACACCAAAAACCACATATATTTTGTTGGTAGGATTGTTTATCGCTACTGTCAAAATCAGTCGATATTTTCAGACGAAAGAGGGAGAAACTGAAAACAAACACAAGTGATTGTTGCCAGACGGCGGAGTGAAAAAACGGGAAAAGTGCTCAGGTCAGGTGTTTTCAGTCAGGCAGGTGTTTTCAACCGATGCGGCAACACAGCACACCGACGATTTTGACAGAAGCGATAAACAATCAGCCGGTGGCTTGTTACAACCTTATAATTGAACCATGAGTCGCATGTTCGTCTACCGGTGCATAAAACTGTTTGAGGAGACTGGAGATGTTAAAGACCGCCACCAGTAGGGCCGTCCACGCACAGTTCGAACACCACAAGTCGTTAAAGCTGTCAAATTAAGAATTCAGCGAAATCCGCTCCGAAAACAGAAAATCATGGCCCGGGAGATGAATATCTCGCAAAAGTCCATGTGTCGAATTATTAAAAAAGACTTGGGACTTGGGGCTTTCAAACGCCGTACCGGACATTTGTTGACTGCAGCTTTGAAAAAAAAAATAATGGAAAAATGCAAACGTCTTTTGGTGAAGCACGCTGAGAACTTGCACAGAAAAATCTTGTTTACCGATGAAAAAGTTTTTACCGTGCAGGAAAAATTTAACAAGCAAAATTATAGATTGTATGCACGGTCATCTAAGGAAGCATCTGAACTGATTCCACGGGTCGAAAAGGGTCATCACCCAGCTTCAGTCATGGTTTGGTCGGGTGTCTCTTACGATGGGGTCACTGACTTGCATTTCTGCGAACAAGGGGTCAAAACATCGGCCACAGTTTACCAAGAAACCGTTTTGAAAGCTGCTGTAAAACCACTTAACCATTCTTTGTTCCAAAACCAGCCGTGGACTTTCCAGCAAGATTCTGCGCCGGCCCATAAAGCTAAAACGACTCAAACCTGGCTCCAAAACAATTTACCAGCTTTTATTTCCTCTGAAGCAGTCCTGATTTAAACCCGCTCGATTACAAATTGTGGACAGTTTTAGAAGACATGGTTTGCCACAAAAGATACCCCAACATTGATTCTCTTAAGACAGCTTTGATTCGTGCTGTGGCCAATTTTCCGATGGACGAGGTGCGTGCGGCTATTGATGATTGGCCAGTCCGACTTAAGTCGTGCGTGAAGGCCAAAGGCGGACATTTCGAATGAATGTTTGCTTTTTGTATACAATATCTATCAATAAATATGTAAACAAAAATTTACCCAAAAACATTCACTACTTTTAATTTTATAGCATAAAACGTGTGTAACAGTATTTATGTCCCTACTAAGTAGATTTAAGGCACGGTTGCCACTTATGGTCCATTTGGACCAAAAGTGAGCCTTTTTATTTCACTTATGTCCTTGGGCCGCTTTTGTGTAATTTGGGCCTTTTTTATACAAAAGTGTACAAGCAAAAAAAAAATTAATTCGATATAAAAGTTATGTTTTGCTTTGGTGTTAAAAAAACAATTTCCCGAAAACATAAAATGGTCCTTTCGCTTCCACTTTGGGCCTTTTTTAGGAAAATTGTGGTACAAAAAATTTGAGTTGAGTGGCAACCGTGATTCTAAGTAAGGCTATTAGAAAAGAATATATAAACATGTTACCGAACTGAACATTGCCGAAGCACGAAATTTAAACCTACGCTGTCGTTTTTTATTTCTAACCAAATATCCTTTTGCAATCAAGCAATTGAGCGACTAAAGTGATAATGACACCTTTTTTAACCGCGTTGCCAAATGCTGTTCGTTCAATACTTCACAGTATTGTAATCATATGATATTAGCTTTTGAGAAAGTGATAAACTTTGAAAACAGCGCAACGGATGCGATACTCAAAAACGAACATCGTGAAATAATAGAGTGTAAAGTATAAATAAATTAAATTAAGTAAGCTCAAAATTTTCGCATTCCCAATTATGTAATTTTAAAGAAAATATAATACAAAATATTTTATTTTAATATTATAAATACAAAATATTTTTCGTCGGCAGAAAGAAAATATTGTTACGAATATGAGTTTTCCAAGGTTCGTTTGGATTGTGTTTGAAAATAAAACTACTTCAATTACTCAGCCCCAAACGCAGTCTAAAATCAACAATCACTTTATTTACAGATTTACACCTTGCTTGTATCTACACTTGTTGCTACTTTGCTTATTCAACCAAGACTCGACTCTCTGCGCTGCACACTGCTGCTTTTATACTGGTTTTCTTATCGCGCCGAAGTTTCTTGCATATTCTAGTTGTGGTCTCTATCTCGATTGTTCTAGCAAAGTCCATCACCTTTCGCGAACCATCCTTGCCATATCGGAATAACAGCCAACTGGCCGTACTCCAAAGTGCATGCCTAAAAGTATGCTTGGAAAAGCATTCAGGCATAGTAAAGTACGGCACAGCACAGAGTGCCTTTTCGTAGCACTACCCACCACTTAGACTTGTTCGTCCCGAACAAGTGCCGAGGCTCCGCCGGAGTAACACGCCAGGCGCTCCAAATGGACTACTTTCAACCTGGCGTTTCTGTTGCAGCAGCGTTGAACCCTGTACACCACGTCATTAATCCTGGTCACGACCTTGTACGGTCCTTCCCATGACGTTTGAAGTTTTGGAGACAAACCTTTCCTCCGCTGCGGGTTGTAAAGCATTACCAGATCACCTTCTTGGAACCCCGCTGTGTTAGCCCGTAGATCATATCTGGCTTTCATCTTATCGCTGACCAGTTGGATACGGTCCCTTATAAACTGGTGGATTTCTTCCAGCTCCGACCGCTTATTGACTGCGTAATCAGTCTTAGCGCCTTCCGTCGTGCTGACCACTCCGAACTTCAAGTCAGCAGGCAACCTCAGCTCCGTGCCGAACACTGCTCGGGCTGGAGTGAGTGATGTCGTATCGTGCGGGGCCGACCTATACGCCATCAAGAACAGCGGAATATGCGTGTCCCAATCCTTTTGATTCCTGCCTACTACCTTCCGCAGATATTCTTCCAGCGTCCGATTGAATCGTTCCACCATGCCGTCGGACTGGGGATGCAAAGGACAGGTGCGAGTTTTCCTTATTCCTAGTAGCTCACACACTTTCTTCAATACCAGAGACTCGAAATTCCGGCCTTGATCCGAGTGGAACTCCAAATCTGGCCACCCAGTTGTTTACCAGCATTTCCGCGATCGTGGTGGCCTCCTGGTTAGGAATCGGATACACTTCGGGCCATTTGCTGGAATAGTCCATTACCACCAGCACATATTTGTTGCCTTGCGTGCTAATTGGTAATGGGCCGGCGACGACCATCGCAATTCGCTCGAAGGGCGCTCCCACGTTGTACTGCTGCATGCGGCCCCGAGATCGTCTTGTCGGCCCTTTTGCAGCCGAACATCGATCACAGCTCTTAATCCAATCGGCGACAGATTCCTGGCATCCTACCCAGTAGAATCGTCTTTTTATTTTGGCGACAGTTTTTGTGATGCCAAGGTGCCCTCCGCTGGAGTCGTTATGGTATGCCTCGATCACCTCGTTGATCCTGCATTTCGGGACTACAATTAGGGAATTGCTGGTCCGGCCATCCTCACTCTCCCACTCGCGGTATAGGCAGCCATCAGACAGCCGCAGACTTTGCCACTGTGCCCAGTAAGCTTTCGCGATCGGGCTTTCACCGGCCATCTCCTGCCAGTCGGGACGTGCGCCTTGCTCCTTGCCTTCAATGATTTTTTTAAGATCCGTATCCTCGCGCTGGTCCTTTTGTATCCTCTCCGCAGACCACTCTTCCTCTGGCATAACGCTTAGCAATCGGACGTCCACTATTTGCTCTTTGCTTTCGGCTCGCGAACAATGCCTGCATTCGGTTTTACACGGACGGCGTGACAAGGCATCGGCATTTCCATGACTGCTTCCCTTGCGATGCTCTATAGTGTAGTCGTAGCTCTGCAGCCGCTCGATCCACCGCGCCAATTGGCCTTCAGGATCTCTAAAGTTCAGTAGCCATTTCAATGCAGCATGATCTGTGCGCAGGCGAAATTTTTGTCCATACAGGTATTTGTGGAAGTGTTTCACGCATTCCAATACTGCGAGCAACTCCCGTCGTGTCACACAGTAGTTGCGTTCAGGCTTTGACAAAATTTTTCTGTAGTATGCTATCACTTGTTCTTGGCCATCTATTATCTGTGATAGCACCCCACCAATACTATGCCCACTTGCATCTGTATCCAAATCAATACAAACATCTCTCCAGGCACGGGGAAGGCCAGAATTGGAGCAGTGCACAGTTTTTCTTTCAGTCGTGCAAAAGCCTGCTCCTGCTCTTCGCCCCACGCGAACGCTTGATTCCTTTTCGTCAGTTTGTGCAAGCTGCCAGCTATGTTCGCAAATCCAGGAACGAATCTTCGGTAGTATGTGCACAGGCCCAGGAAACTGCGGAGTTCGTGTAGATTGCGTGGTCGGGGCCACTCTTTCAACGCTGTGATTTTGCCTTCATCCGTATGTACTCCGCGGGCGGAAACCGTGTGACCCAGATACTTGACCTCCTTTTGAAACAGCGAGCACTTCTTTGGGTTGAGTTTAAGCCCGGCTTTTTATATTCGCTCGAATACCTCCTTCAGCTTTCCCTGGTGGTCGTCAAAGCCTTTACCCATCACGATTATGTCGTCCAGGTAGACCAGACACGTCCGCCAATGCAGTCCTTTTAGCACACGTTCCATTAGCCGCTCGAATGTCGCTGGTGCGTTGCAGAGTCCAAACGGCATGACGGTGAACTGCCACAAACCATCGCCAACACTGAAAGCCGTTTTCTCCTTGTCCTTGTCTGCAAGCTCCACTTGCCAATAGCCGCTGCGTAAGTCGAGCGTGGAAAACCACTGTGTGCCTGACAGTGTGTCCAGGGTGTCATCGATTCGAGGTAATGGATAACTGTCCTTTTTGGTTACGTCATTGAGCTTCCGATAGTCCACACAAAAACGGGTACTGCCATCCTTTTTCTTGACTAGCACGACCGGCGAACACCAAGGTCCTGACGAAGGCTCTATGACCTTTTCTTTACCCATGTTTTCGATCAAAGTGGTGACCTCTTCTTTCTTGGCCAGAGGAACTCGTCTTGGCTGTTGGCGGATCGGTTTCGCACTTCTGGTGTCTATGTTGTGCTTCACTATGGCTGTTCTTCCGCCCGCTTCTGCTGCAAATATTGACCCATAGTGCTGTAGGAGTGACCGCGCCTTCTGTTTCTGTTCGGCTGTCAATTCGCTGCTCCACTGGTTCTCCTGCGGTATAGCGTCCATGCATATATGTAATACTTCGATATTGGCAGTAAGCTCAAGGTACATTCGCCAACATCACAGTACAGCAATAGTGAAATATGAGCGAGGAAGCATATAAACGAATGTGCCTTGACATTTGTCAAAAGTCAGTTTGACAGTTGTTCATGTGTAGAAGTGCTCATTATACACGTATAGAAATACATTCACAAAATTTCGTGTTTTCTGTCTCATCGCTTGTCTCCCTTTGATTTCCGAATGAAAACACATTGTGAAGATAGGTTGCTGCCAATATAGAAGTATTACAAATATGCGTCCATGTAAGAACCGCGTTTCCTACTTCCTCCGGGTGGACTGCTTTCGCAATTGACCACTGCTTCAGCCTCTATACACTCGCCAATGACCGCATCTTTTCAGACATATCTGGGTGTGTTCAGCGGGTTGAGCATCCTGACTGGTATTTTGCCATTTTTGGGTTCCACTAATGTACGTCCGATAATTTTGTTGTCGTATCCTTGTTTTGGCGCTTCTACAACCCACAGCCGACTCGTCCCATCATCCTCGTCCACCTTTGCCCACACAATCGCCTCGGAATTCGCTAGTATCTTCTGGTGTTGACACGAGACAACTTTCCTTACCGCCACGCTTCGCTCATAGCCGGTGTGCATAGGCTTGCCACCCGTCATCCATTGTGGAGGACAGTCCTCCAAATTACTCAAATGTCCTCCGTCCTCCAAAGAGGGTAAAATGTCCTCCACGAACACGAAACATGTCGATTTTACTATTTCCTTTGGTAGCAAACACGAAATGCATCAGAATAACCAGAGTTGAAATTAACAATGTTTCGTATAAAATCAGCCTTAACTTATTGATATTTATTTCGATAAAAATTTATATTTTTTTGTTTTGATCTCATTATTAACTGATATTATTAATTTTATGATATCATTAAATGCAATATAAGTCTGATTAAAGCAGCAAAGAGCAATCGACAAATATTTATTTAAAAGCAAATAGTTTTTGAAAAGCACATACATTGTATTTATGTAAATGAATTTATTTATTTATTTTTTAATTGTTTCCGTTAATTTTAATTTTTTTATTGTTTTATCTCAATGTTTAAATGTTAAAATTTTTGGGAGCTTTTTCTGTATACATATGTACTATATATGTATGTATATCAAAGTTCAAATACATGTACACTCGCACTCTGAAAACTAAAAATGTATGTTTGTGTTTTTAGTATTTTTTGGTGTCCTCCACAGCCATTTTAAAAAGGTGGCAAGCCTAGGTGTGCAGGAGGAATTCAACGTTGGCATACTTCAGCACATTTTCTTTCAGGTCCAGCGTAAAACCGTGCCTAATCATGAAATCCACGCCAATAATCACGTCGTCCATTATATCCGCGACGATGAACTCATGTTCCAGGCTGCTGGTGCCGATAGCAATTGTTTTTGTTACTTTCCCTTTTACCGGCGCACGCTCGCCAGTCGCAGTCCTCAGCTGTATGCCATGCAGTGGTTCCCAGTTCTTCAGAAGCTTCCTTTTTATGATCGAATATGACGCTCCAGTATCCAGTGTCAACGCGAACAACTTTCCATCTATCTTTCCTTCAATCGTCAAGCTGCTGGGTTGTCGTTTCAACTGCGAGACAAGGACGGTGGGGCAGCAGGTTGTGGGCATCAGCTCACGCCCCTTTGGGCTGACCCGTTTTAGTTTAACGACCTCGATTGTCAGTATTCCTTGCTTCAGGTGATTGCGATCGAGAACGGGAACGCCTCTTTCGTTGGCGGCAGTCTCGTGCTATGTGACCCTGCTTGCCGCATGTCCAGCAAACAATTTTAGAGGAGGCCAACCGTGGTCTGACCTGTGTCTCAGAGCTTATGGCCTGGATCGGAATGTCGCTGTCGGGCTGGATTTGACGTATCCTTGCAGGTGCATACCGAGTGCCCCTAATCCATGTCGCCTCATATGTCATCGCGCTGGTCACCGTCTCCTTAAATGTCGGCTTTCCCATCATCAACGCACTGCGACGTGTCTCCGGGTCATGAAGACCTTCAATAAACGACTCAATCTTCATCCTCTCGAGATCATCAGTGCCGTATTTCGGGTAGCACAACTGTACGAGCCGCTCAATGTCTGCTGAATATATCTGCAGCGCCTCGTTGGCTCTTTGCCTGCGGTTCTTCAGCTCACAGTAGTACAGCGTATGGTTGTGCTCGTTGCTGTACTTCGCCGCCAACGCTCTCATAATGGCCTCGTAATCACTTGTCGAACATTCCGGAACTGATTTCATTACCTCAGCCGCAGGACCTTTCAGCGCCAGTGCCAATCTGCGACCTTTCCTGATATCGGTCCACTGATTTTCCAAAGCAGCCAAGTCGAATTGCAGTTTAAATGTATCGAACGGCGTAGCACCATCATAAGTAGGCACTTCTGTCCGGGTGGCGAAACTTTCCGGGACCGGCGGCAAACATTCTCGTGGCTGTACCTCCCTAAGCCGTTCGTCTATCTTTCTGTTCACCGAATCCTCCAGACTGTCAACTCGTTTGTCTAAATGTTCTACTCGCGTCTCCAGGTGCTCGACTTTCACATTAATCCTGTCTGAAATTTCCTCCACCTTCTGCTCCAAGCGCGCAGAATTTTCCTGAAGCTTGCTGGACAACTCCCGATTTGCATTTTCAAGTTTTTCTGACATTTCTCGGTTCGCCGTTTCCATTTAGCTATTTCCTGATTTGTCGTTTCGACTTTTGCCGAAATTTCCTGATTCGTAGTTTCCAGTTTCGCTGCCATTTGCGCCGACATTTCGGGATTTTCATTTTCCATTTTGGCTGCCATTTCACGGTTGGAAGTTTCGAACATGCCTTTAAGTGCAACCATTAGCTGGCTCATGTCTAATGCTTGTAATGGCGCAGCCGCTGCAGCCGTACTTTGCAGTGACGCAGCACCAGCAGGCGATTCCTCCACCTTGGCCGACGCCTCTTGCTCCTGCGTTCCGAACTCGTGCGCATTCCAATCGACGCCTCGTGCCTCACACGCCTCTCGCAAGCGCAGCTGCAACTCTACCTTTCCGCCAGCAGTCGGCAAATTCCAGGCAGCCAGCTCCTTCTTCAGCTGGTCCACCTTCAGCAGCTCGAGTTTAACCATGTCTGCGTTTTATAAATTTTGTTGTTCTTTACTTTCAGTAGCACAATCCCACTTCTGACACCTAATGTTACGAATATGAGTTTTCCAAGGTTCGTTTGGATTGTGTTTGAAAATAAAACTACTTCAATTACTCAGCGCCAAACGCAGTCAAAAATCAACAATCACTTTATTTACAGATTTACACCTTGCTTGTATCTACACTTGTTACTACTTTGCTTATTCAACCAAGACTCGACTCCTTGCGCTGTACACTGCTGCTTTTATACTAGTTTTCTTATCGCGCCGAAGTTTCTTGCACATTCTAGTTGTGGTCTCTATCTCGGTTGTTCTAGCAAAGTCCATCACCTTTCGCGAACCATCCTTGCCATATCGGAATAACAGCCAACTGGCCGTACTCCAAAGTGCATGCCTAAAAGTATGCTTGGAAAAGCATTCAGGCATAGTAAAGTACGGCACAGCACAGAGTGCCTTTTCGTAGCAATATAATACAAAATATATTAATCTATATATTTATTTGAATAAGGGCGCTGAGATCTCGCTATCCACACATCGTACAATATTATATGATACATCATTTTAAAGCTCTTGATGAGCATATTTGCACAAACTTTTTAAAATGTAGATTGATAAAGCCTAACTGGAGATATTTGCATCGAAAGTTGCATTATTTTCCCTATTGGAAACAGCATTGCTCTTTACGGTTATCAAATCCAATCAGAAGGCTGTGCGCTTGAGCGAGAAGATGGGAATAAGCAAACAAACAAAATCGTGCATGGAACCCACACGTTCCACACACGCATGTGGTGAGAGCACGGTTGCCAACTTTTCTATTTCAGAAAATTTTCAAAAATCACTAAATTTAGTGCGAAAAGCACTAAGTTGGCAACAGCGGTTGCTATGTCCCAAATTTTGCATTTTTATGTTTTGTTTTGATCACGTTATTTTTAAGAGTCCAACTCAAATCTTACAAAAATTTAGTTAGAGTCAGCGTTGCCGTTTTGGTTAAATTTAACCAAAATTGTTTATTTTTTTCGTATGGTTACATGGTAACATGCTTCAGATTATGGTTATTTTTTTAGCAAGCTCAATACAAGTCTGCTTAAGGATTTATAATCTGTTACTTTAACATATGTGTATGTTTTTAAAACCAAAAATTTTGTGAAGTCATTCAAAATAAGATTTGTTACGTTATGTTTTGAAATAAAATGTGTGATCTGAAGTTTTTGTCAATGTAATTTTTACTTAAGAATTTGGTAACACATTTTTTTGGTCGTGGCAACACTGGTTAGAGTTATTTTTGAAAAATGGCAACATCGACTACAAAAAGAAGAAACAAAATTTTAACGAAGGGAGGAAGTTTGTTGCTATAATTAAAAATTAACCACATCGATGGCTTGACCAGTGCATGTTCACATTGTAAAGCCAAGCATTTTGTATCCGATGTGAGGTAAAAACGTTGTTGTTGCGCTGGCGAAAGGCAAAAATTGTAAAACTATTTCTATTTTTTGGCAAGCTTTTGTTCTTCTTTAACCATTAGAGTGCTAAGCGGCACAAAACTGGCTTGAGAGTTTATGTCGAAAAATGCGGAGAGGCGCAAAACTGCTGCGCTCTTCAGTGTGCTTTTGGTGCTCCGTGGGAGTAAACGTATTCTAACTTCGCGCATAATTTGATAATAGATTTGATAATTTTTATTTATGTAAAAAAAACATTTTTCTTAATAATAAAAAAAGAATTATGAAAATTAATTCATATTTGTCTGAATTAGAGTGTTTTATTTGACACCATTATTTTTTCCTTTAAAATCATCAAAATATGCATAGCACTTTTCGCACACATTTACAAAAATTGCTTAGCACTCAAACGGTTAAGGCTAGCCAGTGCTGTTATGTTCCAAATTTTGCATTTTTATGTTTTGTTTTGATCATTATTATTCTTACGTTATACTTAAGAGTCCAATTCAAGTTTTACAAAAAAGCCCATGTGAACGCAGACGGCGAATGTAGGATTTCAAGAAGTACTATAATGCAAAAAAATATACATTAAATTTTAATATAAACCAAATGGTAGTTTTTTGATTACACCCGAATTTCGGGAGTTACAACTAGTTTATTTTAATATTATAAATACAAAATATTTTTCGTCGGGTTTCGTTTTTTTTGCTGTTGATTGGTTTCTCTTGTTTGTTTGCTTGAAGTGCTAAAAGGAATATTCGAACGATATTTGACATTAATAAAAAGTTTTAATAACACATACATTTTGTTATGGAATTATAAACTTCAGGTATTTTAAAACCCGACAACCAAAAAACCTTGGCTTAAATGCAGAATATCACACCCTCTTAAAAAATTTGTTTTTTTAGTCTAACAAACTTAAAATTTTGCCGCGGAGACATTCTCAGAGGGCGTGGTCCGCCCCCCAAAGTCCCAGTTATATATCCGAATTTCTCAAGAAATTATCAACCGATTCTAACGATATAGGTCATATGAAAGGTATTTTCTTCCTCTTTCGAATGATGTATAACATTAGGTATGTAATATGTACCAACTTTTATATCGAATTTATTTTTTTTGCTTGTACAAATTATTAATTTAATTAAAGACTTCGAGCTTTTATGTTGCGGATCGCAGCGCTGGCTGGCGATCTATATCGGTTTATTGCATTCTAAAAACTGAACTCACAATTATTTCTTAAGCCTAATGTTACCCTCATGCTCTACCGCCGCGCAGCCCACGTCGTCCCCTCTGTTGTACTGACGCTTCCGCAGCGCTCGCGACTTCTGCTGACTTGGCGCTTCTTGTGGAGTTTCGAGTTTCACCACTCGCTACACATGTCGTCGGTCGTCGCGCTCTGCCGTTCCCGCAGCGCTCGCGATTTCTGCTGACTTGGCGCCTCGTGTGGAGTTTCAACCGGCCACACATGTCGTCAGCAAAAGTAGCGCTGTGGGAACTTATGATAACTCGTTCCCTTCTAAGTGGGGAACGTCCTCGGTCCCCGCAGCGGCGGTTTTTACTGCTACCTCGACAGATCTGGTTATGGCGATCTTCTTCCTAACTACTGCCATGTGCCGAAGTATGTAGACGATAAGTGCCACACACAGCAGCACGCCCGCGATGGATCAGCTTGTAATATGGCTTCGTTCCACGCTTAGCTGCAGATGTCTGATGTGTTGACTGGTAGAATAGTTATTTTCTTACATCTAAGTTTCGGAATAGGGTATCTTATTAAAAAATATAGACAAGTGTCAGTATCAATTACTGACACTTGTCTTTATTTTTAACTTTATTTTGTTCAAAAATCACACTTAGAAGCTATTACAATTATTATTTCACGCTTATAGCTAGGCGTGAGAACGCGCTGTGCAACAGGTTCTCAAGGTGCAACTTGATCCTGTGCATTTCGTACTTTTGGCAAAAGTCACGTATCTGAATTTATTATGCTTGTATGTATGTATGTTTGTATGTATGCATGTCTGTATGTGTCTCGGAATGAGTGTATGTATGTTTGTATGTATGTATTGTGTGCGTTGGTACCCAGTAAACATTAAAGCAAGCCTTTGATGTATTTTTGAAATTCAATATGATAACAAGCACTTGATAACAAGTTGATATCAAGTTTGAATTCTCAAAGGTTTGCAAAAGGCTTGCCTTCGGCTTGATATCAACTTGCAATCAAGTTGAAAAATTTTGAATTCTCAAAGGTTTGAAAAAAGCTTGATGTCTTCTTGTTACCAAATTGAAAAATTTTGAACTCTGAAAAGCTCTGAATTTCGAGTGAATTGCATTTGCATTTTCACATTCAAATTGTCATATTGTTTATTCGTGTCGTCGCAAACAGTCGGTAAGGATCGTCGCAATTAATAAAAAATAAAACTTTTTAAAAGAAATAAAAAAATAAAATAAAAAATAATAAGAAAAAAATGAGTGCATCAAAAAAAGTTAAAAATGAGTGCGGTCAAATTATTAAGTGTTTGATGGCACCAGCGCCACCCAACGAGATTAACAACGGTCCGGTGGAGTCCGGCGCCGCCTCTCAACAAAACACAGAAGAAATTGCATAACCGATTTACTCATCCTTCAGCGAGGAAGACGATGAAGTGGACGAGGACCTGGAAGATGTTGCGAGAAGCAAAAATACGCCATCCATAAGGAAGTCATTGACAGAATGGGCTACAAAGCACAAAGTTCCAGTGGCTGCCATAAACGACCTGCTTCTCATACTCATCAATATACTATAAAATACTTCCAATTCCCCAAAGTACGGAAGGAAAGGAAAGATGCATACAAAACCAAATTATATTACAAAAAAAAGTTAACTACAATTAAATTTTATTTATGAATTTACAAACAATTGTAAACATTTACTTTTTTATGAATTTATGCAAATTAATTGCAAAATAAAATTACAAATTATTAATTACAAACAAAGTGTAGAAATTTCAACAGGTACAAAACTGATTGGGAATAGTGGAATTGAAACTGTTGACAAAAGCTTACAAATACGAGTACACTTGAAATCAATATTGATATCAAGCCCTGCAACTTTGAAAAGAGGCTTGATCTGAACTTGCCATACGCTTGCATACAATAGAGAGATACAATGCGCATACAATAGAAATTTCAAATTGCTAAACTACTTCCCTTTTTATTGGAAAAGATGTTGCTTTCAAGTTGATATCAACCCAAAAGCAAGTGTTGCTTTCAAAGGTAAGTGTTGAGAAACATGCTTGATATCAAGCTGCTGGTAATTTCATAACAAGCCCAAATGTTTATATATATGCCGATATGACTCCTCCGCACCATAAGAATTTGCGGTCTCCGCGAATTACATTTTAAGCTTAATATTGGAAAGGATCCTTAAGGTTTGGTAATTCGATTTTTGTTACAACTTTTGTTTTTGTTTTTACAACATAACTTAAGAGTAGTCACATATATTACAGCTATTAGGATTAAATTAAAATTATTGAGGAAAATCCTGTTGATATTCTACTTTGAAATTTGACATGGTGTATTTCTTCTCTATTTTTTATGTTTTCTAGTTGGAGTTCTTTTAGTGATAGTTTATTTACAGATTTTATAAAATTTGTGTGGACAATTGGTGCGATGGTATTTTGTGAAAATTTCGCAATATTGTTCTGAAAATACATTTGATCCTTTTTTTACGCGGATCATTCTATCATCTACTTTTTCTACGCGGTTTTATTTTTTGTACGCGGTTTTTTCTTACTCGTTTTTTTTGTTTGTGTCAATTATGTGCCTTTTGTGAAAATACTTTAAAAGATAGCCCTCTGCGACACATAAAATAAAATGCAACTCTGTTGCCATTGAAAGAGAAAAGAAAGAAATGTCAAAAATTCTGATATGTCAAAAAAACAATGACATATCGCAATGGCGCCAACACGTAATAAATTTAACTTGCGTGAAAAAATACAGATTTTGAATAAAATAAAAGCGGCGAGAAAATAGCGGTCATTGCTAAACACCACAAAGTTAACGAGTCTACTATACGAGCAATTCGAAAGAATGCAAAGGCCATTCGTAGTGCAGTTCAAGCCAGTGGAGTAGAAAGTTCAAATTCGTTCTATGCAAGGGACATAGTGCTGATCAATATAGAACTCGCATTGGCTTTTTGGGTGGAAGATCACATCCAAAAGAGAATATCCGTTGATATAAGATGTATTCAGCAAAAAGCAATTTTACCATCGCATAAAAGACGAGGAGCCATCCACTTCAGAAGCTGCAAACTCGCCTACGTTTACTGCCAGCAATGGTTGGATCAAAGGGTTCCTGCAACGACATTCGCTGCATAACGTAAAAATACGTGGTGAAAGTGCATCTGCAGATGAGCAGATGGCACAGGAATTCCCGAAAGTCTTGTGTGAAGACATTGCTGCTGGAGGATATGTTGCAGACCAAGTGTTTAACGCCGACGAGACAGGCCTCTTTTGGAAAAAAAATGCCTAGTCGCACTTATATTGCCAAGCATGAAAAATCGGCTAAAGGCTTTAAAGCAGCAAAAGAACGTGTGACATTCTTGCTATGCAGTAATGCTTCTGGCGACAAACTTTTGAAACCGCTGCTTGTAAACAAGTATCTCAAGCCAAGAGCTTTAAAAGGTAGCCTTTTTATTTAATGGATTCTACGGGTAGACAGATTAACATTTTTTTCTGTTTTATAGGCGCCGACTTGAAACATTTGCCAGTTCATTGGATGGCAAACAGGAAAGCATGGGAACTGCCTCACTTTTTAAGACATGGTTTGAAGAATGCTTTGTTCCTGAAGTTCGAGAATACCTTTTGTAAAAGTTCTCTAACTGAGCCGTCGGCGGAACGCTGTGGATAAAAGAAAAGGCGCGGGAGTTTGCGGTTTGCGATGCGTTTTATTGGGTAGTGAAAACACGAATGACAAAGTAAAAAACATTGGACGACACAAACGGCCGGAGCCGGTGGATTTGGAAAGTGGGACATGAGTACAAAGGGGAATTGGAGGGGAGAGGATTGGATCATTGCAGGATCCACAAACCACTGGAACGACACATTTAGCCATGGCGGCCCGCGTTGCCTCTGGCAACATTAAGGCCGCAGCTGCTCACTGAGCCGGCCCAATGCCCGCTCGATGAGGGCGCGGGCTCCGACGCGCGGCTCGGGGGTCCCATCGGTGGAAGCCTCGTCCTCGCTGAACGTGATCAGCTGCCGTTGGTCTGCTGCCTCGGCTGCGGCACGGCTGGTTCGTTGTTGGGGCTGTCGGCGGTGGCGTGTAAGCCGATCCGCGATGGTGGAGCGCTGCACAGGGCGCGGTGCTGGAACGGGCTGCTGCCGCGGACATTGCGGCTTCTTGCCGCCCTTCGTTGTGGCCCTGGGCGCCGCTGCTGTGGCTGGCCTCTCGCCGAAGTGCAGCATGGTATGGTGCGCTCGGCCGCACTTGCTGCAGCGAGCGGCGGAGCTGCACCGAGCGGTGGGGTAGGACCGCGCCAGGCAGTTGGTGCAGTAGCCCTGGGCGCGGGCCACCTGCTGTCGCTGCTGCGGTGCCATCGCTAGGAAGGCCCGACAATACCTTATGCCGTGGAGATGGTGGCACAGCCGGCATTGCTGGACGATCTGCTTCTTCCTGGTTGCCCTGCAAGAAACCATAAGAGTGTATCACTAGAGGATAATAGTGAGTTGGTAGGGTATGAGAAAGTGTATGAGAGTAAATAGGCAGGGCAATGAGTCGAGTGGGTTTAAGAAGCTATTAGGGGGCATAGCTTGACTACTAGTCTTGTCAGGATACCAGAGTCGGTGCGGATATCCACGACACGGACGTGATTGTCGGGACCGCGATGAATTTTATGAATGCGGCCGAGCCGCCATTCATTGGGGGAAGCAGGTCGTCTTCAATGACGACCATTTCATCTTCTTCCACTTTTCTTTGCGGATGCTTCCACTTGTAACGTTTGTGGAGATACTTGAGATATTCGTCCTTCCATCGTCGGGCAAATTGATGATGGAGGACTTTGAGTTTTTCCCATCGGTTGATTAGGAATAGCTCGGAGCACTCGGTTTCGGGGGGGGGGGGCGGGGGGCGCGAGAGGAGCGCCTCGGAGAAAGTGGCCAGGGGTCAGAGACACTAAATCGCTAGGGTCCTGCGATTGAGGAGAGAGCGGACGTGAATTAAGCGTCCCTTCAATTCTAGTAAGAAGAGTCGTAAACTCTTCGTATGTGAACTTATGAGAGCCGGCTACCTTTTTAAGGTGAGTCTTGAAGCTTTTGACTGGTAAGGTTCGAACAGAGTTCCAAGTGAACGGCTTCCGTGGAAAAGCAAACGAACACTGCAACATAACCTTTGACGTAGGTTGAGCTACGGAGTATGGAGGCTTTGATTTGGAATGGACCAGCAAAGTCGGTTCCGGTTGTGGCGAATGGGATAGTAAGTGTGCATCGTTCGGGGGGAGCGCTGCCATAATCTGCGTTCGCAGCCTTTGCTTATGGATGACACACGTTTTGCATTGGAAAATGCACGTTTTGATTTGTGGCTTTAGGCGCCGTTATGGACAAATCGGAACATGTATGCGATTACTCGCAGGGCTCGAGAGAAGCTGGAGAACCGATCGAGGGTGTCGGTTTGCTCTTCGAGAAGGTGGTGGCAGTCAATCGCTCGTTGTTCCGGGATTGGAACTTTGCGAGAGTGACCTTTGGGCCAAGCATCGGAAGCTTGCTGCAGCCATTTGGGGCCATTCCACCATAGAGGGTGCTCTTTAAGATCTTGTGGCTTGCATCCGCGCGTTCCTAAGTCCGCGGGATTTTCAGCGATTGGGACATGTCGCCAGGGAGCGTTGTGCACATTTTGACGTATCTGAGTCGTGCGGTTGGCAACATAAGTTTTCCATGTGCAAGGTGGTTTTTCCAACCAAGCAAGGACAATTTCAGAATCGGTCCATAAATGGATTTCCGATTTATCGAACCCGAGATGAGAGCGGAGGGATTTGATGAACTGGGATAGTAAAACTGCTCCGCAAAGCTCTAAGCGAGGTAGGATCTGAACATTTCGATTGGGGGCGTAGTGAACCCACCGGGGACTTCCGATAAGTTCTATGGCTGGCAAGTTCTCAATGAATTGCTGCCATTTGATAAGTGATCCTGCTTTATGCACTCATCCTACTCAGTGCCTTCAAGCCAAAGCTCTTGCAGAAGCTTTTTAGCAAGAATAATTATAGGTGAAAGCCATCCTGCGGGATGGAAAAGTTTGGCAACGGAGGAAAGAATTTGCATTTTTGTGAATGAATTTGCAGGAGTAGTGGGAGAGATGGAGTATGAAAATTCGTCCGATAGGGCATTCCAACGGATGCCTAAAGTCTTAGTATAACTCGTTGAATCGAACTTGAGGAATTCCAAGTCGAAAAGGTCGTCTTAGAGAATTTCCTCTAAGAGTTTCGCGTGATTAGCCGTTATCTTTTTAGGAGGGAAACCTCCGGAGCTGAGGGTGGCTATCACTTGAGAGAGAGCTTCCTTAGCTGTGGAAAGATCATGACCTCCGGAAAGAATGTCGTCGACATACGTTTCCTCGAGAAGTATTTTTGCCGCTAACGGGCTGGATGGCTGAGAATCGTGGGCCAATTGATGGAGCGTTCTGATGGCCAAATATGGCGCACAGTTAACCCCAAATGTCACCGTTTTCAATTTGAAATCTTGAATAGGAGATTCCGGGGATTTGCGAAAGAGTATTCGCTGGAATTCCTGGTGATCATTATGGACCCGAATTTGCCTATACATCTTTTGGACATCGCCATTGAAGACAAAGCGGTAAAGGCGCCATCGGAGAATGAGAGCTGTGAGGTCATTTTGAAGAGTGGGACCAGTATGCAAAATGTCATTTAGTGACTGACCAGAGCTTGAGGACTTTGAGGCATTGAAAACCACTCGGACTTTGGTAGTCTTCTTTTCGGGGCGGATGACTGCGTGATGAGGCAGATAGTATGAAAAGTACTTGCCATTTTGGATTATCTCACGGGGATTTGTGAGTTCCATATGGTCAAGGGTGAGATATTCCTCTAAGACGCTATCGTAGATGGTCTTGAGGTTTCCCTTTCGGGAGAGATTTCGTTCCATGCTGATATATTGCTGGAGCGCATTGGGTCGGGAATTGCCCAATGCTATCGAGCATGGAAATTCTGCCTGGAAGGGAAGTTTCACGATATATCTACCGTCCGATCCACGGGTTGTGGTCTTTTGGTATAATTCTTCACAGAATATGTCATCCGCGGAGACAGGTGTCGGAAGTTTGCACCCAAAATTGCCTGAGTTGTGAACTAAGTTCCTCATTGGAGACTTCTGCAACGTATGTCGAATAAGATGACACCGTATGGCAGGGGCGTAGCCAGAACTTGGTCATGGGGGGGGTTTAAAAAATGTTTTTGCCAGTTTAGTATTACATGTTTTTTAAAGTCAAGTGCACTTTCCAAATAGGACATTTTGTTGTGGCTTATGTGACTTAATGCATTAAAAACTAATTTTTTTTTCCTGATTTTTAGTAAAAATGTCATGAAATTTGGTGGACTGAAAGCGAAGTTATTGCATCTGAAGTGGAAGTATGTTTGTGTCATCGTACAAAAATGTGCATCGAACAAAGATCCCATATTAACTATTGTTTTAAAAATGGTTAAACTTTAAACGAAGCATTTAAATTGATGGACCAAGTTTATGGTGATTTTTGTTTATACCATGGTGGAGTTCATAAGTGGTAAAAGCGATTTAAAAACGATTGTCAGAACATAAATGATGACCAAAGTGTCAGCCAACTGAATCCGCGATCACCGTAGATCAAAACTGGGCGGTAATTCATAAAAGATAAGCCAAAATCTTCATTGAAATTCTTGAAATTGGATTTAACCTTCACTTTACTTATACCCACCCGGGTGATCTATTTAATATTCATGTTTAATATCTGAATCAAATTTGAAGGTAATTTTCAATAACATGAAAAAATATTTTTTTTAAATTTTGTTCATGTTTAAACTTAATTGTTGTCATTTTTTATACAAATGTACCTGGGTGATCCCAGGCGCTTTCGCTACCATTTTGATTAAAACTCACGATAATTTTTTTTTGCGTACCTCATTATGTGTTCAATAAACCCTATGGAAAGAAATCTTCTAATATTTTCCATAGTCTCAAAATAAATCATTAAAGTTAGGCCTTTTTTCGAAATACGATCTATCGCCAGAGGAAGATACTAAATACTGAAGTATGAAAAAAATTTATAAATTATATATTTATTGTGAGTTTTACTCAAAATAGCGGCGGAAGTGCCTGGGATCATCTTTAGTAAGGCGAAGGTTAAGCATCTCAATAGCATAAATTTATTGCATTTTAACTGAACATTTGGCTATCGAAGGATGCCATCCCATCTATCGACACTTGTTTTGACTGTTTTTTTGTTTTCACATGATGTGGCACCGTGCGAATTTCACCTTTTCAAAGAATGCATTTGCCGATGAAAAAAGCGTTTTGAGAACGTAGAAACCATCCAAAAGGCTTGTACCGACATCCTGAAGGACATTCCGGTCGACGAACTAAACTACTCTTTAGACATGTTTTTAGCAGGGACCGTAACAGTTATAAGTTTTATTATAAAAATCAATGTTTAAGAGTTATTCTTTGACTTTTATTTAATGACTCAACAAATAAAAGTTATTTTTTATTTATATTTTAAAAATCCTATAATAACAATTATTTTTGATTTTTTTTTTATTAGTCAACAAATAACAGTTTTTTTCGATTTTTATTTTAGTTGTCCTATGATAACAATTATTCGTGACTTCTATTCAAAAAAGTCATCAATAAAAATCATTCAGTGACTTTTATTTATAAAAGTCATCAATAAAAATCATTCAATGACTTTTATTTACAAAATTAACTAATTAATTAATTAATTGCACTACTGGATTCATTAAATATCGAAATGTATATATATTCTTGATCGGCTTAACAAGACCTGTCTTGACAATTCTATTTTCTGGAAGAATCATAACTTTTGCATGCATTAATGAAAATGACTTTTATATTGCGACTTAAAAAATAAAAGTCACTGACTGATTTTTATTGATGACTTAAAAAATAAAAGTCACTGACTGATTTTTATTGATGACTTAAAAAATGAAAGTTATTGAATAATTGTTATTGATGACTTTTATAAATAAAAGTCAATGAATGATTTTTATTGATGGCTTTTATAAATAAAAGTCATTGAATGATTTTTATTGATGGAAGAATCATGGTGTTTATTTATTGATTCGATTTAATTTTTTATTAGCTGAGTCTTTTAGAGGGCAGTTATTACTTTTGTTATCTGGTCTAACTATGTTTATGGCTGGGTTGGGGGCTAACTATGAATTTGATTTAAAGAAAATTATTGCTTTATCTACTTTAAGTCAACTTGGGTTAATAATAAGAATTCTTTCTATAGGATTTTGTAAGTTGGCTTTTTTTCATTTATTAACTCATGCATTATTTAAGGCTTTACTATTTATGTGTGCTGGGGCTATTATTCATAATATGAATAATTCTCAGGATATTCGTTTGATAGGTGGGTTAGGAATTCATATACCTTTGACGAGAGCTTGTTTTAATGTAGCAAATTTGGCTTTGTGTGGGATACCTTTTTTAGCAGGATTTTATTCTAAGGATATGATTTTAGAAATTGTTTCTTTGAGTTATATTAATACTTTTTCTTTCTTTCTTTATTTTTTTTCTACTGGATTGACTGTTTGTTATTCATTTCGTTTAGTTTATTATACAATGACTGGTGATCTGAATTGTGGGGCTTTGAATTTATTAAATGATGAAGGGTGAGTAATATTACGTGGAATATTAGGCTTGTTAGTAATGAGAATTATTGGGGGTAGAATATTGAGATGATTAATTTTTCCAACTCCTTTAATGGTTTGTTTACCTTATTATTTGAAGTTTCTTACACTATTTGTTTGTATTGTGGGGGGTATCGTAGGTTATTTAATTTCTAATGTGTCTCTTTTTTATACAAATAAATCAATAGATAATTATTTAAGAAGATATTATTTTGGTTCGATATGATTTATACCTTATATTTCAACTTATGGAATTATTAGTTATCCTTTGGTAATGGGTAGAATTGTTGTTAAGTCTTTTGACCAAGGTAGATCAGAATTTTGAGGGGGTCAAGGGATTTACAATAAATTGGTTCATTATTCTCAATTATGTCATATAGCACAAAATAATAATTTTAAAATTTATTTATTAGTGTTTGTTTTATGAGTTATTCTTGTATTTAGTTTTTTTCTGTTATTTTATTCAAATAGCTTAAATTAGAGAGTATAACATTGAAGATGTTAGGGTGGTTGATGAATCTTTGAATGTAGTGAATTAAAATAAGTAATTTATAAAAAAATGATTTTATTTTTATAATGAAAATGTAATGTTTTCGTTAAACTATATAAATAGAAGTATAAATGGAGTTTAACCATTAAAAGATAAAAGTTAGCAGCTTTTTCTTGATCGTCATACTTCCTTAATTGGAGGAATCCTCAGTTCTATCATTAACAGTGATAAGCCTCTTTTTGGCTTCAATTAATAGAATAAGGGTAAAATTACCTAAGATTAGGTCGAAACTAATTGCAATATATCGCTTCTTATTCAAGGTAGATTGATAAATCAATACTTTTTGAATGCAAATCAAATGTTATAATTAACTACAACCCTAGTTTGATCAGTTAAGTATTCCTTGATTTCATTCATGGTATAGACCTACAATTAGGATACTAATAAATAGAATTGATGTGAATGATCAAATTATTAGATTAGAATAATTTACAATAAGAATTATTGGTAGGATTAATGCAATTTCTACATCAAAAATTAAAAAAATAATTGTGATTAAAAAGAATCGAAGGGAAAAGGGTAGGCGGGATGAGGATTTGGGGTCAAACCCACATTCAAATGGGGATCTTTTTTCTCGGTCAACTATTGTTTTTTTAGACAAAATTGAAGCTAAGGATATTACTACAATTGTGATGATGAATAAAATTATTGATATTAAGATAATTGAAAAAATTATCTATACTATTAATAATAGACCTTATGATTGGAAGTCATATATACTTTTATACTATATAGATTTAGTTTATCCTCCTCATCAGTAAATTGATACATAAAGGAATAATCAGACAATGTCTACAAAATGTCAGTATCAGGCAGCTGCTTCAAAACCGAAGTGATGTGTTTTAGAAAAGTGATTATTTAAGTGTCGACCTAAACATACTATAAGGAATGTTGTTCCAATTAGCACATGTAGTCCATGGAACCCTGTAGCTATAAAAAAGGTTGACCCGTAAACTGCGTCAGCGATTGTGAATGGGGCTTCAATATATTCATAAGCTTGTAAAATTGTAAAATATACTCCTAGTAATACTGTAAAAAATAATCCTTGAGTTGCTTGGGAATGATTTCCTTCTATTAAACTGTGATGTGCTCAGGTTACAGTTACTCCTGAAGCTAATAGAATAGCTGTATTAAGAAGGGGGATTTGGAATGGGTTAAATGGAATAATCCCAGCGGGAGGTCAAGAGGCCCCTAATTCGATTGCTGGAGATAAACTACTATGAAAGAATGCTCAAAAGAAAGAAACAAAAAATAGTACTTCTGATAAAATAAATAAAATTATCCCTCATCGTAAACCAATTGTTACGGGATACGTATGTAGTCCTTGATAGGTACCTTCACGAGAAACATCTCGTCATCATTGATAAACAGTTAAAATTGTAATAATGTTACCTAGTGTAAATAATGAGATATCATATTGATGAAATCATTTAACTAGTCCTGCAACTGTTGTTATAGCTCCAATGGCTCCTGTTAGTGGTCATGGGCTATAATCTACTAGATGGAATGGGTGATTAGCATGTGTTGACATTAATTAACTTCTCTAGAATATAGAGTTCTTAGAACAGCGAAAACATATGATTGAATAATTGCAACTGCTGATTCAAGGACTAAAAGTGCAATTTGGCCAATTACTAATAGGCTTACTATTACATGAGATATTGACACACCAGTATTTCCTATAAGAGTTAATAGTAAATGTCCTGCAATTATATTAGCAGCAAGTCGTACTGCTAATGTTCCTGGTCGAATTACATTTCTGATAGTTTCAATACATACTATAAAGGGTATAAGTACCGCAGGGGTTCCTTGTGGAACTAGATGAGCAAACATATGTTGTGTATGATTAATTCATCCGTAAATTATAAAACATAATCATAGAGGTAAGGCTAAAGCAAGTGTTAAAGTTAAGTGACTTGTACTTGTAAAAATATATGGGAATAACCCTATGAAATTATTAAATAAAATTAATCTAAATAATGACACAAAAATAAATGTTGAGCCATTGTGGCCAGAGGGGCCTAATAGAGTTTTGAATTCTTTATGCAGAGTTAGTAAAATTGAATTTCATAAAATATGATGACGTGACGGTATAAGTCAGTATGCTAATGGGATTAATAACAATCCGATTAATGTTCTTAATCAATTTAAAGAAAGATTAAAAATACTTGATGAGGGGTCGAATACGGAGAATAGATTAGTTATCATTTTCAGTTAAGTGAATTAGTCCCTTTTCTTTGGGATACCTTAGATTTAGGTGAAGAAGGAATTGTTGTGTAATAATTTATGACATTAAATAAAATAAAAATAATAGAGAATGTAATAAATAAACTTAATCAACCGATTGGTGCTATTTGTGGAATTAAAAAATATTAATAGATTAATAATTTTAGTTTGACATACTAATGTTATGATTTTAACTAATTTTTTCATTAGAAGTAAGTGCTAATTTACTATAGAGTGGTTTAAGAGACCAATACTTGCTTTCAGTCATCTAATGATGAATTTACGTTGTTAGTAATTCATTTAATGAAGTAATTTACAGGGATTCTTTCGATTACAATGGGTATAAAACTGTGATTAGCTCCACAAATTTCTGAACATTGGCCATAGAATAGTCCAGGACGGTTAATTAAAAAGTTAGTTTGATTTAGTCGTCCAGGGGTTCCATCTACCTTTACTCCTAAAGAAGGTACAGTTCATGAATGGATCACATCTGCTGCTGTAACTAGAATCCGAATTTGTGAATTTATTGGAAGAACTACTCGGTTATCAACATCAAGAAGTCGAAAACCATCTGTAGGCAATTCATTAGTGGGAACTATATAAGAGTCAAATTCTACATTTACGAAATCAGAATATTCATATGATCAGTATCATTGGTGTCCAATTGACTTTAAAGTAACTGAAGGTTCGTTGATTTCGTCTAGTAAGTATAATAAACGAAGGGATGGAAATGCAATAAATAAAAGAACGATTGCAGGTAGAATAGTTCAAATTACTTCAATAGTTTGTCCGTGTAAAAGATTACGGTTAGTATAAGAATTAAAAAAAGTATAAATATTAAGTACCCTACTAAAAGTGTAATTATTACTAGAATTATTAATGTATGATCATGAAAAAATGTTAGTTGTTCTATTAAAGGTGAAGCACTATCTTGAAGTCCTAGAGCTGCTCATGTTGTCATTTATTTTCTAATAAAAGTAAAAATTCTTTATATATGGAGCTTAAATCCATTGCACTAATCTGCCATATTAGAAATTAGTAAAGGAAGTTCTGAATAACTATGTTCTGCAGGCGGTGTATTTTGATATCATTCAATAGAAGAACTGAGTTGTTTAGGGAAAATTACTTGTCGTTGGGTTACTATGCTTTCTCAAATAATAAATAGAAAGAACAGAATTCCTAGTAATGAAATTGATGAACCAATAGTTGATACTACATTTCATGTTGTATAGGCATCTGGATAATCTGAATAACGTCGAGGTATTCCGGCTAATCCAAGGAAATGTTGAGGGAAGAAAGTTAGATTTACTCCAATAAATATAATAGTGAATTGACTTTTTAATCAGTTTGGATTTGATGTAAAACCAGTAAATAGTGGGTATCAATGGACAAATCCTGCTATAATTGCGAAGACTGCTATAATTGCGAAGACTGCTCCTATTGAGAGAACATAGTGGAAATGAGCAACTACATAATAAGTGTCATGAAGAATAATATCAAGTGAAGAATTAGCCAATACAACACCTGTTAATCCACCTACTGTAAAGAGAAATACAAATCCAAGGGCTCAACATATTGCTGGTGAATAAGTTAATTGGGTTCCGTGTAGAGTGGCTAGTCAACTGAAAATTTTAATTCCAGTTGGCACGGCAATAATTATTGTGGCAGAAGTGAAATATGCTCGTGTATCTACATCTATTCCTACTGTAAATATATGATGGGCTCAAACAATAAATCCTAGTAATCCAATTGCTAGTATAGCATAAATTATACCTAAAGATCCAAATGTTTCCTTTTTTCCTGATTCTTGACTAATAATATGTGAAATTATTCCAAATCCAGGAAGAACTAGAATGTAAACTTCAGGGTGTCCAAAGAATCAGAATAAATGTTGGTATAAAATTGGGTCTCCTCCACCTGCTGGGTCAAAGAATGATGTATTTAGATTTCGATCTGTTAAAAGTATTGTAATAGCTCCAGCTAGAACTGGAAGTGAAAGAAGTAATAGTAGAGCTGTGATAACAACTGATCATACAAATAAGGGTATTCGGTCAAAAGAAATCCCCGTTGATCATATATTAATAACTGTTGTAATAAAATTTACTGCTCCTAAAATAGAAGATACTCCTGCTAAATGCAGGGAGAAGATTGCTAAGTCAACAGATGCTCCTCCGTGGGCAATTACGGAAGATAGGGGTGGGTAAACAGTTCAACCAGTTCCAGCTCCGTTTTCTACTATACTACTGACTAACAGGAGAGTTAAAGAAGGAGGAAGCAGTCAAAATCTTATATTATTTATTCGTGGGAATGCTATATCAGGAGCCCCTAATATTAGTGGAACTAATCAATTTCCGAATCCTCCAATTATAATAGGTATAACTATGAAGAAAATCATTACGAAAGCATGAGCTGTAACAATTACGTTATAAATTTGGTCATCACCAATTAAAGCTCCGGGATGTCCTAATTGTGCTCGAATTAGAATTCTAAGGGAAGTCCCCACTATTCCTGCTCAAGCACCGAAAATAAAATAAAGGGTACCAATATCTTTATGATTTGTAGAAAATAGCCATTGTCGCGATTAGATGGCTGAAGTTTAGGCGATAGACTGTAAATCTATATATAAGAAATATTCTTTCTAATCAAGGCCTTGTAGTCAATAATGACATTAGACTGCAATTCTAAAGGAGTAAAATTTACTAAGGCTTAAAAGATTTTCTTATATTGATAGCTTTGAAGGCTTTGAAGTTTTTTTAACTTAAAGCCTTTAGCTATATAGATTTAGTTTAGATGAAAGTAAAAATTATTGAAACAAATATTAACCCTGTTGTTGAAATAAATGAAAGAATTAAAAGTAATTTAAACGAGAAGTTATTTATTTGTACAGAAATGATTCAGTTATTTTCATAGTAGTTTAGTATAAAGGCTGCAAACCCTAATCGTAAATAAAAGAAGAGTGTGACTAAGGTTATTACTGTAAGGATAGTCATTAATATAAATTGATTATTTGATACTAATAGTTGAATTACTAATCATTTTGGGAGAAATCCTAAAAATGGAGGTAACCCTCCTAAAGACAATAAATTAAAAAATAAAACAAATTTTATAACTTTTGAATTAAAGAAAGAAGAGAACAACTGATTAATATGTGAAATTTTGAAAGTATTAAATATAAAAATTAATCTAAATGATAGAAGGGAATAAAATATAAAGTATACAAGCCATAGAGATTCTCTTGCTTGTATAGCTGCAAGTATTCAACCTAAATGATTAATTGATGAAAAAGCTATTAATTTACGTAAAGAGGTCTGATTTAATCCTCCTAGTGATCCGACAATTACTGATAAAATAATTGAGATATTTAGAAGCTGAGAGCATATTACGTAGGATACTAACATTAATGGGGCAATTTTCTGTCATGTTATTAAAATTAGTGAGTTAGTCCATGATAATCCTTCTATAACATTAGGAAACCAGAAATGAAAGGGAGCAGCTCCTCTTTTCATTAATAAAGCAGATAAAATAATTATTTTAATATAATATGAATTTTGGTCTGTTGGGTGGTTATTTAATAATATAGTAATAATTGCAAATAATAAAACAGCTGAAGCTAAAGCTTGAGTTAGAAAGTACTTTAATGAGGCTTCTGTTGATATTAAATTGTTATTGTCTCTTATTAAGGGGATAAAAGCCAATAAATTAATTTCTAAACCTATTCAAGCACCTAACCAAGAGTTAGATGAAACTGTAATTATTGTTCCTCTTATTAAAATTAAGAAAAATATAATTTTTGATGAATTATTAAAAATTAAAAAGAAAAGGATTTGACCTTTATAAATGGGGTATGAACCCAGTAGCTTAATTAGCTTATCTTTTTATATTTTGGTGTATGAAGCACAAAAGTTTTTGATACTTTAGGGAACAGTTTAATTCTGTTAAATATAATGAATGTCAAGGTAACCCTTTTGTCAGGCAATTCATTAGAATGAATTTTTATTTTTTAGAATTTACATAATAAGTATGCTATTACACATATATTTTTTTTTTTTTATTGTAAGTTTTATTAAGCTTTAATTATTTATTGACATCTAGTTTAACATATTAAGATAATTTTATTTAATTAATAACATTTTATTTGATTTTATACTATTAGTGTATTTAAAAAGCCTATATAGATATAACAGAGAGTTAAAAGTACAACTTTATATAGATATAAATAAATAAATCATAAATTCTATGTATTTTTAATAATTTCTACAAATGAATAAGAATAATAGAACCTTTATATATATATAAATGTTTAATAAATGCGTAATTATTTATAAACCCCGAAATTTTTTTTGTATAATATATAGATATTTATATGCATATTAAATATTTATATTATATAGAAATTTTAATATATATGATCTATATGTATATTAAACATTTATATACATATAAATATTTATAAACTTCAAAATTTATTATTTTTATAATTTAACGATTTATAAAAATTATTGAAAAGATGTATTTTAACTTATATTAATTACAATTTTTTTTATAAAAAAAAAAAAAAAATATGAATTTCTTAAAATTAAATGAACTTTGAGTTACAATGTTTTATTAATAATTAATTTACTCAATCTTAATTGATCTGTTTTATTTTATTGATTATTTTTATTTATTAATATGAATTATATATTTAATATTTTTATTAATTGATCTATTTTATTTATAACTATATATAACGAAAATAATTTTTTATGAATTACTGGTTTTATTTTATTTCTAGGGACTTCTCAGGGTTAAGGGGATCTTCGAGGAGACGGTGGGAGGAAGTACAAAGTGGTGTTATTGAGGTTTAATAATTAATTATTTTATAATTTTGATTTATTTTAGTTATTTATTTATATTTTATTAAAGTTATTTTAATTTTAATTTTTTATCTTATTTTATTTATAAAGTTTTATCTTGGCTTTAAAGTTTGTTATTAGATTATTTTATATGTAAGTTTTAGCGTGAATTATTATTTATTTGAATAATAAATAGTTTTTATTGGAGCCGCAGTAATTAGTATTATTAATTAGAGTAATCTAGAGACAGTAATTTTATTTAGTATTGGCTAAATTTGTGCCAGCAGCCGCGGTTATATAGGGTGTTTTTTTTAGAGGTATAGAACTTCGAATTGAAATAAAACACAAGAAAATCGTTTTAATGTCCATCAATTTGGCTTTATTGGAAGGATAATTTTATGCCATTAATGTTTAAATATGATTTCGGGCATGTGGCCGCCGCGGCTGGCTCGAATAAAGCCATTTCCACAGGTCCAATTTTCAACCACTTTTTCGAGCATTTGGGGCCGTATGTCGGCAATAACGCCACGAATGTTGGCTTCCAAGTCCCCTAACGTTTCTGGTTTGTTGGCGTAGACGAGCGACTTCACATATCCCCAAAGAAAATAATCCAATGGTGTCAAATCACACGATCTTGGTGGCCAATTGACAGGTCCATTCCGCGAAATTATGCGCTCATCGAATGTTTCCTTCAATAAATCGATTGTGACGTGCGCTGTGTGGCATGTAGCGTCGTCTTGTTGGAACCACAACTCATCCACATTCATGCCATCCAATTCGGGAACAAAATAGTCGATTATCATGGCTCTATACCGGTCTCCATTAACGGTAACTGACTCTCCAGCATTATTTCGGAAGAAGTATGGCCCAATGACTCCACCAGCCCATAGAGCACACCAAACAGTCAGTTTTTGTGGATGTAATGGCGTCTCAAGGGTCTCATGTGGATTCTCTTCACTCCAAATGCGGCAATTTTGCTTGTTGACGTAGCCATTCAACCAAAAATGAGCCTCATCACTGAACAAAATTTTGCGATGAAAATCAGCATCGAGATCAATCTCATTTTCGGCCCATACACCAAAATCACGACGCATTGCATGGTCTCGCGGCTTTAATTCTTGCACAAGCTGGATCTTGTAAGGTCGCAAGCCAAGATCTTTGCGCAAAATCTTCCATAAAGTTGATGGACAAAGCTCCAATTGCTGTGCACGGTGGCGAATCGATTCATTCGGGTCCTCTTCAACATTTTGCTCTACAGCGGCAATTGTTTCTTCGGTGCGCACTGTTCGACGTCTCTGCGGATGCGTATTATCACATAGAGTAAACGTAGTGCGAAAACGACCCATGGTTAACCGAATTAATTGCTCTGATGGACGATTATGTCAACCATAAAATGGACGGAGCTTGCGGTAAACTTCGCGAACTGAACCATTATTTTCGAAATAAATTTGCACGATTTGCAAGCGTTGTTCTTTTGTCAACCTGTTCATGATGAAATGGCAAACCAAACTGAACATAAATGACATTAGAGTTGCCAGATTTGACCACAAAATGCCAGTTTTATCTCTATTCGAAAAACAAACCTCTAAAAAAAACACCCTATACTTATAATACAAATAAATTTGTTTCAGTAGAAGTTAAATTTTTGTATATAAAATAAAATTGAATTTATTAGGTGAAATTTTAAATTTATTAAGTTTTTGTGTTTAGTTAATTGAAGCTTGTAAATTTTAATATAAAACTAGGATTAGATACCCTATTATTTAAAATGTAATTGATTTACTAAGCTAGTAATAGTTATGTTCTTGAAACTTAAAAGATTTGGCGGTATTTTAGTCTATTCAGAGGAACTTGTCCTGTAATCGATAATCCACGATGGACCTCACTTAAGTTTGTTTAATTCAGTTTGTATACCGTCGTTATTAGAATATTTTATTAGAATAATAATTTTCTAGATTTTTTATCAGAATATATATCAGATCAAGGTGTAGCTAATATTTAAGTAGAGATGAGTTACAATAAATTTATTTAAACGGAATTAAATTTGAAATGTTTAATGAAGCTGGATTTGATAGTAAAATTAAATAGATTATTAATTTGATTTTAGCTCTAAAATATGCACACATCGCCCGTCGCTCTTATTATTAAGGTAAGATAAGTCGTAACATAGTAGATGTACCGGAAGGTGTATCTAGAATGACAATTTAAAGCTTATTAAGTAAAGCATTTCATTTACATTGAAAAGATTTTTGTGCAAATCAATATAAATTGATTAGATTTTATTTATTAATTTTTTTTGTGTTTTTAAATTATTAAAAATAATTATAAAATTGATTGTTTAAGTAATTTTTAATGAATAAATAGATTTTATTATAGTTGATTAGTAACGTGAGTGAATATTGAAATATTTTGAAAAATTTTTATTTTATAAGAAGATTTAGTTTATCGTACCTTGTGTATCAGGGTTTATTAAGTAAACAATAATTATTTATTTTTCTCGATTTTATAAGAGTTAATAATTTATTAAAGTTGATGTATCAAAATCATTTTGAATAAATTATTTGTAATGAAATGTTATTCGTTTATAAAGGTATCTAGTTTTTTTAGAAATAAATTTAATTTAGTAATTTTAAATTTTTTGTTTATTTATATTAAGTAAAAAATTTTTTAATTATAATTTTCCAGGGGATAAGCTTTGGAAAAAATTATTAAAAGTTAATAATTATTTTATGAGATGTATGTATAGAATTTGCAACCATTTTTAAGTTTGTTATAAATTATTTTATTATTTATATTATTTATTTAGCTTTAATTATCTATAAAAGTTTTTATTTTAATTTTAAGAATTAAGTAATAATGGTAGAATTAGTATATATTTATTGTAAGTTTAATTTTATATGGAAAGTTTATGTAAAGAATTCGGCAAAATTTTATGCCCGCCTGTTTAACAAAAACATGTCTTTTTGAGTTATTTTTAAAGTCTGACCTGCCCAATGAATAAATTGAATGGCCGCAGTATACTAACTGTGCAAAGGTAGCATAATCATTAGTCTTTTAATTGGAGGCTGGTATGAATGGTTGGACGAGGTATAAACTGTTTCATTTAAATTTTTGATAGAATTTTATATTTTAGTCAAAAAGCTAAAATTTTTTTAAAAGACGAGAAGACCCTATAAATCTTTATATTTTATTTTATTTAAATTTTTTGGATTTATTTTATTTTTATAATTTAAAATATTTTATTGGGGTGATATTAAAATTTAAATAACTTTTAATTTTTTATAACATTAATTTATGAATATTTGATCCGTTATTAGCGATTATAAGTTTAAGTTACTTTAGGGATAACAGCGTAATTTTTTTGGAGAGTTCATATCGATAAAAAAGATTGCGACCTCGATGTTGGATTAAGATATAATTTTAGGTGTAGCCGCTTAAATTTTGAGTCTGTTCGACTTTTAAATTCTTACATGATCTGAGTTCAGACCGGCGTAAGCCAGGTTGGTTTCTATCTTTAATAAGGTATAATATTTTAGTACGAAAGGACCAAATATTAGAATTATTTAATTTTTTGTTAAGAATATGATTAATTACTATTTTGGCAGATTAGTGCCATAAATTTAGAATTTATGTATGTAATTTATATTACAAATAGTACTTGATTTTTATAGAATTAGTTTTATTTTTTGTGGGTAGTTTAATTTTAGTTATTTGTGTTCTTGTTAGAGTTGCCTTTCTTACTTTACTGGAGCGTAAGGTTCTTGGTTATATTCAAATTCGTAAGGGACCGAATAAAGTGGGTTTAATGGGGATCCCTCAACCTTTTTGTGATGCAATTAAATTATTTACTAGGGAACAAACTTATCCTTTGTTGTCTAATTATATTTCTTATTATTTTTCTCCTATTTTTTCTTTATTTTTTTCTTTGGTAGTTTGGTTATGCATACCTTTATTTGTAAAGTTATTTTCTTTTAATTTAGGTTTGTTATTTTTTTTATGTTGTACTAGTTTAGGAGTTTATACTGTTATAGGAGCTGGGTGGTCTTCTAATTCAAATTATGCTTTGTTAGGGGGTTTACGAGCTGTTGCTCAAACAATTTCTTATGAAGTTAGAATAGCCTTGGTTTTACTTTGTTTTAGTTTTTTAATTGGCGGGTACAATATTATAGGGTTTTATCATTATCAGAGTTATGTTTGATTTTTCTTTATTTTGTTTCCTTTAGCTTTAGTTTGGTTAATAATTTGTTTAGCTGAAACTAATCGAACTCCTTTTGATTTTGCTGAAGGTGAATCTGAATTAGTATCTGGGTTTAATGTAGAATACAGAAGTGGAGGGTTTGCTTTAATTTTTATAGCTGAGTATGCAAGTATTTTATTTATGAGTATGTTATTTTGTGTTATTTTTTTGGGTTGTGATTTATTTAATTTTATATTTTATCTTAAGTTGACATTTATTTCTTTTGTTTTTATTTGAGCCCGGGGTACTCTTCCTCGATTTCGTTATGATAAATTAATATATGGGGCATTCCACCTCAAGTGTTCCCACCTCAAAAACGAAACATTTTTTGTTTAAAATTGTAAGTCCGAAGATTTGTTGATAATGGAAAGCAAAGAACACGTATCCTTATGTATTTTTTCCGTACTTTCCAAAAAAAAATATATAAACAATTTTTCATGAAATTTAATAACATTTTTTTTTATTTAAACTTTGTTAATAACATTTTTTAACAAGAGCCTGTTGGGATTTTTTTCAAACTTACCTTATAATACGGTTCATTCCCTCCCCTACAAAAAAGTATATATAGTATTTTATGGGCAAAGTTGAATTTCTTCTCTTTTTGAGGCTCCAAACCCAAGCATTTTAACTTCTTCTAACAAGTAAAATGTACCACGGCTGAGTCGCGCATCGGGCGCGGTAAACGCGTTGGGTTTGGTGCTTCAAAAAAACAAGAAACTCAACTTTGCCCATAAAATACCATATACACTTTTGTAGGGGAGGAAATGAACTGTATTATAAGCTAACTCTGAATAAAATCCCAACAGGCTCTTGTTGAAAAAATGTTATTAACAAAGTTTAAATAAAAAAAAATTTTATTAAATTTCATAAAAAATTGTTTATATATATTTTTTTGGAAAGTACGGAAAAAATACTGAAAGATACGTGCATGTTGTTTTTTCGTTAGCAACAGCTTTTTGGACTGAGAATTTAATTAAAATCGACGTCCGAAATAAAGGGCGAAAATTCAAGCCCCTGTATCACTGCAACCCGTGCATAAATCCGCCCCTCCTTTTCCACAATCAATGTACTCTGATAGTACAACAACTCTACCAAATATCATCAAAATCGGAAATGTTTCGTTTTTGAGGTGGGAACACTTGAGGTGGAATGCCCCATATTTAGCTTGAAAGTGTTTTTTACCTTTTTCTTTAAATTCTTTATTATTTTTTATTGGGTTGAAGGTGTTATTGATTTTTTTGATGTTATGAATTTTTTCTAGTAAAGTCTATAGAAAGGGATTGTTTCTATCTCATGTTTTCAAAACATGTGCTTGTTCAAGCTCATAAACTAGTTAATTAATTTATCTCATCACTTGATTACTATTGGGTTAATTAGGTAATAAAGGAAGTAAATAACAGTTAAGATTTGTCCAATTAGAACATAAGGGTCTTCTACTGGTCGGGCTCCAATTCATGTTAGTAGAATCACTGTAACCACTATTGTTCAAAATAAAATTTTATTAATTGGATAAAATTGAATTCCTCGAAATTTTCTTAGGTGGTAGAATGGAAGAATTGCAAGAATTGCAATTGATAATACTAGTGCAATTACTCCTCCTAATTTGTTAGGAATAGATCGTAAAATAGCATAGGCAAATAAAAAATATCATTCTGGTTGAATGTGTACAGGGGTTACTAGTGGGTTAGCTGGAATGAAATTATCTGGGTCTCCTAGTAAGTAAGGATTTATTAGAGTTAATATAATTAAAGCTGCAACTATAATTACAAATCCTACAATGTCCTTGTATGTAAAATATGGGTGAAATGGAATTTTATCTAGGTTAGAATTTATTCCTATTGGGTTATTAGAACCTGTTTGGTGAAGGAATAATAGGTGGATTAGGGTTATTGCTAGTACAATAAATGGTAGAATAAAATGAAATGTGAAAAATCGTGTTAGAGTTGCGTTATCAACTGCAAATCCTCCTCATACCCATTGTACTAAATCAATCCCTAAGTAAGGGACAGCTGATAATAAATTAGTAATAACTGTTGCCCCTCAGAAAGATATTTGTCCTCAAGGTAGTACGTAACCTATAAATGCTGTTGCTATTACTAAGAATAGGATAATTACACCAATTAGTCATGTAGGTGTAAATAAGTAAGACCCGTAATAGATTCCTCGTCCTACATGTAGATAAATACAAATGAAGAAGAAGGATGCTCCATTAGCATGTAAAGTTCGTAATAATCATCCATAATTTACGTCTCGACAGATGTGATTTACTCTGTTAAATGCTATATTGATATCTGCTGTATAGTGTATGGCTAAAAATAGTCCAGTTAAAATTTGAATAATTAAACATAGCCCTAATAGTGACCCGAAATTTCATCAGGCTGAAATATTAATAGGTGCAGGTAAGTCAACTAGTGCATTATTTGCAATTTTGATTAAAGGATGTTGGGTTCGTAAAGGTTTGTTCATTAGTTTATTAGTCGTAAAGGACCATAGAATAATTTAGTAATTTTTACAATTGCAATTAGGGTTACTAATAAATAGTTTATTAGTAGGATTGTTATTAAGTTAGTTGGTATATTATACAGTTTTTGTAAACTTAATACATTTTCTGTGAAGTATGAATATGAATTGAAAATTGACTCTATTTCATTATTTGGTAGAACCATACTGATGATGTTTTGTCAATAAATATTGATGTAACTATTAAAATGATAAACAATAGGGTTGAAATAGTTGTTAATTTTATTGATAACGAAAATATTTCATTTGAAGCTAGGGAAGTAACATAAATAAATAGTACTAGTATTCCTCCTAGGAAAATTAAGAATAGGATATACGAGAATCAAAATCTTTTAGCTGTTAATCCTGTTAGTAAGCAAATTATTAGAGTCTGGACTAGAAGTATTAATCCTATGGCTAAGGGATGGTTTATCTGGATGAAGATTAATCTGAAGATAAAAGTTAAGATATAAAGAGTTATTTGTATAATATCAAGAGGTAGTTTATAAAAAAATATTAATTTTGGGGATTAATGAAAGGAAATTTTCTTTCTCTTGAAGTTTTAAAAGATAGTTTCTTATTTTTGATTTACAAGACCAATGTTTTCGTTAAACTATTAAAACTAATGTTAATAATTTTGTATTGAGGATTACCTAGTATTTTGTTTTTAATAGGTATTTTTGTTTTTGTGTCTAATCGCAAGCATTTATTGTCAATGTTGTTGAGATTAGAATATATTGTACTTAGTCTATTCTTTTTTCTATTCTTATACTTAAGTTTGTTAGACTATAGAGGATTTTTTAGAATGATATTCTTAACTTTCAGTGTTTGTGAAGGGGCATTAGGTCTGTCAATTTTGGTTTCTATAATTCGTACTCATGGTAATGATTATTTTCAATCTTTTAATATCTTGCAATGTTAAAATTAATTTTTATGCTTTTATTTGTTGTTCCTATTTGTTTTATAAATAATATATTTTGAATGGTGCAGTGTATATTGTTTATAATTAGTTTTTTTTCATTATTTTTAATTATTACAGAAATTTTTTTGTAAATATTTCTTACTTTTTAGGTTGTGATATGATTTCTTACGGTTTAATTCTGTTAAGATTATGGATTTGCTCCTTAATACTTACTTCTAGAGAATCTGTTGTTAAGTATAATAATTATCAAAATTTATTTTTGGTTAATGTTTTGTTTTTATTAATCTTTTTAGTATTAACTTTTGGGAGAATGAATTTATTTATATTTTATTTATTTTTTGAAAGTAGTTTAATTCCTACCTTGTTTCTTATTATGGGGTGGGGGTATCAGCCTGAGCGCCTTCAAGCTGGAGTATATTTACTTTTTTATACTTTATTGGTTTCTTTACCTATATTAGTTGGTATTTTTTATTTATACATTGAGACTGGGGTTATAAATTTTTATTTACTTAGAAATTATTTATTTAATTATGAATTGTTATATTTTTCTTTAATTTTAGCTTTTTTAGTTAAGATGCCTATATTTTTAGTTCATTTATGACTTCCTAAGGCTCATGTTGAAGCTCCAGTATCAGGGTCTATAATTTTGGCAGGAATTATACTTAAGTTAGAAGGATACGGTTTATTACGTGTTTTTTCTTTTTTACAATTTGTAGCATTGAAGTTTAATTTTGTATGAATTAGAATTAGATTAATTGGAGGGGTTTTAATTAGTTTAGTTTGTTTGCGACAGACTGATCTAAAGGCTTTAATTGCTTATTCTTCTGTTGCTCATATAGGAATTGTATTAGGGGGTTTTATAACTTTAACTTATTGGGGACTTTGTGGCTCATATACTTTAATAATTGCTCATGGTCTTTGTTCTTCTGGTTTATTTTGTTTGGCTAATATTACTTATGAACGGTTAGGTAGACGAAGTCTTTTAATTAATAAGGGTTTGTTGAATTTTATACCTTCTATAGCTTTATGATGATTTTTACTTTGTGCTTGTAATATAGCTGCTCCTCCTTCTTTAAATTTACTTGGTGAAATTTCTTTATTTAATAGATTAGTAAGTTGATCTTGAGTAACTATAATTTCTTTAGCCTTTTTATCTTTTTTTAGAGCTGCTTATACTTTGTATTTATATGCTTATAGCCAACATGGTAAGGTATTTTCTGGAGTTTATTCTTTTAGAGGAGGTAAGATTCGTGAATTCTTATTATTATTTTTGCATTGGTTTCCTTTAAATTTATTAATTATGAAAAGAGATATATGTATGCTTTGATTATATCTAGGTAGTTTAAAAAAAATATTGATTTGTGGTGTCAGTGATATAACTTGTTATCTTAGATCGTGAAAAATTTATCGATTGGTAGAATTAGCTTTTTAGTTCTTTTTTGTTTTAGTTCAAGTTTTTTTGTTATAAGTTTATGATTTTTATTAAATGACTTATGTTATTTTTTAGAATGAGAAGTTGTTTCTTTAAATTCAATAAGTATTGTAATAACATTTTTATTTGATTGAATAAGTTTACTTTTTATATCTTTTGTTTTATTAATTTCTTCTTTAGTAATTTTTTATAGAAAGGAATATATATCTTCTGATGAAAATATTAATCGGTTTATTATATTAGTTTTAGCTTTTGTAGCTTCTATAATATTATTAATTATTAGTCCTAATTTAATTAGTATTCTTTTGGGTTGAGATGGTCTTGGGTTGGTTTCTTATTGTTTAGTTATTTATTTTCAAAATTTGAAGTCTTATAATGCGGGGATACTAACTGCTTTGTCTAATCGAATCGGGGATGTTGCCTTATTATTAGCTATTGCTTGAATACTAAATTATGGAAGATGAAATTATATTTTTTATTTGGAAATGATGAAAACTGATTGGGAGATGATATTAATTGGAGGTTTGGTTACTCTTGCGGCTATAACTAAGAGTGCCCAAATTCCTTTTTCTTCTTGACTGCCAGCAGCTATGGCTGCTCCTACACCAGTTTCTGCTTTAGTACATTCTTCAACTTTGGAAGAAGCGCCGGCAGGTGCTGCGCTGACCGGCGATGTACAGGCAGGTGCGGCGCTGACCGGTGGGGCGCATTTTTTAGAAAGCTCAGGAGAAGTGCAGGCACAGACTTTTAGGGAAAAGATAGCAGCTTGGTATATTAGGAATAGGCCCTCCCGTAAGTGCTTCGAAGAGCTTTTAACAATTTTGCGCGAAGAAAATATGGATGTACCGCGAAGTGTACGGACGATTTTAAAACAAAAGGAAAAGGTTGCTATTTGCCCTCTTCCACCAGGTGTTTACTGCCATATAGGAATTAGGAATCAGTTACAAAAATTAGGACACATTTATCATGGCCATAAAGTTATTCTTTTAGATGTAAATATAGATGGAATTCCATTGTTTAAAAGTTCGCGAGCCCAATTATGGCCGATTTTAATTAGAGTATTAGGTTTTAAAAACATTTCGGTTCTTCCAATTGGAATTTATTCAGGTGTCCGAAAGCCCGATTCGGTTGAAAGCTATCTTGAACCATTTGTAAAAGAGTAATTTGTAAAAAGAAATTAATAAAATATACAAGACTTGCTATACTAACTGTTACTATTTTTTCTTACAGATGCAATTTCAAATATTGCAGCCAAACCGCCAGAACAGCTCCTACGAAAAGCGTTGCAGCTGCAGAAGAAGCGCAACTTCCGAAAAAGTTCAAAAATTGATTCTCCAGACTCCCCGGAGCCACTTCTTAACTAACCTACTTTTATTTACTTAACTTTTCCCCAGCTTAGTGTTTTGTTTTGTTGAATTGTTTGAATTGAATTGTTATTTGTGTTTTGTTGTTTTTGCTAAATTTAATTTTATTGTTAGCTCGTTATTTTTTAAATGAAAAAAATATTTATTTATATTATTTTGAAACCAAAACAAAAAAACCAAAAAAAAGTACTATAAAAACTGAAAACATTAATAAAACTTTCTTAATACCTTAATTTTTCATATTTATTTCAAAAAATATCAGCTAGTGTGCTAGATTTGAACTAAAACCTAGCGCAAGCCAAACTAGGTTTGAACTGGTGCATGTTGCACTAGTTGAAAGCTAGTTGTAATGTAATGCACGGTGTGGCAATTGCCACAGCGTAGGACATGTCAATGTTAAAATCGACAGTTCGTAGCATTGAAATGGGATTGAGCGCGGACTAGTGCTGGTGCAATACGCACCAGTTGTAAACTAGTAGCAAACTAGTCATTTTTCCTGCAGGGTTCCAATTGGAAAACGCTCGACCATTCTCGCACAGCCCATTCCTTCGCGAACCATCCTTGCCATATCGGACTATACCAAGCGAAATATACCAAATTTGCCGTACTTCAAAGTGCATGCCTAAAAGTATGCTTGGAAAAGCATTCGTGCATAGAAAAGCATTCAGCACAGTGCCTCATCGCTACAATATGAAGTAAACACTGACCATTATTAATTCGTACGGTGGCAAAATTCAATGTTAATGTTGTGTTATGTCTCCTTTTGTTGCAATTACTGCTTCAACTCGTCTTGACATACTTCTTGTCAAGTACTGGTATTCATCTGGTGTAATGGAGTACCAAATTTCAGCGATTTTTCGTTTCAAATCATCCGCGGTTTTTTGTGGCTCGTTTCTCAGTCGTCTTTTCATTATTGCCCATACCGATTCACTAACGTTAAGGTCCAGACTTGATGGCCAGTCCAAAACATTTATGCCTTTTGTTTGTAACCAAGTACGAGTGTTTTTAGCTGTGTGAGCGGGCGCTCCGTCTTGCTGGAAGATAAACTCTCCATTCGAACTCAATCTGTCAACGCTTGTAAAAATTATGATGTAGGAGAAAAGTGAAGTGTACGAATTATTTGTGGTTAGAGTAGTATATTTTGGGCCAAAACTTTAGCGTCTTTGGAATATTCCTTTGGGCGTGAGCTAATTAATATTGTAACGATGAGGCATGTATGTATGTATGCTGTGCTATGTATGAATGCTTTTCCAAACATACTTTTAGGCATGCACTTTGGAGTACGGCCGGTTGGCTATAATTCCGATATGGCAAGGATGGTTCGCGAAGGTGATGGTCTGTGCTAGAACAATCGAGATAGAGAGTACAACTAGAATGTGCAAGAAACATCGGCGCGATAAGAAAACAAGTATAAAAAGCAGCAGTGTGCAGCGCAGAGGGTCGAGTCTTAGTTGAATAAGCAAAGTAGTAACAAGTGTAGATACAAGCAAAGTGTAAATCTGTAAATAAAGTGATTGTTGGTTTTTGACTGCGTTTGCGCTGAATAATTGAAGTGGTTTTATTTTTCAAGCACAATCCAAAACGAACTTAGAGAAGTCATTTTCGTAACATTTGGTGTCAGAAGTGGGATTGTGCTACTGACAATAAACCAAAAAAAATAAATAAAATTATAAAAACGCAGACATGGTTAAATTTGAGCTGCTGAAGGTGGACCAGCTGAAGAAGGAGCTGACTACCTGGAATTTGCCGACTGCTGGCGGAAAGGTGGAGTTGCAGCTGCGCTTGCGAGAGGCGTGTGAATCACGAGGCATCGATTGGGCTGCGCACGAGTTCGGAACGCAGGAGCTAGAGGCGTCGGCCAAGGTGGAGGAATCGCCTGCTGGTGCTGCGTCGATGCAAAATACGGCTGCAGCGGCTGCGCCACCACAAGCCATGGACATGAGCCAGCTAATGGTCGCAATGAAAGGCATTTTCGAGGCTTCCAACCAGAAAATGGAAACTGCAAATCGAGAAATGGCAGCGAAGCTGGAAACCACAAATCGAGAAATGGCAGCAAAACTGGAAACTACGAATCAGGAAATTTCGGCAAAAGTCGAAACTGCGAACCGAGAGATGGCAGAGCGAATGGAAAACAAGCTTCAGGAAAATTCTGCACGCTTGGAACAGAAAGTGGAAGAAATCTCCAACAAGCTCAATGTGAAGGTGGAGCACCTGGGAGCTCAAGTGGAACACTTGGATAAACGAGTCGACGGCCTGGATGATTCTCTGAACAGACGAGTTGACGACCTGGATGAATCCTTAAACAAACGAGTTGACAGTCTGGAAGATTCGATGCACAGAAAGATAGACGAACGGCTTAGAGAGGTACAGCCACGAGAATGTTTGCCGCCGGTTCCGGAAAGTTTTGCCACCCGAACAGCAGTGCCTACTTATGATAGTGTTACGCCGTTCGATACATTTAAACCGCAATTCGACTTGGCTGCTTTGGAAAATCAGTGGACCGATATAAGGAAAGATCGGAGATTGGCACTGGCGCTAAAAGGTCCTGCGGCTGAGGTAATTAAATCGGTTCCAGAATGTTCAAGAAGTGAGTACGAGGCCGTCATGAGAGCGTTGGCAGCGAAATACAGCAACGAGCACAACAAAACGCTGTACTACTGTGAGCTGAAGCACCGCAGGCAAAGAGCCAACGAGGCGCTGCAGACATTGAGCGGCTCGTGCAGTTGTGCTACCCGAAATTCGGCGCTGATGATCTCGAAAGGATGAAGATTGAGTCGTTTATTGAAGGTCTTCCTGATCCGGAGACACGTCGCAGTGCGTTGATGATGGGCAAGCCGACATTTAAGGAGACGGTGACCACCGTGATGACATATGAGGCGACATGGATTGGGGGCACTCGGTATGCACCTGCAAGCATACGCCAAATCCAGACGGACAGCGACATCCCGATCCAGGCCATACGCTCTGAGACACCGGTCAGGCCACGGGTGGTCTCCTCTAAAGTTGTTTGCTGGGCATCTGGCAAGCAGGGTCACATAGCACGAGACTGCCGTCAACGAAAGAGGCGTTCCCGTTCTCGATCGCAATCGCCTGAAGCGAGGAATACTGACAATCGAGGCTCAGCCAACAAGCGCAGGGCTGAGGACGAGGAGTCGTTAAACTAAAAAGGGTCAGCCCAACGGGGCGTGAGCTGATCCCCACAATCTGCCGCCCCACCGTCCTTGTCTCACAGCTGAAACGACAGCCCAGCAGCTTGACAATTGAAGGAAGGATAGATGGAAAGTTGTTCGTGTTGACACTGGATACTGGAGCGTCATATTCGATCATAAAAAGGAAGCTTCTGAGGAATTGGGAACCATTGCAAGGCATACAGCTGAGGACTGCGACTGGCGAGCGTGCGCCGGTAAGAGGAAAAGTTACAAAAACGATTACTATCGGCACCAGCAGCCTGGAACATGAGTTCATCGTCGCGGATATAATGGACGACGTGATTATCGGCGTGGATTTCATGATTAGGCACGGTTTTACGCTGGACCTGAAAGAAAATGTGTTGAGGTATGCCAACGTTGAATTCCCCCTGCACACCGGCTATGAGCGAAGCGTTGCGGTAAGGAAAGTTGTCTCGTGTCAACACCAGAGGATACCAGCGAATTCCGAAGCGATTGTGTGGGCAAAGGTGGTCGAGGACGATGGGACAAGTCTGCTGTGGGTTGTAGAAACACCAAAACAAGGATACAACAACATAATTATCGGACGTACATTAGTGGAACCCAAAAATGGCAAATACCAGTCAGGATACTCAATCCACTTAACACACCCAGATATGTCGGAAAAGATGCGGTCATTGGCGGGTGTAGAGAGGCTGAAGCAGTTGTCAATTGCGAAAGCAGTCCACCCGGAGGAAGTAGGATATGCGGTTCTAACATGGACGCCATACCGCAGGAGAACCAGTGGAGCAGCGAATTGACAGCCGAACAGAAACAGAAGGCGAGGTCACTCCTGCAGCACTATGGGTCAATATTTGCAGCAGAAGCGGGTGGAAGAACAGCCATAGTGAAGCTCAACATCGACACCGGAAGTGCGAAACCGATCCGCCAACCACCAAGACGAGTTCCTCTGGCCAAGAGGGAAGAGGTCACAACTTTGATCAAAAACATGGGTAAAGAAAAGGTCATAGAGCCTTCGTCAGGCCCTTGGTGTTCGCCGTCGTGCTAGTCAAGAAAAAGGATAGCAGTACCCGGTTTTGTGTGGACTATCGGAAGCTCAATGACGTAGCCAAAAAGGACAGTTATCCACTACCTCGGATCGACTTACGCAGCGGCTATTGGCAGGTAGAGCTTGCAGACAAGGACAAGGAGAAAACGGCTTTCAGTGTTGGCGATGGTTTGTGGCAGTTCACCGTCATGCCGTTTGGACTCTGCAACGCACCAGCGACATTCGAGCGGCTAATGGAACGTGTGCTAAAAGGGCTACATCGGCGGACGTGTCTGGTCTACCTGGACGACATAATCGTGATGGGCAAAAGCTTTGATGACCACCTGGGAAAGCTGAAGGAGGTATTCGAGCGAATACAAAAAGCCGGGCTTAAACTTAACCCAAAGAAATGCTCGCTGTTCCAAAAGGAGGTCAAGTATCTGGGTCACACGGTTTCCGCCTGCGGAGTATATACGGATGAAGGCAAAATTACGGCGGTGAAGTAGTGGCCCCGGCCACGCAATCTACACGAACTCCGCAGTTTCCTGGGCTTGTGCACATATTACCGAAGATTTGTTCCTGGATTTGCGAACAAAGCCGGCAGCTTGCACAAACTAACGAAGAGAAAGAAACTAACGAAAGAATCAAGCCTTCGCGTGGGGCGAAGAGCAGGAGCAGGCTTTTGCACGACTGAAGGAAAAACTGTGCACTGCTCCAATTCTGGCCTTTCCCGTGCCTGGAGAGATATTTGTACTGGATACAGATGCAAGCGGGCATAGTATTGACGGTGTGCTATCACAGATAATAAATGGTCAAGAACAAGTGATAGCATACTACAGCAAAATTTTGTCGAAACCTGAACGCAACTACTGTGTGACACGAAGAGAGTTGCTGGCAGTATTGGAATGCGTAAAACACTTCCACAAATACCTGTATGGACAAAAGTTTCGCCTGCGCGCAGATCATGCGGCATTGAAATGGCTACTGAACTTTAAAGATCCGGAAGGCCAATTGGCGCGGTGGATCGAGCGGCTGCAGAGCTACGACTACACTACAGAGCATCGCAAGGGTAGCAGTCATGGAAATGCTGATGCCTTGTCACGCCGAACGTGTAAAACCGAATGCAGGTATTTTTCGCGAGCCGAAGGCAAAGAGCAGATAGTGGACGTCCGATTGGTAAGCGTTATGCCAGAGGAAGAGTGGTCTGCGGAGAGGATACAAAAGGACCAGCGCGAGGATACGGATCTTTCAAAAATCATTGAAGGCAAGGAGCAAGGCGCACGTCCAGACTGGCAGGAGATGGCCGGTGAAAGCCCGATCGCGAAGGCTTACTGGGCACAGTGGCAAAGTCTGCGGCTGTCTGATTGCTGCCTATACCGCGAGTGGGAGAGTGAGGATGGCCGGACCAGCAATTCCTTAATTGTAGTCCCGAAATGCAGGATTAACGAGGAGATCGAGGCATACCATAACGACTCCAGTGGAGGGCACCTAGGCATCACAAAAACTGTCGCCACAATAAAAAGACGATTCTACTGGGTAGGATGCCAGGAGTCTGTAGCCGATTGGATTAAGAGCTGTGATCGATGTTCGGCTGCGAAAGGGCCGACAAGAAGATCTCGGGGCCGCATGCAGCAGTACAACGTGGGAGCGCCCTTCGAGCGAATTGCGATGGTCGTCGCCGGCCCATTCCCACTTAGCACTCAAGGCAACAAATATGTGCTGGTGGTAATGGACTATTTTAGAAAATGGCCCGAAGTGTATGCTATTCCTAACCAAGAGGCCACAACGGTCGCGGAATGCTGGTAAACAACTGGGTGGCCAGATTTGGAGTTCCGCTGGAGTTGCACTCGGATCAAGGCCGGAATTTCGAGTCTGTGGTATTCAAGGAAGTGTGTGAGTTAGGAATAAGGAAAACTTGAACCTGTCCTTTGCATCCCCAGTCCGACGGCATGGTGGAACGATTCAATCGGACGCTGGAAGAATATCTGCGGAAAGTAGTAGGCAGGAATCAAAAGGATTGGCGCATATTCCGCTGTTCTTGATGGCGTATAGGTCAGCCCCGCACGATACGACATCACTGAGGTTGCCTGCTGACTTGAAGTTCGGAGTGGTCAGCACGACGGAAGGCGCTAAGACTGATTACGTAGTCAATAAGCGGTCGAAACTGAAAGAAATCCACCAGTTTATAAGGGACCGAATCCAACTGGTCAGCGATAAGATGAAAGCCAGATATGATTTACGGGCTAACACAGCGGGGTTCCAAGAAGGTGATCTGGTAATGCTTTACAACCCGCAGCGGAGGAAAGGTTTGTCTCCAAAACGTCAAACGTCATGGGAAGGACCGTACAAGGTCGTGACCAGGATTAATGACGTGGTGTACAGAGTTCAACGCTGCGGCAACAGAAACGCGAGGTTGAAAGTAGTCCATTTGGAGCGCCTGACGCCTTACTCCGGCGGAGCCTCGACACTTGTTCGGGACGAACAAGTCTAAGTGGTGGGCAGTGTAACGATGAGGCACTCTGTTGCTGTGCTATGTATGAATGCTTTTCCAAACATACTTTTAGGCATGCACTTTGGAGTACGGCCGGTTGGCTATAATTCCGATATGGCAAGGATGGTTCGCGAAGGTGATGGTCTGTGCTAGAACAATCGAGATAGAGAGTACAACTAGAATGTGCAAGAAACATCGGCGCGATAAGAAAACAAGTATAAAAAGCAGCAGTGTGCAGCGCAGAGGGTCGAGTCTTAGTTGAATAAGCAAAGTAGTAACAAGTGTAGATACAAGCAAAGTGTAAATCTGTAAATAAAGTGATTGTTGGTTTTTGACTGCGTTTGCGCTGAATAATTGAAGTGGTTCTATTTTTCAAACACAATCCAAAACGAACTTAGAGAAGTCATTTTCGTAACAATATATTACAAAAAGTTTTCGATTCGTTGCTGATGCCCTCTAAAGACTCTATTGCTTTTTAACTTTAACATTAACGAGCTTAGATTTGTGTCTTGAACTCTTTTGAATGCCACTCTTTTGCAACTGTTTTTGCAATTCTTTGTATTTTTGCATAATACTTCGGCTTTGTTTCCTATAAAATTCAGCCAATTTGACATATTTGTGGCAATTGCTACAAACTAACCTCTTGCGGCAATCATTTTCTGCAATACCACATTTTTCACGCCATATTTGACCCATGGGCGAATCAGCGGAAGGAAAGCTAAAAAGTTTTGCATTGTCATCATCTCGCTTTGATTTTTTACCGCTGGACACGCAGCATTTCAGCCCAGACCTTAGAAAATTTTTCTTTTTATCGATATTCATTATCCACGTCAAAATGTGTTCAAATTTTTCAATTCGAACAAATTTTTTGGGATTCAACCACGTCAAAATGTGTTCAAATTTTTCAATTTAAATAACTTTTTTGGGATTCAACCACGTCAAAATGTGTTCAAATTTTTCAACTTAAACAAATTTTTTGGGATTCAACCACATCAAAATGTATTCAAATTGTTCAATGTAAACAAATTCAATCGCAAGGCATACGAAAATACGTAACCAAACAACCAAAGTAAATCCTAAGTAGCACGACTCTTTGACAACCAGACGTCGATTCTTTATGACAAGAACCATCAAATTGTTGTTGTTCACATTTAAAATTGAAATCGTGGTGGAATAGGTACAGAATGTGGCAGTACTGCGTGCACATGAAAATTACTGAAAAAACGGCAGTTTACATGAATTCCTCAAATGTAATTTAACACGATTTTACATAAGAAGCGCTGATATTTTATATTGCTATCACCAGGGAAAAGAAAGATAAACGAAATTCTCATGAATTAGTTGATTTTCAGCAAAATTTATGAACAAATTTTTAATTATTTTGTTGGCTCTTCAAAAACAACTCTGCCTGGGCATATATATTCACCACAAATAATTGTTGGCTGAAATTTGAAATTGAATTTAAAATTCTGCTAAGAACTGGAATTGGTACATGATGAAATAATTTAAACAATAATTTAAAATAAATAATACGTTATTTCATCATGGAAATGGCATAATGACATAAATGACAAGACTCAGCGAGCCAGTCTGCTGGCCAGCGATAAGCGATTGGAAACTGGAAGGAGAAGTGTTAAAAAGTCGACAATACACACATAAAATGCACCAATCCTCTCAAATAACAGCTGATACTTAGTCCCCACAGCTGATACTTATGCGGCCCATACTCGTTGCGATTTGTTGTACAACTGGATAAGGTTGTGCAAAAAATCGCATCGTGTGTAGCGCAGTTGTACAACCGGTACACAACCGGTTGTAAGAAAATCAAAATATTTTGATATTTCGGTCGTGTTGTGTGAGCAGTCGCAACGCGTATGGGTATGTTGTACAATTTCGAGCAATTTTCTGATTTCATTCGTGTTTCAGCTTTTGTGCGTTGCGAACGAAATGGACGAGCGCAACAAAAACTGGAGCGATTTTATCGAAGCTTATCGAAATTTGCCGGAACTATGGAACAGCAAATGTGGAAAATACAAAAATAAAAGTTTTCGTCATACCGCACACGAAAAACTTTTGACAGCCTATAAAAAATTGATCCCAATGGTACTATTGAGGGCGTGAAGATGAATGAGCTGAAAAGAATTCACCAAAATGAAAATGCGGACAAAGAATTGGAGAATATTTCCACGGACACTGCGTTTAAGAAAACACTGCGTTTGAATTTTGAATCTCCACTGCTCTCTTCCTCTTCTATAATTTCATTGATGATCAGAAGCGCAATTATTTTGTTTGTCATTTCGTCTGCACTCAACAAAATTTATGATAAAAATGAAGTTGGGCGAACGAGTTGTGTCGGAAATCGCAACGTGTGTGTCCTAACGACCAACCTTTCGCACGACCGGTCGCACGACCAGATTGTATCGTGTATGGGCCGCTTTAGTCCCCCATACAAATTGAAAATGGAGGGTTGTTGTGTTGGTCAATTTCAAAATGGAGGATTATTGTGCTGGTAAATTTTCATGTGTGAGGGTTATCGTTGTGGTTCATTTTTAATTGCATAGAACCACAGAATTAACAGTAATACAGAACGCGCATCTCATACAAATTCAAAAATGTTAAGGGGTCGTAATATTACGACCACTGTTAATTTAACATTACGTCCTCTGCTATTAACATTACGAACAGCACTAGACAGCTTTCGTTTCTGTTATTTCACAGAACAAACAGCACAGAGATAAGAAGAAACTATTGATCGCATGCGCGGCTCCGCGAAGCATTGAAGGGAAAATAGCGTCAGGCTGTGGTTGCTGTTGTTGTTGGCCAACAAAACGAAGTGCCCATGGCTCAACTATAAGGTTGTAGCAAGCCACCGGCTGATTGTTTATCGCTTTTGTCAAAATCGTCGGTGTGCTGTGTTGCCGCATTGGTTGAAATGAAAATACCTGACTGAAAACACCTACCAACAAAATACATGTGGTTTTTGGTATTGCGGGGATGCTATAACCTTATTATTGAGCCATGGAAGTGCCACTTGCTTCTTACATATATGGGGAGAAGAGCAATAAGCTATGGTTGTTGTTATTGTTGCCGGCTAGGAAATGAAAAATTGAATTTGAATTATTTTTGATTTGTGGTTCACTCTGCTTGCAGCGCATTGCGTACATAAACTGTCGGTAACAATTTTACGACGGAATGTAGCGTGCAAAAATATATGAGAACGAATGTCAAAAGGGGGTAACTTATCGACTTAAAAAGTCACTACGGAATAAAGATATCACACTATTTTTAATATTGATGATAGCAAAGAAAATAAACATAAACACTTCATATTCTTTGATGATAGTTAAACGATTTGGTACAATCGTTATGTACGAAATATCCTTTAAATGGTGGATGTACGTACATATATAAAAAAAAACCAAAACCAAAAATGTATTCTGCCATCATTCGGGATCGTCGTTGCTCACTGACTTTTTTCCTATAGCTTTTTGCTTTATAATAGATATGTACATACATTAGACATGATTAAATGCACAAATTTGTAATTACGATTCTTCGGAACCTCTAATTTTTTTAGGTTTGACAAACAAATGTTTGGGTCAAAAAACTGGGGACCTAGAGTGGGATAAAAGGCGTACGGATAAAATAATAAATTGCGGCGAGAAGTAAGAGAAGCATTCAAGTGCTCATAAGGAGATACAAATTTCTTCACGCAGAAGGTCGATCGCATAATAACATGAAAAAAATTTGTTCTTATTAACCGACACACGTCGGGAATTGCCAGCCAATGTCAGCCAGAAACAAAAATTCAAAATTTACAATTTTCATTCGCTGATCAACACAACAACAACGATAGCACATCGCCATTCATTCGCTTCATTGAAAATAACAGTAACTTCTATGGCCGGCATCGAGCGCACGAACTCGCTCTGCACCACTCGGCACTTACCGAAGTTGACAATAACAGAGATCATCGTTGCACAAGAAATTAACAGAGACAAAAGTTCTGTTCAACCATATATGTAATACTTCTATATTGGCACTAAGCTCAAGGTACATTCGCCAACATCACAGTACAGCAATAGTGAAATATGAGCGAGAAAGCATGTAAACGAATGTACCTTGACAGCTGCCAAAAGTGTCAAAAAGTCAGGTGCGTTCAAGCGGGAAAATAACACAAATTTGTCGACATCAAGCGGGAAAAACACACAAAGTTGTCGAAATTAATTAAAAATCAGAGAAAAATTGTGAGGATTTGTTGTGTTTGCCGAAAAGCAAAAAGCGCAGACCGCATTTTGCACATGTAAGTAAATAAGTGATATGTAAAAAGAAATATGTAAACACGAATTCATTTTCGCTAGTTTTCCGAAAGATGCAAATTTGCGCACAGAATGGGCGAATGCGTGCGGCTTAGGCGCTGCAGCCAGCAGCGACAAAATGTACCTCTGCTCAAGTCACTTCCCTTATGAAGCCTATCAAGACGTACGAAATAGACGGTACCTAAAACCTGACGCGATCCCGTCTTTAAAACTCCCCGGACTTCGTGTGGTACAAGGAGAGAAGAGGAGTTTGGTCGACCGGGAGCAGGATTTGGGTAAGCATTCGTGTACATGCATGCACATAAGCAATAACTTTATTCTCATGTTTCTTTGTTTATTCTCATGTGATGTTTTGCTGCAGTGGCAGACGAGCTGCCAAGTACTTCGAGGGCAGCAAAACGCAGCTGCTCAACCACACCAATATCACATCACAACACATCCATTCGTGTGGTTCAAGCAGAGAAGAGGAGTTTGGTCGACCGGGAGCAGGATTTGGGTAAGCATTCGTGTACATGCATGCACATAAGCAATAACTTTATTCTCATGTGATGTTTTGCTGCAGTGGCAGACGAGCTACCAAGTACTTCGAGGGCAGCAAAACGCAGGTGCATAACCACACCAACATCACATCACAACACATCCAACTACGCAGCAACACCCAAACGCGCCAGTGCTACACACGATGGGTCGCTGAAAAGGAAATTTGCAGAACCGAGGTACGTTTCCGAAATTGGCACACCTGACGTCGCGACACCGAAACGCGCCAGCCGCGTACTTAAATTTATAAAATCGACTTTTGCCAAAAAAAGCAAAACCATAAAAAAGCTGCGAGGACAAACGAACTACCTAAAAAAGCGGGTCACGAGCTTGGAGGAGCTTATTTCCCATTTGCGTGAAGAAGCACTGATTGACGCCGACGCGGGAGAAATGCTCGTAATTTATAATTAAATAATATTTAGTATTTAGTAAATAGTATTAGTATTTGGAATATTATAAGTTATATAGTATTAGTAATTAGTATTAGAAATAGTATTAGTAATAGGGGTTTTTAAGTATATTTGGTGCGGGGTTCTTGCAACTGATTCTATATAAGTTGGGTCATGATACAAAAATATACAGGTAGATTCAATCGAGCAAAATTAAAAGTCATTTGCTTTTTTGACAAATAAAAATAAAATTTTAAGGGTGCAAAAAAAGTAGAAATACAGAAACTGAATGATATACTACATAAACTAATTGTGTGGAATTGCAGCTCTGTAGCAAAAATGAAAATAGTAGTACATAATTTGTAAACAAATATTGTTTTCCAATTGTCAATTTTATTTTTATCTGTCGCATTGAAACTACCTGTATATTTTTGTATCATGAGTTGGGTCATATATTATGGAATATAGTGCAGTATTGAATCAATTGCGTAGTTCTCCGCATTAAATTAGGAGATTCAGATTTAAGTTATCGATTGATTGAATTCCTCCTACCTAGGATCTTTTACCTGAATCAATGAAATTGATGATTGGAAGAAAATTGAAGGGATCGAAAGTGTACGAGAAGGAAATTAGAAGTTTTGCGCTGACATTACATTTCTATTCACCGAAAGCGTACAACTACGTTCGACAAACATGGAAAGCAATTCTCCCCAATCCCTCCACTTTAAGAAAGTGGTATAGAAATGTGGACGGTTCCCCGGGGTTTACGCAACAAGCGTTGGACGCAATTTCGGCTCGTACTAAGGGTTCGAAACCAATTATTGTCAATTTGGTTTTGGATGAGATGGCAATAAGAGAGCAGCGCATATACGACCGAAATGGTTTTGAAGGTGGGATTGATTTCGGTGTCGGTCGAGAATTTTCCGAAAATGATACTGTTCCGTCTGCAAAAAACGCGCTCGTGATGATGGCAGTGTCCCTAAATGACTGTTGGAAAATTCCAATAGGATATTTCCTTATACAGTCACTGAAAGGCGAAGAACGGGCGAATTTGTTAACCGAAGCGTTTCACGCACTACACAACTGTGGTGCGCAAGTGTATTCAATTACTTTTGACGGCGCCCCTTGTAATCTGGCGATGTGCACAATGTTAGGAGCAAACTTTACTTATGGGCCAAAATTTAACCCTACTTTTATTAACCCCGTTACAAAGGGTAATTGCTATGTTTTCTTTGATTATTGCCATATGGTTAAATTAGTTAGAAATTGTTTTGGGGACAAGAAAATTTTGAGGACAGCTGACGGACAGTTAATACAATGGAAGTATCTAGTGGACTTACATGACCTACAACGCAAGGAAGGCTTACGGACAGCGAATAAACTAACGAAAAAACATATTTTTTACAAAAATTCAATTATGAATGTAAAGTTAGCCATACAAACATTAAGCAAAAGCGTAGCAGATTCACTAACATTTTTAGAATGCCATATACCAGATGCCACAATTAACAATTTGTTTAAAGGTAGTGCAGCGACTGCAACGTTTTGCCAAAATTTTAATAATATGGGGGATATTTTAAATTGCAAGAATAAATTTTCAAAAGAGGAATACGACTCGCCTTTAACCGATGAAAACTACTTGAGGCTCGAGTCCCATGCTAAATTATTTGAGCAATATATTACCAGTTTACGTGATGCGGACGATGTCCCAATTTTAAGAACTGGAAGAAAAACGGGTTTCCTCGGCATGATCATTGGCTTAAGAAATATATTCCAGTTGTTTAATACTTTAAAAACTCTTAACCAATCGTACCTGCTGACGTATAAATTGTCGCAGGACTTTTTGGAAACATTTTTCAGTGCGATACGCGCAAGAGGAGGTTTTAACAACAATCCCAATTCAGTTCAGTTGAAAAGCGCATACAGACGCCTTTTGGTCAGGCATGAACTAAAAGAGTTTGACACTGGAAACTGCGCTTTTGATGGCATACCTGTCCTTACCGTTTCCTCTGCCTCTAAGGCACAAACATACGACGAATCCAAATTTGCTTGTACACAAAATTACATTAATTCGATGTGGCGATTATCTGTATATGTAGACAATGTCGTGCAGTATATCGCAGGTTTTGTTTCTTGGAAAGTGTCGTCAAAATTAAAGTGTTTAACATGTAAAGATCAGTTATTAGGAGATGAGTTGTCACAATTATCGCATTTAAAAAATAGAGGTCCATTTTTAGCACCTGTAGAAGATGTTTGCAAAATTTGTTTGACATGTGAAAGGGTTATTCGGCAGCACAATTCTAATTTAATTCGAAAAAATGTTAAACCTTTCCTAATTACCAAAATTTTACCATGCCTTGGAGCTGTTTTTTCAAATAAGTTTATGGACGACCACGTACAGATTGACAATTTCTTAAACAACACAGACTTTTTTAACGACCACAGGACACAGCTTATAAAACTTATCATAAATATTTATATAGATACTCGGTTATTTCACGAGAGCAAAAAATTTGAGGACACAAAACCTGTATACGTCAGAAATAAGCTTACGAAATTAATATTGTTTGCACATCAATAAGTTTTCCCAATGTTTCCTTAAATAATAAAAGCCAACTCAATTGCATTATTCAATATTTTGTTTTATTCCAAACTGTTTTTTAATACTTGTTGCAGGTACTTTGTTTTACGAAAACAAAAAAAAAATTTTTCCTCACAATAACTTAAACTTTCAATTTATAAACATTTTCTCGTTTCGGCCTACCTTTTTCTTCAACCGCCCCTGGAGCAGTTTGACAGTTGTTCATGTGTAGAAGTGCACATGTATACACGCATAGAAATACAATCGCGAAATTTCGTGTTTTCTGTCTCATCGCTTGACTCCCTTTGATTTCCGAATGAACACACATTGTGAAGATACGTTAGTGCCAATATAGAAGTATTACATATATGTGTTCAACAAACTCGTTACCTCCCCCTGCTGCTTTCAGCCCGCACCCGAAATTCAGATTGCTTCGCTGGCCGACATGCGCATTCTGTATACTGTTTATTCTGTGATAGAACATTAATTACTTTTTTGCACAGAGTTCTGTGATACGTTTATAGAAAAATGAATATAAACTTCTAATATTGCTTACAAATGTAATAAAATTGTTTTAATATGTCTCTAACATGTCATTATTTACTTATAGAAAAATGAATATAAACTTCTAATATTGCTTACAAATGTAATAAAATTGTTTTAATATGTCTCTAACATGTCATTATTTAAGTTTTCAATGACTCATTACAAAAAATCACCCCTGTGTCTAGAACAGTGCATTTTACACCAAAAGCATCCCTGATTTGATGTTTCATTTGTAAACAAACAGCGCGGGAAGCGATCAGAGAAGTTGAACTTTCGAAAATTTGCGTTTTATTAACATACTGTTACGAATACCAGTTCTAGTGGGCTAGTACGTATCTCTGGATTGTGCAATTTAAAATAACAACACACTTAATTTCTCAAACGCAGTCAATAAAATAAACCAACAGTCACTTTATTTCACAACTTTCACACTTTACGGTCTTTACACTTAATTATTTTCTTAATTACTCCGTGTGGCACCTTCACTAGTCAAAATCAGACTGACTCGCGGCGCCGCACCCGGCTGTCTTTTATACCTGTCCGGCCATCGCGCAGATCGTTCTCGCACATTCCGGAGTGGACTAAAGGTTTCCATGATGATCGCGACCATCATTGCCAGATTGGACTAAAAGTTGCCATCATTGTCGCGGCCGTCGTTGCCAGATTGAATTATAGCACGGCGCGTAGCGACAGGGTTGCTTTGCACAGCGACAAACTGTCTTATCGTTACACTGCCCACCACTTAGACTTGTTCGTCCCGAACAAGTGCCGAGGTTCCGCTGTGATAAGGCGCCAGGCGCTGCAAATGGACTACCTTCAGCTTAGCGCCTTTATTGCTGCAACGTTGAATGCTGTATACCACGTCGTTTATCCTAGTCACGACTTCGTAAGGTCCTTCCCATGACGCTTGAAGTTTCGGAGACAAACCTTTCCTCCGCTGCGGGTTGTAGAGCATTACCAGATCGCCTTCTTGGAACCCTGCTGAGTTGGCCCGTAGATCATATCTGGCTTTCGCCTTATCGCTGACCAGTTTGGTGCGGCTCCTTATAAACTGGTGAATCTCCTCCAGTTCCGCCCGCTTATTGGCCACGTAGTCCGTCTTAGCGCCTCCCGTCGTGCTGACTACCCCGAACTTCAAGTCAGCGGGTAACCGCAATTCTGTGCCGAATACTGCTCGGGCTGGAGTGAGTGACGTCGTGTCGTGCGGGGCTGACCTATACGCCATTAGGAACAAGGGGATATGCGTGTCCCAATCCTTTTGATTCCTGCCTACCACTTTCCGCAGGTATTCCTCCAGTGTCCGGTTAAAGCGTTCCACCATGCCGTCGGACTGTGGGTGCAAAGGGGTGGTACGCGTTTTCTTTATCCCCAGCAGCTCACACACTTCCTTGAATACCGCAGACTCGAAATTCCGGCCTTGATCTGAGTGCAACTCCAACGGAACTCCGAACCTGGCTACCCAGTTGTTTACCAGCTTTTCCGAGATCGTAGTGGCCTCCTGGTTAGGAATTGGGTACACTTCGGGCCATTTGCTGAAGTAATCCATTACCACCAGCACATATTTGTTGCCTTGAGTACTAGTTGGGAATGGGCCGGCGACGTCCATAGCAATCCGCTCGAAGGGCGCTCCCACGTTGTACTGCTGCATGCGGCCTCGAGATCTTCTTGTTGGCCCTTTCGCTGCTGAACATCGGTCGCAGCTCTTAATCCACTCGGCTACAGACTCCTGATATCCTACCCAGTAGAATCGTCTTTTTATTTTGGCGACGGTTTTGGTGTTGCCTAGGTGCCCTCCACTGGAGTCGTTATGGTATGCCTGGATGACCTCGTTGATTCTGCATTTCGGCACTACCATTAGGGAGTTGCTGGTCCGTCCATCCGCGCTCTCCCATTCGCGGTACAGGCATCCTTCTTTCAGCCGCAGACTTTTCCACTGTGCCCAGTAAGCCTTAGTGATCGGGCTTTCACCGGCCATCTCCTGCCAGTCTGGACGTCCGCCTTGCTCCTCGCTTTCGACGATTTTTGCAAGATCCGCATCCTCACGCTGGTCCTTTTGTAGCCTCTCCGCAGACCACTCTTCCTCTGGCATAACGCTCACCAACCGGACGTCCACTACCTGTTCTTTGCTTTCGGCTCGCGAGCACGCCCTGCATTCGACTTTGCACGGACGGCGTGACAAGGCATCGGCATTGCCATGGCTACTGCCCTTCCGATGCTCTATCGTGTAGTCGTAGCTCTGCAGTCGCTCGATCCACCGCGCCAATTGGCCTTCAGGATCCTTAAAGTTCAGGAGCCATCTCAATGCCGCATGATCTGTGCGCAGGCGAAACCTTTGTCCATACAGATATTTGTGGAAGTGTTTTACGCAGTCCAATACCGCCAGCAGTTCTCTCCGTGTCACACAGTAGTTGCGTTCCGGTTTCGACAGAATCCTACTGTAGTATGCTATCACTTGTTCTTGGCCGTCTATTATCTGTGATAGCACACCGCCAATACTATGCCCGCTCGCATCCGTATCCAGCACAAACATCTCTCCAGGCACGGGGAAGGCCAGAATTGGAGCAATGCACAGTTTTTCCTTCAGACGTGCAAAAGCCTGCTCCTGCTCTTCGTTCCACTAGAAAGCTTGGCTCTTTTTCGTCAGTTTGTGCAAGCTGCTGGCTATGTTCGCGAATCCCGGAACAAATCGGCGGTAGTATGTGCACAGGCCCAGGAAACTGCGGAGTTCGTGTAGATTGCGTGGCCGGGGCCACTCCTTCACCGCCGTGATTTTGCCTTCATCCGTATGTACTCCGCGGGCGGAAACCGTATGACCCAGATACTTGACCTCTTTTTGGAACAGCGAGCACTTCTTTGGGTTGAGTTTAAGCCCGGCTTTTTGTATCCGCTCGAATACCTCCTTTAGCTTTCCCAGGTGGTCGTCGAAGCTTTTACCAATCACGATTATGTCGTCGAGGTACACCAGACACGTCCGCCAATGCAGCCCTTTTAGCACCCGTTCCATTAGCCGCTCGAATGTTGCTGGGGCGTTGCAGAGTCCAAACGGCATGACGGTGAACTGCCACAAACCATCGCCAACACTGAAAGCCGTTTTCTCCTTGTCTTTGTCTGCAAGCTCTACCTGCCAGCCAGCCGCTGCGTAAGTCGAGCGTGGAGAACCACTGTGTGCCTGACAGCGTGTCCAGGGTGTCATCGATCCGAGGTAGTGGATAACTGTCCTTCTTGGTCACATCATTGAGTTTCCGATAGTCCACACAAAACCGGGTACTGCCATCCTTTTTCTTGACCAGCACGACCGGCGAGCACCAGGGGCCCGAAGAAGGCTCTATGACCTTTTCTTTCCGCATGTTTTCGATCAACTTTGTGACCTCCTCCCTCTTGGCCAGAGGAACTCGTCTTGGCGGTTGGCGAATCGGTTTTGCGCTTCCGGTGTCGATGTTGTGCTTCACTATGGCTGTTCTTCCGCCTGCTTCTGCCGCAAATATTGACCCATAGTGCTGCAGGAGTGACCTCGCCTTCTGTTTCTGCTTGGCCGTCAACTCGCTGCTCCACTGGTTCTCATGCGGTATGGCGTCCATGTTAAAACCGCTCTTCTTATTATTTCCAGGCGGGCTATTCTCGCAATTGACCACTGCTACAGCTTCCTTACACTCGCCAATTACCTCATCTTTCCCGACATATCTGGGTGCATTCAGGGGGTTCAGTATTCTGACTGGTATTCTGCCATTCTTAGGTTCCACTAATGTACGTCCGATGATGATGTTGTCGTGTCCTTGATTCGGTGCTTCTACAACCCACAGCCGACTCGTCCCATCGTCCTCGTCCACCTTTGCCCACACAATCGCCTCGGAGTTCGCTGGTATCCTCCTGTGTTGACACGATACAACCTTCCTTACCGCCACGCTTCGCTCATAGCCGGTGTGCAGCGGGAATTCAACGTTGGCATATCTCAGCACATTTTCCTTCAGGTCCAGCGTAAAACCGTGCCTAATCATGAAATCCACGCCGATAATCACGTCGTTCATTATATCCGCGACGATGAACTCATGTTCCAGGCTGCTGGTGCCGATAGTAATCGTTTTTGTAACTTTCCCTCTTACCGGCGCGCGCTCGCCAGTCGCAGTCCGCAGCTGTATGCCATGCAGCGGTTCCCAGTTCTTCAGCAGCTTCCTTTTTATGATCGAATATGACGCTCCAGTATCCAGTGTCAACACGAACAACTTTCCATCTATCCTTCCTTCAATTGTCAAGCTGCTGGGCTGTCGTTTCAGCTGTGAGACAAGGACGGTGGGGCGGCAGATTGTGGGGTTCAGCTCACGCCCCGTTGGGCTGACCCGTTTTAGTTTAACGACTCGCCGTCCTCAGCCCTGCGTTTGTTGGCTGAGCCTCGATTGTCAGTATTCCTCGCTTCAGGCGATTGCGATCGAGAACGGGAACGCCTCTTTCGTTGGCGGCAGTCTCGTGATATGTGGCCCTGCTTGCCACATACCCAGCAAACAACTTTAGAGGAGACCACCCGTGGCCTGCCCGGTGGCTCAGAGCTTGTTGCCTGGATCGCAATGTCGTTGTCCGGCTGGATCTGGCGTATCCTTGCAGGTGCATACCGAGTGCTCCCAATCCATGTCGCCTCGTATGTCATCGCGCTGGTCACCGTCTCCCTAAATGTCGGCTTACCCATCATCAACGCACTGCGACGTGTCTCCGGATCATGAAGACCTTCAATAAACGACTCAATCTTCATCCTCTCGAGATCATCAGCGCCGAAGGACGGGTAGCACAGCTGTACGAGCCGCTCAATGTCTGCTGCATATGCCTGCAGCGCCTCGTTGGCTCTTTGCCTGCGGTTCTTCAGCTCACAGTAGTACAGCGTTCTGTTGTGCTCGTCGCTGTACTTCGCTGCCAACGCCCTTATGACGGTCTCGTACTCACTTCTTAAACATTCTGGAACTGATTTTATTACCTCAGCCGCAGCACCTTTTAGAGCCAGCGCCAATCTCCGACCTTTCCTTACATCGGTCCACTGATTTTCCAGAGCAGCCAGGTCGAATTGTAGCTTGAATGTATCGAACGGCGTAGTCCCATCATAAGTAGGCACTTCTGCTCGGGTGGCAACACTTTCCGGAACCGGCGGCAACCATTCTCGCGGCTGTACCTCCCTAAGCTGCTCGTCCATTTTTCTGTTCATCGAATCTTCCAGACTGTCAACTCGTTTGTTCAGGGAATCGTCAAGATCGCCAACACGTTTGTTCAGGGAATCATCCAGGTCGTCGACTCGTTTATCCAAATGTTCCACTCGAGTTCCCAGGTGCTCCACCTTCACATTCAGCTGGTTGGCGATTTCTTCCACTTTCTGCTCCCAGCGCGCAGAATTTTCCTGAAGCTTGTTTTCCATTCGCTCTGCCATTTCCCGATTTGCAGTCTCGACTTTTGCCGAAATTCCGAGATTCGTAGTTTCCAGCTTCGCTGCCATCTCTTGATTCGCAGTTTCCATTTTCGCTGCCATCTGCGTCGACATTTCGCGATTTTCATTTTCCATTTTGGCTGCCATTTCACGGTTGGAAGTCTCGAACATGCCTTTAAGTGCAACCATTAGCTGGCTCATGTCCAATGCTTGTGGTGGCGCAGCCGCTGCAGCCGTACTTTGCATCGACGCAGCACCCGCAGGCGATTCCTCCACTTTGGCCGACGAATCTAGCTCCTGCGTCCCGAACTCGTGCGCAGTCCAATCAATGCCTCGTGATTCACACGCCTCTCGCAAGCGCAGCTGCAACTCCACCTTTCCGCTAGCAGTCGGCAAATTCCAAGCGGCCAGCTCCTTCTTCAGCTGGTCCACCTTCAGTTGCTCCAGTCTAACCATGTCTGCGTTTTATAATTAATTTTTATTTTTTTTTACTTTCAGTAACACAATCCCACTTCTGACACCAAATGTTACGAATACCAGTTCTAGTGGGCTAGTACGTATCTCTGGATTGTGCAATTTAAAATAACAACACACTTAATTTCTCAAACGCAGTCAATAAAATAAACCAACAGTCACTTTATTTCACAACTTTCACACTTTACGGTCTTTACACTTAATTATTTTCTTAATTACTCCGTGTGGCACCTTCACTAGTCAAAATCAGACTGACTCGCGGCGCCGCACCCGGCTGTCTTTTATACCTGTCCGGCCATCGCGCAGATCGTTCTCGCACATTCCGGAGTGGACTAAAGGTTTCCATGATGATCGCGACCATCATTGCCAGATTGGACTAAAAGTTGCCATCATTGTCGCGGCCGTCGTTGCCAGATTGAATTATAGCACGGCGCGTAGCGACAGGGTTGCTTTGCACAGCGACAAACTGTCTTATCGTTAAAATACATTCATTCTTTTCGGATAAAAATCATAACAACACATCAAGCAAGTGCATCCAGCAATGCCACGCCAGCGAAATTGTGTCCGGGGGTGCTTGGAAGCACGAAATTTTTGCTGGGCTCCGGCTGGGCACCTATGACGGTCACCACGGTGCCGTCTGGTGTTTGGACGTCGACTGGATACGTCGAAGCTGATATTCGGCGCTGGTGATATGACCACTAACAGTCAAACCTAAATTGGAGCGTTAGCGGCAAGCAACTGTCAAAATTGCTTCATGCCCATACAAAATGTATGGGGCAAACTGCAATTGAAACTCTCTGACGCTGCGCTATTCGAATTTCCAATTTTGACAAGGCGTTAGCGGTTGAAGTTGGCTGCGACCAACAAAAACGCCTGTAATTTATATTTGATTTGATTTAAGTTGTGAGGAATTTATTCAAATAAGAGGTAAGTTTTGCAAAATAATAATAATTTGTTGTTTTTTTGGCAACTAAACAGATATTTTTTTACATTTCATGATTTTAACAATCCCAACGCAACGCTTCAATTTCGGTATGCCGAGCGTTGCGTCAGAAAACGCAACGCTCAACGCTCCAATTTAGGTTTGACTGTAAGATTTGGGATGTAGAGTTTAGTACTGTAATCGCGTCCATACCGGCCAAGTCGTCGGTGCGCACCTGCAATTTCAGTTACTCTGGCAATCAGGCAGCTTATTCGACGGACAAGGCTATGGGTCAGAATTCGGAACTGTTTGTGATTAATGTGCGCACCGCTGACTCCAGTATAGCAGAGCATAATCCCATTCTGCGCATACCCATTTTGCAGCGAAAGATCACGTCAATGCTGTGGGGTCCACTGGATGAGACCGTCATCACTGGTGTGTATAAATTGTTGAATGTTGTGAAAAATATGTACTAAAGTTTATTTTTGTAGGTCATAATAATGGACAAATTTCTATCTGGGACATACGCAAGGGCGGCAATTCGGTAAACGACCACACAGCCGGCATCAATGATATGCAATTGAACAAGGACAGCACCATGTTTGTCACGGCCTTAAAGGAGACTTCGGCAAAGTTGTTCGACTCTAAGCCTAGGCGTATACGGAGACACAGGCCGCGCAACACAGCACAAGGCAGCGCAGCGAAAATTAAACTTTGTGAGGCAGAAAATATGTGAACTGCGTATACGAATCTCGTAAAACCAGCACACGTGTTCCGTATTCATTCCATAAACCCAGCAATATGAGTTATTTGTCTGAATTAGACTTTAAAATAGAACCTATACAATATAATATGGGTGTAATATCGGCTGTTCACGCACTTTTTCAATTAGTTCTTAAATTTTTGCAAGCTAACGTGTCGGCTGCGCGTAGGAAACTGTATTTCAACTACAACGCGACGCAGTTGTGCGCAGGCACGTCTCTCCGCCGCACGCGGCTATGTCGCTGTATACGCCGTTATACGAGTATACGCAGTATATCGTACGGTACTGCGTTATTTACAAAAAACTAAACTGCGTTGAGTTGTGCTGTGTTGCGCGGCCTGCGTCTCCGTATACGCCTAGGCTAAGTCTCTGATGTGTGTGTGTATCACGTCTCCGCATGCTGCTTCGGAGCAGAGAACGGGTGTGTGTCACCACTGTACCCAAGGTATATTAACAAGGTACGTCAGGCTGGGAGCGGCAGCTTTAAATGCTTCTCTTCACCCTCTTATTTGTGAACGGTTGCTCTTTTTGTAGAATAAAGAACCTACTATTAGTGTTAATATTGTTTGTACAACTATACTTTTGTGTACAGATTTAGGTAACACTAGTTGTAACCCCCGAAATTCGGGTGTAAACAAAAAAACTACCATTTCGTTTATGTAACTAATATGTAATATATATTTTTTGTATTATAGTACTTCGTGAAATACTACATTCGCCGTTGTGTTTAATTTATTTGTCAATAATTGCACTTTTATGTCTAATGATGATCGCACCCGACTTAACGCTACATACAATTGGCCATGAGTGAAGCAATCCTCTTTTAAAAATACTCCAACTCTTGCCAAAGTTTGACCTTGCGATTTGTTAATTGTTATAGCGAATGCTGGAATTATTGGAAATTGGCGACGTTTTAAAACAAATGGAAGTTTTGTCTCGCTTGGTTGCAAATTTATGAGAGGTAGTATAAGTCGCTTTCCTTGCGCTTCACCGGTTAAAACTTCGACTCGAAAAACGGCTGCAATTTCTGAGCAATTTGGCAAATTATATCGCCGATCACGATTGCTGCTAAACAACGTCATGCGTAGTCGACGGGCGACTCGATTCTCTTCCCTTGCTTTCCGCTCCTCTTCACGTTCCACCTGTGCCATAAATTTGTACTCACGTGCTAAGGGGTTAATGGTTATAAGCACCTCATGGATACTTTTCATCAAAGCACTGCTACAATTTGAATTGCGTTGTGATCTGATTGCAGTTGCCTGATCCGTGTCCAGTATATAAAGCTGGGCATGGGACGATGATGAAGAATTATCTGCATGAAGTGGCCCTACGCGGTGGTATATTGTCCCATGTATTCGAAAACAGTAAGGGCCTCGCCCTGGTGGCTCTACAATTTGCGCTTCAAAAGATGCGAATCCAAAGGTGCTATTTAGTTGACGAATATTCTCTAAATAGTGGTTTCGCCATGAGTTAAGATCGTTTTTCAAGATCGACTCAAATAATTCTGGCACACGTATTGGTGGTAGTTTTACTTTTCCACCGTGGCAACACGTACCGAAACGATTGTTTGTCTAATGTAAGAAATGAAATACAATTTATCAACACAAATTAACGTAGAAAGGAAAGCATTACCTTTTCGGATACGAAATGCTTCGCATGACAATGTGAACATGCACTGGTCAAGCCACCGAGGTGGCTATAGCTGACCTCTGCAACTACCGCATTTAATGCAATTTTATACAAACTATGCTTTCGGTGTGTACGGCTCTGCATTTAAAGAATATTGAAGAGTATAAGATTTAAATGCCCACATCCGTTACTTAAATTTTTAATTACCTCCTCCTTTCGTCCAGTCAAACTTTTTCTTTTTTTTTCAGTTGGTCTTGCCATTTTTCAAGAAGATTTAAAATAGATTTTTTGTGAAATTTGAATTGGACTCTTAAGAATCACGTAAGAATAATAATGATCAAAATAAAACATAAAAATGCAACATTTTGAACATAGCAGCACTGGCTAGCCTCAAAGAAGAACAAAAGCTTGCCAGAAAATAGAAATTCAAAACAAAACATAAAAATGCAAAATTTGGGACTGGCTAGCATTAAGGAAGAACAAAAGCTAAAGAGAAAAAGAAAATCGAAATTTCAGCCTTTCGCCGGTGTAAGATCACAACAGCATATCATTTTCTCCTAACAATCATCCCCCGCCACGACGATGTGCTTTCGCAAACTCGCTGCAGTGTGCGCAAACAAAGAGCGCAAATAAAACAACGCTGTGGCATGTAAAGTAACGCTCTCACCCACTGTTGCCAACTTAGTGCTTTTCGCATTAAAATTTGTGCTTTTTGGAAATGAAAACGCGAAAAATATAGAGTTTGGTGCTTGGTGCGTTTCTAGTGTTTATTTTTATTTCAAAGACACAAAGATTAATTCATTCTTGGAAAAAATGTAAGTGGAAAAACGCGTTTGTTTAGCGTTTGTTTTAGTGCCTTCTGAAATAGAAAAGTTGGCAACCGTGCTCTCACCACATGCGTGTGTGGAACGTGTGGGTTCCATGCACGATTTTGATTGTTTGCTTATTCCCATCTTCTTGCTCAAGCGCACAGCTTTCTGATTGGATTTGATAAACGTAAAGAGCAATGCTGTTTCCAATAGGGAAATTAATGCAATTTTCGATGCAAATATCTCCCGATAAGCTTTATCAATCCACATTTTGACAGTTTTGTGCAAATATGCTCATTAAGAGCTTTAAAATGATGTATCATATGATATTGTACGATGTGTGGATAGCGAGATCTCAGCGCCCTTATTCAAATAAATATATAGATTGTAAAAAACATGTACGCGAAATATAGCCCATGACACCCGCCTGATACGCAATAAAATATATTGTGGAATACAAATGAAAGAATGAAATAAATTGAAATTGGAAATTTTATGTGTTAGCAATTTGTGCGAAATTGTATGTTCTTTTTCTAATTCTGTTCAGCTTGCTGAAGAAGTAAAACAACATGCTGCATTTTATTTAATGCAGCATGTATTTTAGAATAAGGAACCTAAACAAAAATTTAAAACAAAAACAATTGAGAAAAAGATTTTACGTAAATAAAAAATGATCAAAAACTTTTCGATAGAAATTAACATTACATTTTTATTTTTGAATGGGCAAAAATGTATAAGACATTCAGCAACACGATAACAATTAATACCAAAATATCTTTGTGGCATTCTATTAAAACTATATGTTGCTAAAAACAAGAATTTTCTTTTAATCATAACATTTGCCCTACACAAACGCAGTTTTTACAGTTTGAGGAACAAATACTAAAAGATGCAACCAACAATTCATTCCTAACAAAAAGCAACTCTGATTTGGCCCCCTTATTTTGACGGCTCTCTGAGCCTGGCGTACCTTGTTAATATACCTTGCACTGTACCTAGTTACTGTTGTTAAACCGGTTTTTCTATTCTTTTCCGCAGATTCAGGTGGCCATTAAGTGCCTCTGCCGTGAGCGAATGCAGTCAAATCCAATGGAGTTTTTAAGGGAGGCTGCCATTATGCATTCCATCGAGCACGAGAATATTGTTCGGCTGTACGGCGTAATGTTCGCAACGGACCCCCTGATGCTGGTTACCGAGTTAGCTCATTTGCGTTTGCTGCTGGAGTGTCTTAAAGATGCGGGGTTGCGCATGAGTCTTCATCGCCATACCGACGCATTGTGAGTAGAGTCCGACCGATTAATCGGCATCGGCATCGGCATCGGCTAGTATCGGCCAATAAAATTGGTATCGGCATCGGCTAGTATCGGCATCGGCCAAAAAAAAAAGAATCGGCATCGGCATCGGCCTTTTTTGGCCGATGCCACATCGGCCTTTTTTTGCCGATGCCGATGCCGATTATAATACCTTTAATTGCTATGTTGCAATTAAAGCTCGATGCAACAGATGATGATGACACAGAAATTGCAATGTTAAAAGAAAACTTAAAGCAATCATTGTTGAGGCGGTTTGCATTCATAAAGACAAATCTAGAGTTGCTTGTTTCAACACTACTAGATCCTCGTTTCAAAAATAAATATTTCTCTAGTGAAGAAATTCACAGATGCGAAATTTTAATAAATGAACAATTGAATGAAAATGATTGTAATGAAACAGTTCAAACTGCTTCTTCCAGTTCCCCTCATGGAAAAACTCAAAGTGATAATCTGTGGGACTTTCACGATTGTGAAGTTTTATCACAAGGGGTGGAACTGGAAGAAGGCAGTTCGCCTTTAAAAAAACAGTTTGAGGCATATCTGGCGGAACAACGCATTCCTCGAGATTCCAATATTTTCGAATATTGGCATCAAAGTTCCTACTTGCTGTTAAAAAAAGTAGCTAAAAAGTATTTATCTGCACCTGCTTCGAGCGTTGCAAGCGAACAGCTATTTAGTGCCGCAGGTCAATTGTATAGCGATAGACGCACCAATTTACTAGGTGAAAATGCAAACAAACTTCTATTTCTGCATTACAATATAAAACTATTTAATTTTAATTATTAAAAAGAATTAAATTCTTTATTAAATTAAATAATTAAAAATTAAATTAAAAATTAAAATAATTAAATTAAATTAAATAAATAATTATATAGTTCGAATTTAATTATTTTTAATAATCAAAATTAAATAGTTTTATATTGTAAATCAGAAATAGAAGTTTGTTCGCATTTTCACCGAGTAAATTGGTGTGTCTATCGCTATACAACTGACCTGCAGCACTGAATAGCTGTTCGCCTGCAACGCTTGAAGCAGGCCCAGTTACTTTTTAGCTGCTTTTTTAAGGAAATAGCATCTTTGATGCCAATATTCGAAAATATTACAATCTCGAGGAATGCGTTGTTACGCCAGATATGCTTCAAACTGTTTTTATAAAGGCGAACTGCCTTCTTCCAGTTCCACCCCTTGTGATAAAAGTTCACAAGGGGTGGAGTTTTTGGGAGTGGGTTTTTCCATGAGGGGAACTAGAAGAAGCAGTTTGAACTGTTTCATTACAATCATTTTGATTCAATTGTTCATTTATTAAAATTTCGCATCTGTAAATTTCTTCACTAGAGAAATATTTATTTTTGAAACAATGAATTTATGAATGCAAACCAATTGCAAAGCAATTAAAGGTATTGTAATAGATGATAGATACATTGTTAATGTATTCAAATTTTGAATTTTTTTATAATTTTATTTAGTTTTTAATTGTTTATTTTCTTATTTTTGTTTGTTAATTTGTTATGAAATGAAATGTACTGTTATATGTAATAATTCCTTTTGTTATTTAAAAATATAAACTGTGTTTTGATTGAATTCATTCGTGTTGTTTTTTCTATGGAATCGGCATCGGCATCGGCTTCGGCATCGGCATCGGCATCGGCGATTCTCGGCCTTTTGACCGATTAATCGGCATCGGCCTGAGAATTGGCCGATGCCGATTAATCGGCATCGGCATCGGCCAAAAAATTTGGTATCGGTCGGACTCTAATTGTGAGTTAGCTATGCAGATATGCAATGGCATGCGTTATATGGAAAACAAAAGATTAATTCACAGGTGAAGACGAAGGTGCAATGTGCTTCTTAGTGGAGTGGTTTGCAAAATGGTTGGGATGAATACAAATTACTGTTTATATTCTATTGTAGACATCTTACAGTGGCTCATCTGGAAGGGCTTCCCAGTTCGAATCGGTAAAAATTGATTATACAAAGATACTTAATCTGCTAATTCGCTGCCGATTGGTGCTTTTCTGTTTAGCATTAGCACTGGAGAGCAATCTGCAGGTCCCCATATCCAACCAACTTTTGTATTTATCCAAAAGCGTGTAAAGAGTAACGAAAAATACAAAACAAACCTGGCGATGTTTGGAAGTAAGATCAATAACAAAATATATGTCAGAACCAGAAGAAATCGACAAAGGCATTTTTATTCATAACGCGGGGGGTTTTAAAATTGTTAACAAAAAACTTCTGCATAGAAAGTTATAGCGCTCGAGGGTTATTTGTTGTATTTTTCAAGTGCTACGTGTGCCAACAAGAATTTCAAACTCCTTACACGAAATATAAACAGTCAATTGTAATTGAATTAAAATATGCTAAAATTATGCGCTCAATTCTTCCGTAAGCACTTTGATTTCGGTCGCCCAATTGCCAACTCCTCGATTTCTTCAGTTCGCATGCCAGCCAACTCCTGTCTAGCTTACAAGAAGGAGTTGCTTTCTGCACAAGGCGAATTAATACAGGTGACTTCGTTGAATCAGCTGATTTGATTTTTTTGTGGTGGAAAAGGTCTAGATTGTCAAAATGCCTGTGTAAAACTGTGACAGTTTAAAAATGCAAACAAAAAGCTTTGTTCTGATTGGCTGATTTTGACAATCTAAGCCCAGAAAACAAAAACAAAATACATTGAAATTTTGTTGCTGCCCTTACGCTATCACCTGTATGAATTCGCCTTGCTTTCTGCAGCAACACGGGTTGACTCAGCATGGCTGCCAATTGTGCAGCATTGGGTGCACATAATAACAGGGCTATTCTGGCAAATACAGTTGAAAGACTTTCAAAAGATTATTGAAAAATATTTTGAAAGACTGAATGAAAGCTTTTAGATATTCCAACGAAAAAATCTTTCGGAAAAAGCTCTAAAATTCAACACTCGAGTTGAAAAGCTGTTTTCTGTCTGTTTTGACTTTTGTCTGTTTTGTTTACATTCGGCGAACAGCATTGCCAGCCAACTCTTTTTCTGTGAAATTTGAAGCATTTTTGCAATGATGAAAGAAAATTATTTTTCCAATTTTCGTTATGATTTTCTTTTTAATTACAGATGTGTTTATCAGGATATTTTGCAGTTACGTATTTCTTTTTAGAAAAGACAAAAACTGGTGTAAAAATATGAACTAAAATTAATTGTTTTATTTTTTATGTGATGTTAATGATGTTATCAGATTTAACCTTAATGTAATGAACAGCATATGAAGATGTGCCATATAACAAACACTTTCGGCCGATTTATATTATGTACTTTTGCTGTTAATTGGTGTATTTTTACGTTTTCTTTCATCCTTCATCAAAATCTCACATTTGTAAACCAAGTGCTCTATTCGATGCTGGCAATACTGTTGGCAAATGAACCGTCCGTCCGATTTGACAATGAACCGTCCGTCCGATTTGACAATGAACCGAACAAAAACACTAACAAAATACACGTGAATTTTTTCTCTCTTTCCTGCCACTACCTTGTTATTGTGCCATGCAAAAATTCAAACAACATTTCAAAAATTTCAAAAACCAAACACAAACAAACCAAACAAAAAATTTCTAAAATTTCAATCAATGGCTGAAGAAATCAAGCTGAAGTAAGTAAAAATTAAAAAAGTAATTGCATTCTTTTATAAAATATGTCCATATATATTTCATAGGCATACAAGGCTGATTATATCGTTTCTTTTCACAACACAAACACAACGCACGTACTTTTTTCAAGCTGAAAGACGACCCCAAAAGCACATCTTTCAAACTGTCTTTCATGATACGGAAAAAAGCTTTCAAGATAGTTGCTAGAATAGCAAATTGTCTTTTGAAAGATTTTTGTACTTCGAAAGATTGAGGTGAGTCGAAAGATAGTTGCCAGAATAGCCCTGTAACATAACAAATAACATAAAAACATAACAAAGTTTATAGGATGTATGCATTTTTTATTGAAATAATTGACAATTATGAAAATAATAACATAACAAAGTGTAAGCGGTGGCCACTCCGTCGCATCCGCAAGACGGATGGCAACGCCGTCGACAGAAAGCAGTAGTAGAGCGGGAGTCTTCACGTGTGCGTGTTCAGACGAATTCGAGCAGACGACTTGTGAAATAAATACTTTTGCTTTTAATTTGATTCTTTTACCTTTGTAGTTTTACAATAAATCGATCAGTTTACAGTTCAGAAGTGGGATCTGAGGTCCGCGCGGAGGACTTGGATTTCCTGTTGGCGACGAGGTTTCCTGACGCCGGACGAGCAGCGAGGTGCTCGCACGCACTTCCCCGAAAACGGACGGCGGAGTCCCGCCGGCGCAACAGAGTGCTCGCACGCACCATCACGACAACGAGCAGCGAGGTGCTCGCACGCACTTCCCCGAAAACGGACGGCGGAGTCCCGCCGGCGCAACAGAGTGCTCGCACGCACCATCACGACAACGAGCAGCAAAACGAAAATTGGCAGCAGCGCCAACGCGATCGAGTGCTCGCACGCACCACCACGACAACGAGTAGCGAAACGAAAATTGGCAGCAGCGCCAACGCGACAGAGTGCTCGCACGCACCACCACGACAACGAACAGCGAACGAAAATTGGCAGCAGCGCCAACGCGATCGAGTGCTCGCACGCACCATCACGACAACGAGCAGCAAAACGAAAATTGGCAGCAGCGCCAACGCGACAGAGTGCTCGCACGCACCACCACGACAACGAACAGCGAACGAAAATTGGCAGCAGCGCCAACGCGATCGAGTGCTCGCACGCACCACCACGACAACGAACAGCGAACGAAAATTGGCAGCAGCGCCAACGCGATCGAGTGCTCGCACGCACCACCACGACAACGAGTAGCGAAACGAAAATTGGCAGCAGCGCCAACGCAACAAAGTACTCGCACGCACCACCACGACAACGAGCAGCGAAACGAAAATTGGCAGCATCGCCAACGCGATCGAGTGCTCGCACGCACCACCACGACAACGAGTAGCGAAACGAAAATTGGCAGCAGCGCCAACGCGACAGAGTGCTCGCACGCACCACCACGACAACGAGCAGCGAAACGAAAATTGGCAGCATCGCCAACGCAACAAAGTACTCGCACGACAAGCAAAAGGAAAACGAGCATGCGAACGTCGAAGATAAAAGATTTGAAGGTAGACCGCTTAAAGTTTTGTTTGCGTGAAAGGCAGTTGCCTACGACGGGCACGCGGGACCAGTTAATACAGCGGCTGAATATGTTCGAGCAGTCGGACGAAATCGCGTTGCCCGAAGCGGAGGCAGACGAGCAACCAGCGGAGGTGGCGACGGTGGCACAGCTCCAGGACGACATAAAGCAGCTCCGCGATATGGTGGCGCAGCTTATGCAAGCGCAAAGCAGCAACGACAACACTCGCGCCGCGCAGCCGGTGGGTGCAGACGCTGGGCAGGCCGCAGCGCTGCCAGCAACGAACGACAGCACAATCGCGACCAGTGACTGCGCAGCCGCGCCGCCATACGCGAATGACTCGGTGGGCTCCACCACACGGCACGCCTCGGTGAGAGAAATCGCCGACACCCTTCCGGACTTTGACCCGACGAACGACGCCAGCATCACGGTGGACCAGTTCATTGACCGGGTCAACAAGGTGGTCGAAACATACCAATGGGATGACCGGTTCCTGCTGCTGGCCATCTATACGCGGCTAAGAGGGTTTGCCAGATTGTGGCTGGATGCGTCGCCGGTCTTGCATAACAGGTGGGCCGATTTTGCCGACGCATTGCGGGCCGAGTTTGGCACGACTCCCGATGAAGCGGAGGTCCATTATGTGATGGCCAATGCGGCGAGACGGCCGAAAGAAACAATCAAGGAATATTGTTTCCGCATTTCTTCGCTAGGCGTTCGCTACCACCTGAGCGAAGCCGCCGTGATACGCTACGCCAGGTCCGGGCTGAAGCACCGGGAGCTGCAGCAGAGCCTCGCTGCAGTGAAATTCAGTTCTATGAAGCAGATGAGGGACGCCGTCGAAGACTACTTCGCCAATCGTGGCCGGCTATACGACCCAAAGACCGAGCAACCGACAAAGCGGGAAGAGCCCAATGCGAAGACGGACGATGCAGGCCAGCAAAGTGGGCCCAGAGCGCAGTTAAAGTGCTACAACTGCAATAAACCGGGGCATTTTGCAAACAAATGCCCATTGCCACAAAAACGTCATCGCTGCACGACGTGCGGCAAAGTGCACCCGAACGATGCAAATTGCAACGAGACCCCAGCGGTCTCACGACGATTGGGCGCGACGGATTTGGACGAATGCTTCCAAAAGATCGTCTACATACAATCACTGCCGTACACCGCATTCATCGACACGGGCAGCCAGTGCAGCATCATCCGCAAGTCGGGGGCCGAACGGGTCAACGCAGAGCGACGTCAGTGCTGCATGCAGATCAGAGGTATCTGTGGGGGAGTACGTATCCTCACCCAAGCAATCATCGTGGACGTAACCATCGACGAGGCTGTCATCACAGCACAACTCTACATTGCTGACGACGGATTGGGCCAACAAGACATCCTACTAGGCCAGGACGTAATCGTTAACGCTAACACCACAGTGAAAACCGAGAGTGGACGCACCGTGTTCCGGAACAGACGAGCAGTCCAGCAAACGGTAGGGCCTGCGGCAAACTTTGCGACCCTGTTGTCTAATTTCAGTGAAGGACCAGAACGGGACAAGATGGGCGGTCTCCTGGAAGAATGCGCTGAGGTGTTCTCCAGCGGACTTAATGACATCGGGAAAAGAGAGAGCAACCAAGTCACCGCCCAAGCACCTTATCGAATCCCTGAGCCGAAACGTTGCATTGTCAACCGGATGATCGACGAGTTGCTGCAGTACGACATCATAACCGAGTCCACATCCGAATACGCCAGTCCGGTGGTATTAATCAAAAAACAGAGTGGAGGCGATCGACTGTGCGTCGATTATCGGCGCATTAACAAGCTCATGAAGAAGGAAAACTTTCCCGTTCCTAACATCGAAGAACGGCTGCAGGAGGCGAAGCGGTACCGGTACTTCTCGTCCTTAGACTTGAATAGCGGGTACTACCAGATAGCCATGTCACCGGAAAGCCGAAAGTTTACGGCATTCATCACCACCGACGGCCTGTACGAGTTCAAGCGACTTCCGTTCGGGCTGAAGAACGCACCCGCCGTTTTCAATCGTCTCATGGCAGAGCTGCAGAAGCGGGTACGGAAAGACGACATGCTCCACTACATGGACGACATCCTCGTTGGTAGCAACTCCTTCGACGAGATGTATGCGAAGCTGTCTCGTATACTTCTCGTGCTCCGCTCGTGCGGGCTCACATTGAACGTGAACAAATGTGAGCTTTTCAAGCAGACCGTGACATTCTTGGGGCACCAGTTACATCCTGCCGGCATCAGCCCCGGCGAGATCAAAACCAACGCCATCGCCAACTTTCCGCCGCCGAGAAACGTCACAGAGGTACGCAAATTCTTAGGTCTCAGTGGCTACTTCCGCAAGTTTGTGGCGGGATATTCAATCATCTCTGAGCCACTGCGGAAGCTGCTGCGCAAAAACGTCAGTTTCGAATGGGGGTCACCACAAGACTCCGCCTTCAACGAGCTAAAACGCCACCTAGCCTCGAACCCAATCATGGTCAGCTACCGCGTCGACGCTGAACACGAACTACACACGGACGCTAGTTCTATCGGCCTCGCTAGTGTCCTGATGCAAGTGGAAGACGGGCAGCCCCAGCCGGTCGCCTACTTCAGCCGATCCACCACCGAAAACGAAAAACGGTTCCACAGCTACGAGCTGGAAGCCCTAGCCGTGGTTGAATCATTGGAGAGGTTCCGATATTACGTCTACGGAAAGAAGGTCAAGGTTATCACTGACTGCAGCGCTTTACGAACAACGATGGACAAACGCGAACTCATACCACGCATCGCGCGATGGTGGTTGAGAATTCAAGACTTCGACATGGAAATTCTTCACCGACCGGGTTCTCGAATGGAACATGTGGACGCGCTGAGTCGCGCTCCTTACGAAGAAGCCCACGAATTAGACACCGCCGACCTGAAAATCTCCAAAACGATCATCGACGAAGCGGACTGGCTGTTCAGCATCCAGTTGCAGGATGCCAACATCAAAAATATTGTCACCGAAATGCAGTCCGGCATGCAACCCGACTATGCCGATTACGTCATCGAATTAGGTCGCTTGTACCGAAAATGCAACAACAAGCTACTGTGGGTCGTGCCGAAGCAGCTACGGTACCACATCCTTTACGAATGCCACGACAAGGCCGGACACATGAGCGTTGACAAGACGGTCGACCGCATCCTCAACCTGGCTTGGTTCCCCCGCATGCGAAATTACGCCAAGAGCTACATTAAGTCCTGCGTCGCATGTGCTCTGTACAAACAACCGGGTGGCCGGAAAGAGGGCGAATATCACCACGTCGACATTAAACCCATTCCCTTTTCCACGGTCCACATCGATCATTTGGGTCCGTTCCCCAAAAGCTCCAAGCGGAACGAACACGTATTCGTCCTAGTGGATTCGTTCACGAAATTCACCATCATCCGCGCTGTTAAAAGCACGGCAACCAGCTATGTCCTCCAGATCTTGCTTGAGGTCACGAGCTATGTGGGAATGCCGGAGCGCATTATCTCCGATCGAGGAACATCGTTCACCTCGAAAGCGTTCGAAAAGTTTTGCCGAGATAACAACGTCAAACACACTCTCAACGCAGTACGCACGCCCCGCGCCAACGGCCATGTTGAGCGCGCGAATCGAATAATTTTGTCCATGCTGTTGCCTTCCACCGATGACGAGAGACGATGGGATGACAAGATACGCCAGATCCAGTGGAGCCTTAATACCATGACCAATAGGACGACGGGACGCACGCCTCACCAGCTGTTGTATGGGTACACGCCACGCGACATTACCCAAAACCAGCTAATCCAAGCCCTGCAAGACGACCACATGGAGGCGATGACCGGCGCTGAGTTGCAGGAACTCCGTGCCGACACCGCCAGTCGAGTGAACGAGCTACGAGCGCAGGCCAAAGTGCGGTACGACGCCAAACGCGCGCGGCCTAAAACCTACCACGAAGGTGACATCGTCCTGGCCACGAACGAGCCGGTAAGCACCGGGACATCGCGCAAGTTGGAGCCGAAATACAAAGGACCCTTCGTAATCAGCAAGGCCCTGCCGAACGACCGGTACGTCATCGAGGACCTGCCACATGCCCAGCGTACTCAACGACACTACACCTCGGTCTACGCATCCGACCAGCTGAAGCCATGGTGCCAGCTGCCACCGGACGATGCCGACGACTCTGATCCCGAGGATGACCTGCCGCCGGACGCTTCGTGCGAGGACGCTACGAATGGTCAGGAAAGCCGACTGTAAGCGGTGGCCACTCCGTCGCATCCGCAAGACGGATGGCAACGCCGTCGACAGAAAGCAGTAGTAGAGCGGGAGTCTTCACGTGTGCGTGTTCAGACGAATTCGAGCAGACGACTTGTGAAATAAATACTTTTGTTTTTAATTTGATTCTTTTACCTTTGTAGTTTTACAATAAATCGATCAGTTTACAAAAGTTTATAAGATGTATGCATTTTTTATTAAAATAATTGACAATTATGAAAATAACTAGCTGACCCGGCGAACTTCGTCCCGCACGACATGTTTTGTTTTCTTATAATGAAATACGCGAGATGGCGAATCTATGGTGATGCAAATTGACGAAGAAAACCAACTAAAGGAAGAGAAGGGAGATACCGATTAACGCAATCGAGGCCCTCAAATAAGCAATGTTGCTGCTAAGTTTGGAAATGGATTGCGCTTGAACCAGATTTAAATTATATTGGCAGGGCCACGCCCCCTTATTCAATACCCGCACAATGCCCTCTTTTGAAGGAGAAAATGGTAGATTCGTACTAAGTGTCATTGCTGAGCGACTTATAGTTCAGCGAAATATTTGGGTCACAAAAAATGTGCCACGCCCCTTGTCCAACGCCCATCAAGTACGCTTACCAGTAGAATGACTCATCTATGGGTCGACACTATACCAAATTTCAATGCTGTGCGCCTTACAATTTCAAATATATTGCATTATTAAGATTTGGCTTGTATGGGTGGTGCCACGCCCCCTTGTCCAATACTCGCCCCATTCGCTCTGTCGAAGGACATGACTAAATAGTAAGTTCGTAGTGAATTTAATTGATGTGTGACTTATGGTTCCAAAGTTATTATCTGAAAATGTGCAAAATTCACGGTCAAATATGGAATGAATTTTCCGACTTTTCCAATAGATTTTCCGGAATTTTCTTCTCGCACGAACCTGAACCGACTTAATACGAATCGAACAAAACAAACCCCATGAAAATCGGCCGTTCCGTTTGAGCGTGATGCGATCACACACATACTGCCACTCTCTTTTATATACATATATAGATAACATGCATCGAGAAAATGTATGCATCTCCTATTGAAATGATTGACAATTATGAAAATAATAACATGCATCTTATTAATACGCCTTTTTCTAAAATAATACGAAAGACAAGCTACCTCTAAATTGCAACTTTGCGATTTGTTCTAACTTCAACGCTACCACACTGTTGAACCTTAACAGCCAATAGGTCTGTTTGGTAACGAATAATTTGTACGAATCTACGGGAAATGGAAACAGCAAAGAAATTGTGCGTTCGCAAGTCTGCTGACCCACAACCGTCTTGCTAAGCTTTTCCTGCTGCAGCTGAAAAGGAAAAATCGCAGATTGAGCGCAACGAACCATTTGCTTTTTGCATTAATATTTTTTACTGGAAAAGTTCCCAAATAGACCTATTCACTGATCCAGTATACGACGCCATGACACCTCACACAGATTGTGTATGTGAAATGCAAAAAATGGTAAAAAAATCGCTTCCCCTCTGTTCACGTCGCTGCTCGCCGTCACCGCGCATCACCTATAACATAAAATAAATATAAATAAATATGTTGTATATAAATAATAAGCAAGCACATCTCCTCTTCCACCTTACTTACTTACCTTTCTGCATTTCCCATATGCCTTACCCCTACTTACCATCATCAGTTATCCCCACTCTTATACAGTCCTTGTATACTTACCCTATGTACTCCCCTATATACTTACCGACGGCATCCCTCGCTGTCCTAAACGGTGCTTGCGCGGCTGACGGCAAACTTCACTCATCATCCGATCACCGACGAGTACAACACGCGATCCGTGACAGCCTGTTCATCAACATCACAAACACAGCATATTTCACAAACCATCCACTAAACGCAAACTCCATTAGACCACATATATTCTACAAGATAAACACCACGTTGGATTCACAGTTTAAACGAAACAACTTAACACCAAACATTTTATACATTGTACATTTACACCAATCTTAACACCAAACATTTTATACATTGTACATTTACCATAATTAATATTGTCATCACATTGTTAACACGCAATCATCCATTGTATACACGCAACTTAAATCATATATGACATCCACTGAAGTAACACAAAATAAAGTTTTATAGCGTTTTGAAATCAGCTTTGTGTCATTATTGAGTACGCGTTCGCCGAAATCTCTGTGACGCGAGCATTGGTCCTTCGACGCCAAATACGATTTGAAACTGGCACATAAACAAAAACTAAAAGTGAACAAAATAAAGGAAAACACAGTGACAAAACACGACCAAACAAAGAAAGTGCAAAGTGACAATACACAAGCAGTATAAAATATAAAAACGAGTACAAGTGCATAAAACAAAATATTAATCACATAGAAAACAATTAAAAACACACCACACAGTGATTGAAACAATAACAATAACTACCCACAAAATCCCTTTAAACGCGCAAACGAAAAATAATAACAATTATAAACACAGGCACAAATAAGCACACGATCACCAATAACAACCACATAAGGAGCACAGTGAACAACGAAAACACGAGCAACAATAACCACAAGGAGAACAGCAGAGCAACGGTCAGCAGCGTGGGAGTAGCGGCAAATACAACTGCAGCGAGCGCTACGTGGGAGCCACTTACGTTAAGTATTGTCTGTCCCTGCGACAATACCGGCTGTAAGTTGCTTTGTTTCATTTTTTATAACGAGCGGTTGGATCCCTACCCTGTATATCATCTATATACAGAACCAACCAGCTCGTCGGTTGTAGTCGCACTGGTAGTCGTAACATACCTTGCATGTGTACATTATCCCATATGTACATATGTAAATAGTGTCGCTGACCTCTCAGTGCAGTTCCACATACTTACAGTGGCACTACATGAACCTCTTTATGTAGTACACTGAAGAGTAAAAAATAAGTTGTGGAACAATTTTGCTAAAACATAATTTCTTAACGTCTTTAAGAAAATTAGCCTTAAGCTTTTGCATTCCCATTCCTTTGGGCAAATTTGTTCGTTTCTCTACGCAAAAACTCACAATAGATTTTTTCCCCAAAAATCCTTACATTTTCTTCTTTTCATTACAAAATTCTTTCGTGTATTCACTCAAATCCCCTCTGAGGTGATACACTTCGAAAAATTGCTTGCACTTTTCGTGAATGTGCTCCACTTTGCGACATTCCTAGTCGGTTTTGTGCAACATTTGTTGTCAATTCAAATATCCTTTGAATTCTTTTGGTGTTTTTTCTCGACTCCCATATCCATCAACCATCGATTTATTTGTTTATTTTAATTCTAAATTATTCTGTATTTCGACATGTCAATTCAAAAATCATTCGAAGAGTCTCATGTTCTTTCCAAGAACATTTTTAATTTCGAAGCGGACAATTTGGTCCACTTTTGTTCCAAATTCTCTTCTGTTCCTATCGAAGAGTTAACGCCCGCAGTCCTCAAAGCGTATTTAGCCGATCTCAATGGCTATTATGCGGATCTAAAGGCAGCTTTTTCACAAGTCGGCATCACCCCTGATGACGACCTGCCTAAAACTTTCAAAATGATCGCTCGCTCCAAAATGGAACTGTGCCGAGAACGAGTTTACGAAACCATGGCCCAGATTTCGGACCTCATGGACGCTCAGCAACCTCCTCTCGCTGAAACCACTCGTCCAGCAGAAATCCCCTTCCCTTCTGCAACAGAGCAGGCAAGTAATTCTATTTGCCTGAATGTCCCTCCTTGCGACACCGAAATCTTCTCCGGTGGGTATGAAGAGTGGCCGTCCTTCCGCGACATGTTTTCGGCGGTTTATATTAACCACCCGAAACTCACCTCTGCCCAAAAGTTATATCACCTCCGATATAAAACGACCGGAAAGGCTGGTGCCATCGTTAGGCAGTATCCATTGAGCGATTCTAACTTCGAATTGGCATGGAATGCGCTGAAGTCCCGATTCGAAAATCGGCGCATTCTGGTTGACAAACAGGTCAACACGCTCTTGAGCCTCCCTCAAGTAGCTGTTGAAGACAGTGAAGCGCTGCAAAGCCTTCAAAATGCAATAAACAATTCTCTGTCCGTCTTATCTTCTCAAGACGTCTCGACAGAGGGTTGGGACCCGATCCTGGTCTATATTTGTTCAACAAAACTCCCGGAAGAGACTTTATCCCTGTGGGAACAGTCCCTTAGTTCCCGAAAAGATCTTCCAACTTGGGAGCAAATGAACACTTTCTTGACCAGCAGATATGAGGTCGTGGAAAGGCTAAATCTTATGAGGCCGACCAAGTCCGTGTTTTCTCACAACCGGGATCATAACAGAGCTCAAAACCTAGCTGAGAGCAGATGGACTTTCCTCTGTCCGGTTTGCAGCGCGGCTCATGCGCTCAAACTATGCCCGAAGTTCAAAAAGTTATCTGTTTATGATCGAGTAAAGGCAGTACGAGCCCACAACTTGTGCACAAACTGCTTGTCCCATACTCACTTGAAGCGGGATTGCACAAGTAGACACACTTGTTCGCAATGTCAGAAGCAGCATCATTCTATGCTTTACTTCGCTTCTGGCACAATCCCAAATCGGCAAAGAGACGCCAGCTTACCAATTTTCACGACTCAGCCTCGGAGTCCATCAAACAACTCATCCGTCTCGAGAAAATCCCGGAGTTCTCAAGATGAGTCATCTTCCGTTACCTCGCGAAGACGGAAAAACCGTCCTGTGCAGTCCCTTAGCACGACGGTTAAGGAAACAGCCCTTCTCCCCGTGTCTGAATATAGACCGTTTGGGCACATCGCAGCCGAAGCGCAACCCCCGCGCAGCATTCATCCCCGATCAGCAACAAGCCGTAGACGACGACCACAGGAATTTAGTCCGACTCACTCGCCTCACCTCTACAACGCATCTCGTCCGCACGCGAATCAACATCACCCTCGCGACAGCAGCTACAGGCAACGGACATCTGAGCCAAGGCTCCAGCCTAGCAAATTGCGCGGACACCGAGTTCGGACCCTTCCAACCTGAGCCATCCAAGCCCTACTGGAGCTCCGGGGGGTCCCATCAATGCACGAGTGCATCCGGCCCCAGGATGTTTAGATCGCTAAACACTGCCGGCCACGCAGCTCTTAGCAATTAATATTGTCCATATTATTGTATTGGGTTTGTCAATTTATGTATTTATACGTACGGATGGCAACCCTGGCCATCCCGAAGGGAGCTTGCGCGACCGGCGGGCACTCGATGTACGAACTCCGGCTAACGAGCACCGATCCCCCGCGATCAAGCGTAAAAACTAAACCTAAAACTTAATCTCTAAAACATTTATAAACAAACATTCCACAAATTTAATAAAACATTACACCAAAAACACCGACACAAAACATTTACTTGTTTTTATTTTGGCAATAGTTTGCGCGGCCCTTTCCCCAGAACTAAACATGGTCCTTCGAGCCGGAAGCGACAGATTCTCTCTGCGGTCGCAAAACTTTTTGACCCGGCAGGATGGCTCTCGCCCATTATTACTCAAGCCAAGTTACTCCTTCAAGAGCTTTGGTTGGAGGGCACGGACTGGGACGAATGCGTAAAGCCCGGTTCCCTCATAAAGTGGAATCTATTCGTCAAGAATTTGTCGTCCATCAGCGAGATCGAGATCCCCCGATGGGTACAATTCTCACCTCTGAAGCGAATCCAACTTCACGGATTTTGCGATGCTTCAGAAAAGGCCTATTGCGCAACTCTGTATTTGCGCGCCACTGACAGCGATGGCACTATCTCGTGTCACCTGCTCGTGGCAAAGGGTAAAGTTGCACCTCTGCAGACGGTTAGCCTTCCGCGACTAGAATTGTGCGGCGCCGTTTTACTTTCTCAATTATCCAAATGCCTCACTGAAAATCTCGATGTGAACCCCGAAGACACCTTCTTCTGGTCGGATTCACAAATAGTTCTCGCCTGGCTAGAAAAACCTCCAAGCACTTGGAAGACATACGTAGCCAACCGTACAGCCCAGATTCTGGAAAATGTCGGCAACGCCACTTGGCGGCATGTCATCAGCCATGACAATCCCGCCGACTTGGGCACTCGCGGGTGCAAGCCCCACGATCTTGCAAGAAACCCCCTGTGGTGGAACGGCCCCAAATGGCTTCAGTCACCTGAAGAAGCCTGGCCCAAATCAACTCCCTCCAATGTTGCTCCACCTGAGCAGCGGAAGGTCGAAGTTCATCTCGCTCTGGAGGAACCATCAGATATCCTCGATCGGTTCTCCTCCTATTCTCGCGCGCTACGTGTCCTTGCGTACGCGTTCCGTTTTGTCCATAACGGACTCGCCAAGAGGAGCAACTCTCCCCTCAACTTGAATCCATTCGTTTCCCAGAATGAGATTCAGTTTGTCAATACGAGACTCCTCTCGTTAGCCCAGACACGTTTCCACCACCCAGAACTTACCACGTTGTCCAGCAAGACCCCTCTTCCCCGAAAAAGCACGATTTTGACTCTCAATCCGTTCCTCGATAAGGACGGCCTGATGAGAGTCGATGGTAGATTGGCCCAGACGGCGCTTAGTTACAATGAGCGCCAACCTATAATCCTACCAGAGGCATCTCGGTTCTGCACGTTGTATCTTGAGTTCCTCCACACTCTTCTCTTACACGCAGAACTTCGGCTCATGTTCAGAATGGCTCGTCAAGAGTTTTACATTCCCCGTCTAAAGCCTCAGATCAAGAAGTGCATTCGCCTATGCAAGATCTGCACGGTTCAGAGACAAAAGGTCCGGTCACAAATCATGGCAGCCCTTCCGCCAGAACGTTGCACCTTGTCAATCCCATTTTCGACGACAGGTGTTGATTTTGCGGGCCCATTTCAGATTAAAGCATCTCAGCTCCGAACGGCAACCTTCATCAAAGGTTATGTCGCGGTGTTCGTCTGCTTTTCAACCAAGGCCATTCACTTGGAATTGTGTTCTGCCCTCACCACAGAGGCATTCCGCGCGGCTTTTGCCAGATTCATTGGCAGACGAGGCCTCCCCCGCAAAATCATGTCGGACAATGGCACCACATTCGTTGGCGCCCACAGAGCCATGAGCCGAGAGTTCCTCAAGTTCTCCAAAGAGGTATCCCACGACATCCTGAAGAAGTATTCCAGTCAAGGAGTCGATTGGGTTTTCATTCCCCCCAGTGCACCTCACATGGGCGGGTTGTGGGAATCCGCAGTCAAGAGCTTCAAATCTCATCTCAAGAAGACTGCCGGCCATCACAAATTCAACTTCGAAGAGTTCACAAATCTTCTTGCTAGAATTGAGGCCGTCCTGAATTCCCGACCATTGTCACCTCTCTCGCAAGATCCATCTGATCTCTTAGCGCTTACTCCAGGTCACTTCCTGCGAGGCGCTCCTCTCCTGTCACCTCCCGAACCCAATTCGGAAGATCTATCCTTGATCAACCGATGGGAGAAGCTGAAGGCTCTTCACCATGAGTTCAGCCGGAGATGGAAAACTGAATATATACACGAGCTCCAAAAAAGGCACAAGTGGCGCCATCCCCAGCAGGAGCTAGAATTGGACCAATTAGTCGTCATCAAGGACGAGCTGCTGCCCCCCACCGAGTGGAAGCTAGGACGAATCGTCACACTGCATCGAGGACCCGACGGCCACGTCCGAATAGCCGATGTTCGCACGCAATCTGGCACTCTCACACGCCCGATTGTGAAGTTGTGTGTTCTACCCACCGCGTAGAACACCTCATACATTATTATAAATTTCTTTATAATTTTTCGCGGGCATCGCTGCCCACTTATCAATATAAGACACTAAAGTCCGATTCGTTTGTTCTTTCTCCACAGCTCCACCATGGACGAGACGCACCGCTGCCAAATATGCCATCGCCCTCACCCCTTGAGGTTCTGCCGCGGGTTCATCGCCATGAACCCCGGTCAACGCGACGATGTCGTGCACGCGCACGGCTACTGCCGCAACTGTTTGGCCCGGTCCCACGACACGGGGGCCTGCGACTCGCCAAACAGTTGCAATGAGTGTGGGTTGGCACATCATACGATGTTGCACCCCATTGACACTCTGCAGTGGACGGCCCACCCCGGACACCGAAGGCGAGGTGCCCGACCGGCGAAGTAGCCCGACACCCTGCCGCGGACGGCTCATTCCGGGCAACGAAGACGAGTGTCCGGTCGGCGCAGCAGAAAATCAACCGGGCGCAAGGCCAACGACGCAGCGAGCTCCATACTACGGCGCAACCCTCGCGCCAACGTCCACGCCCCCCTCCTCCTGTGGCGCGTTCGTCGCGCAGTCGTCCGGGATCGAGCCGCTCTAGGGGGCGAACCACGCCATCGATGCGTCAACCATCGACCGGTGCCGCCAGCGAACCAACGCGTCGCCACCATCACTCAGCCGATCACGCCCGATCCGGGATCACCACCCGCCAACTGCGGGGACGAAAGGCGCGGACGCTGCTAACACAGGCAATCAAGTCCCTGACGGAGTTGAGGGGGGTCGTATAAATGCACGAGTGCATCCGGCCCCAGGATGTTCACGTCGCTGCTCGCCGTCACCGCGCATCACCTATAACATAAAATAAATATAAATAAATATGTTGTATATAAATAATAAGCAAGCACATCTCCTCTTCCACCTTACTTACTTACCTTTCTGCATTTCCCATATGCCTTACCCCTACTTACCATCATCAGTTATCCCCACTCTTATACAGTCCTTGTATACTTACCTTATGTACTCCCCTATGTACTTACCGGCGGCATCCCTCGCTGTCCTAAACGGTGCTTGCGCGGCTGACGGCAAACTTCACTCATCATCCGATCACCGACGAGTACAACACGCGATCCGTGACAGCCTGTTCATCAACATCACAAACACAGCATATTTCACAAACCATCCACTAAACGCAAACTCCATTAGACCACATATATTCTACAAGATAAACACCACGTTGGATTCACAGTTTAAACGAAACAACTTAACACCATACATTTTATACATTGTACATTTACACCAATCTTAACACCAAACATTTTATACATTGTACATTTACCATAATTAATATTGTCATCACATTGTTAACACGCAATCATCCATTGTATACACGCAACTTAAATCGTATATGACATCCAATGAAGTAACACAAAATAAAGTTTTATAACGTTTTGAAATCAGCTTTGTGTCATTATTGAGTACGCGTTCGCCGAAATCTCTGTGACGCGAGCATTGGTCCTTCGACGCCAAATACGATTTGAAACTGGCACATAAACAAAAACTAAAAGTGAACAAAATAAAGGAAAACACAGTGACAAAACACGACCAAACAAAGAAAGTGCAAAGTGACAATACACAAGCAGTATAAAATATAAAAACGAGTACAAGTGCATAAAACAAAATATTAATCACATAGAAAACAATTAAAAACACACCACACAGTGATTGAAACAATAACAATAACTACCCACAAAATCCCTTTAAACGCGCAAACGAAAAATAATAACAATTATAAACACAGGCACAAATAAGCACACGATCACCAATAACAACCACATAAGGAGCACAGTGAACAACGAAAACACGAGCAACAATAACCACAAGGAGAACAGCAGAGCAACGGTCAGCAGCGTGGGAGTAGCGGCAAATACAACTGCAGCGAGCGCTACGTGGGAGCCACTTACGTTAAGTATTGTCTGTCCCTGCGACAATACCGGCTGTAAGTTGCTTTGTTTCATTTTTTATAACGAGCGGTTGGATCCCTACCCTGTATATCATCTATATACAGAACCAACCAGCTCGTCGGTTGTAGTCGCACTGGTAGTCGTAACATACCTTGCATGTGTACATTATCCCATATGTACATATGTAAATAGTGTCGCTGACCTCTCAGTGCAGTTCCACATACTTACAGTGGCACTACATGAACCTCTTTATGTAGTACACTGAAGAGTAAAAAATAAGTTGTGGAACAATTTTGCTAAAACATAATTTCTTAACGTCTTTAAGAAAATTAGCCTTAAGCTTTTGCATTCCCATTCCTTTGGGCAAATTTGTTCGTTTCTCTACGCAAAAACTCACAATAGATTTTTTCCCCAAAAATCCTTACATTTTCTTCTTTTCATTACAAAATTCTTTCGTGTATTCACTCAAATCCCCTCTGAGGTGATACACTTCGAAAAATTGCTTGCACTTTTCGTGAATGTGCTCCACTTTGCGACATTCCTAGTCGGTTTTGTGCAACATTTGTTGTCAATTCAAATATCCTTTGAATTCTTTTGGTGTTTTTTCTCGACTCCCATATCCATCAACCATCGATTTATTTGTTTATTTTAATTCTAAATTATTCTGTATTTCGACATGTCAATTCAAAAATCATTCGAAGAGTCTCATGTTCTTTCCAAGAACATTTTTAATTTCGAAGCGGACAATTTGGTCCACTTTTGTTCCAAATTCTCTTCTGTTCCTATCGAAGAGTTAACGCCCGCAGTCCTCAAAGCGTATTTAGCCGATCTCAATGGCTATTATGCGGATCTAAAGGCAGCTTTTTCACAAGTCGGCATCACCCCTGATGACGACCTGCCTAAAACTTTCAAAATGATCGCTCGCTCCAAAATGGAACTGTGCCGAGAACGAGTTTACGAAACCATGGCCCAGATTTCGGACCTCATGGACGCTCAGCAACCTCCTCTCGCTGAAACCACTCGTCCAGCAGAAATCCCCTTCCCTTCTGCAACAGAGCAGGCAAGTAATTCTATTTGCCTGAATGTCCCTCCTTGCGACACCGAAATCTTCTCCGGTGGGTATGAAGAGTGGCCGTCCTTCCGCGACATGTTTTCGGCGGTTTATATTAACCACCCGAAACTCACCTCTGCCCAAAAGTTATATCACCTCCGATATAAAACGACCGGAAAGGCTGGTGCCATCGTTAGGCAGTATCCATTGAGCGATTCTAACTTCGAATTGGCATGGAATGCGCTGAAGTCCCGATTCGAAAATCGGCGCATTCTGGTTGACAAACAGGTCAACACGCTCTTGAGCCTCCCTCAAGTAGCTGTTGAAGACAGTGAAGCGCTGCAAAGCCTTCAAAATGCAATAAACAATTCTCTGTCCGTCTTATCTTCTCAAGACGTCTCGACAGAGGGTTGGGACCCGATCCTGGTCTATATTTGTTCAACAAAACTCCCGGAAGAGACTTTATCCCTGTGGGAACAGTCCCTTAGTTCCCGAAAAGATCTTCCAACTTGGGAGCAAATGAACACTTTCTTGACCAGCAGATATGAGGTCGTGGAAAGGCTAAATCTTATGAGGCCGACCAAGTCCGTGTTTTCTCACAACCGGGATCATAACAGAGCTCAAAACCTAGCTGAGAGCAGATGGACTTTCCTCTGTCCGGTTTGCAGCGCGGCTCATGCGCTCAAACTATGCCCGAAGTTCAAAAAGTTATCTGTTTATGATCGAGTAAAGGCAGTACGAGCCCACAACTTGTGCACAAACTGCTTGTCCCATACTCACTTGAAGCGGGATTGCACAAGTAGACACACTTGTTCGCAATGTCAGAAGCAGCATCATTCTATGCTTTACTTCGCTTCTGGCACAATCCCAAATCGGCAAAGAGACGCCAGCTTACCAATTTTCACGACTCAGCCTCGGAGTCCATCAAACAACTCATCCGTCTCGAGAAAATCCCGGAGTTCTCAAGATGAGTCATCTTCCGTTACCTCGCGAAGACGGAAAAACCGTCCTGTGCAGTCCCTTAGCACGACGGTTAAGGAAACAGCCCTTCTCCCCGTGTCTGAATATAGACCGTTTGGGCACATCGCAGCCGAAGCGCAACCCCCGCGCAGCATTCATCCCCGATCAGCAACAAGCCGTAGACGACGACCACAGGAATTTAGTCCGACTCACTCGCCTCACCTCTACAACGCATCTCGTCCGCACGCGAATCAACATCACCCTCGCGACAGCAGCTACAGGCAACGGACATCTGAGCCAAGGCTCCAGCCTAGCAAATTGCGCGGACACCGAGTTCGGACCCTTCCAACCTGAGCCATCCAAGCCCTACTGGAGCTCCGGGGGGTCCCATCAATGCACGAGTGCATCCGGCCCCAGGATGTTTAGATCGCTAAACACTGCCGGCCACGCAGCTCTTAGCAATTAATATTGTCCATATTATTGTATTGGGTTTGTCAATTTATGTATTTATACGTACGGATGGCAACCCTGGCCATCCCGAAGGGAGCTTGCGCGACCGGCGGGCACTCGATGTACGAACTCCGGCTAACGAGCACCGATCCCCCGCGATCAAGCGTAAAAACTAAACCTAAAACTTAATCTCTAAAACATTTATAAACAAACATTCCACAAATTTAATAAAACATTACACCAAAAACACCGACACAAAACATTTACTTGTTTTTATTTTGGCAATAGTTTGCGCGGCCCTTTCCCCAGAACTAAACATGGTCCTTCGAGCCGGAAGCGACAGATTCTCTCTGCGGTCGCAAAACTTTTTGACCCGGCAGGATGGCTCTCGCCCATTATTACTCAAGCCAAGTTACTCCTTCAAGAGCTTTGGTTGGAGGGCACGGACTGGGACGAATGCGTAAAGCCCGGTTCCCTCATAAAGTGGAATCTATTCGTCAAGAATTTGTCGTCCATCAGCGAGATCGAGATCCCCCGATGGGTACAATTCTCACCTCTGAAGCGAATCCAACTTCACGGATTTTGCGATGCTTCAGAAAAGGCCTATTGCGCAACTCTGTATTTGCGCGCCACTGACAGCGATGGCACTATCTCGTGTCACCTGCTCGTGGCAAAGGGTAAAGTTGCACCTCTGCAGACGGTTAGCCTTCCGCGACTAGAATTGTGCGGCGCCGTTTTACTTTCTCAATTATCCAAATGCCTCACTGAAAATCTCGATGTGAACCCCGAAGACACCTTCTTCTGGTCGGATTCACAAATAGTTCTCGCCTGGCTAGAAAAACCTCCAAGCACTTGGAAGACATACGTAGCCAACCGTACAGCCCAGATTCTGGAAAATGTCGGCAACGCCACTTGGCGGCATGTCATCAGCCATGACAATCCCGCCGACTTGGGCACTCGCGGGTGCAAGCCCCACGATCTTGCAAGAAACCCCCTGTGGTGGAACGGCCCCAAATGGCTTCAGTCACCTGAAGAAGCCTGGCCCAAATCAACTCCCTCCAATGTTGCTCCACCTGAGCAGCGGAAGGTCGAAGTTCATCTCGCTCTGGAGGAACCATCAGATATCCTCGATCGGTTCTCCTCCTATTCTCGCGCGCTACGTGTCCTTGCGTACGCGTTCCGTTTTGTCCATAACGGACTCGCCAAGAGGAGCAACTCTCCCCTCAACTTGAATCCATTCGTTTCCCAGAATGAGATTCAGTTTGTCAATACGAGACTCCTCTCGTTAGCCCAGACACGTTTCCACCACCCAGAACTTACCACGTTGTCCAGCAAGACCCCTCTTCCCCGAAAAAGCACGATTTTGACTCTCAATCCGTTCCTCGATAAGGACGGCCTGATGAGAGTCGATGGTAGATTGGCCCAGACGGCGCTTAGTTACAATGAGCGCCAACCTATAATCCTACCAGAGGCATCTCGGTTCTGCACGTTGTATCTTGAGTTCCTCCACACTCTTCTCTTACACGCAGAACTTCGGCTCATGTTCAGAATGGCTCGTCAAGAGTTTTACATTCCCCGTCTAAAGCCTCAGATCAAGAAGTGCATTCGCCTATGCAAGATCTGCACGGTTCAGAGACAAAAGGTCCGGTCACAAATCATGGCAGCCCTTCCGCCAGAACGTTGCACCTTGTCAATCCCATTTTCGACGACAGGTGTTGATTTTGCGGGCCCATTTCAGATTAAAGCATCTCAGCTCCGAACGGCAACCTTCATCAAAGGTTATGTCGCGGTGTTCGTCTGCTTTTCAACCAAGGCCATTCACTTGGAATTGTGTTCTGCCCTCACCACAGAGGCATTCCGCGCGGCTTTTGCCAGATTCATTGGCAGACGAGGCCTCCCCCGCAAAATCATGTCGGACAATGGCACCACATTCGTTGGCGCCCACAGAGCCATGAGCCGAGAGTTCCTCAAGTTCTCCAAAGAGGTATCCCACGACATCCTGAAGAAGTATTCCAGTCAAGGAGTCGATTGGGTTTTCATTCCCCCCAGTGCACCTCACATGGGCGGGTTGTGGGAATCCGCAGTCAAGAGCTTCAAATCTCATCTCAAGAAGACTGCCGGCCATCACAAATTCAACTTCGAAGAGTTCACAAATCTTCTTGCTAGAATTGAGGCCGTCCTGAATTCCCGACCATTGTCACCTCTCTCGCAAGATCCATCTGATCTCTTAGCGCTTACTCCAGGTCACTTCCTGCGAGGCGCTCCTCTCCTGTCACCTCCCGAACCCAATTCGGAAGATCTATCCTTGATCAACCGATGGGAGAAGCTGAAGGCTCTTCACCATGAGTTCAGCCGGAGATGGAAAACTGAATATATACACGAGCTCCAAAAAAGGCACAAGTGGCGCCATCCCCAGCAGGAGCTAGAATTGGACCAATTAGTCGTCATCAAGGACGAGCTGCTGCCCCCCACCGAGTGGAAGCTAGGACGAATCGTCACACTGCATCGAGGACCCGACGGCCACGTCCGAATAGCCGATGTTCGCACGCAATCTGGCACTCTCACACGCCCGATTGTGAAGTTGTGTGTTCTACCCACCGCGTAGAACACCTCATACATTATTATAAATTTCTTTATAATTTTTCGCGGGCATCGCTGCCCACTTATCAATATAAGACACTAAAGTCCGATTCGTTTGTTCTTTCTCCACAGCTCCACCATGGACGAGACGCACCGCTGCCAAATATGCCATCGCCCTCACCCCTTGAGGTTCTGCCGCGGGTTCATCGCCATGAACCCCGGTCAACGCGACGATGTCGTGCACGCGCACGGCTACTGCCGCAACTGTTTGGCCCGGTCCCACGACACGGGGGCCTGCGACTCGCCAAACAGTTGCAATGAGTGTGGGTTGGCACATCATACGATGTTGCACCCCATTGACACTCTGCAGTGGACGGCCCACCCCGGACACCGAAGGCGAGGTGCCCGACCGGCGAAGTAGCCCGACACCCTGCCGCGGACGGCTCATTCCGGGCAACGAAGACGAGTGTCCGGTCGGCGCAGCAGAAAATCAACCGGGCGCAAGGCCAACGACGCAGCGAGCTCCATACTACGGCGCAACCCTCGCGCCAACGTCCACGCCCCCCTCCTCCTGTGGCGCGTTCGTCGCGCAGTCGTCCGGGATCGAGCCGCTCTAGGGGGCGAACCACGCCATCGATGCGTCAACCATCGACCGGTGCCGCCAGCGAACCAACGCGTCGCCACCATCACTCAGCCGATCACGCCCGATCCGGGATCACCACCCGCCAACTGCGGGGACGAAAGGCGCGGACGCTGCTAACACAGGCAATCAAGTCCCTGACGGAGTTGAGGGGGGTCGTATAAATGCACGAGTGCATCCGGCCCCAGGATGTTCACGTCGCTGCTCGCCGTCACCGCGCATCACCTATAACATAAAATAAATATAAATAAATATGTTGTATATAAATAATAAGCAAGCACATCTCCTCTTCCACCTTACTTACTTACCTTTCTGCATTTCCCATATGCCTTACCCCTACTTACCATCATCAGTTATCCCCACTCTTATACAGTCCTTGTATACTTACCTTATGTACTCCCCTATGTACTTACCGGCGGCATCCCTCGCTGTCCTAAACGGTGCTTGCGCGGCTGACGGCAAACTTCACTCATCATCCGATCACCGACGAGTACAACACGCGATCCGTGACAGCCTGTTCATCAACATCACAAAAACAGCATATTTCACAAACCATCCACTAAACGCAAACTCCATTAGACCACATATATTCTACAAGATAAACACCACGTTGGATTCACAGTTTAAACGAAACAACTTAACACCAAACATTTTATACATTGTACATTTACACCAATCTTAACACCAAACATTTTATACATTGTACATTTACCATAATTAATATTGTCATCACATTGTTAACACGCAATCATCCATTGTATACACGCAACTTAAATCGTATATGACATCCAATGAAGTAACACAAAATAAAGTTTTATAACGTTTTGAAATCAGCTTTGTGTCATTATTGAGTACGCGTTCGCCGAAATCTCTGTGACGCGAGCACCCTCCCAGTTTCGTATCACGTTATCACTGCTGCTGGCTGCACCGGCGACTGGTGCGCAATGCGGCTGACATGAAAGTGATAATACGATTTAGATATCATACATGATTGCAAACGATGTGGCACTGAACCATTAGCAGACAACGCTGCAATCACTCCGTTTTAGGCCAGTTTGCAAATTTTCCTTGATTTAGCGCGATTTTCCGTGACATTTTTTTTATAAACAAATGAGGTTATTTGCGCACCGTGGTGAACAATTACACATTTTGTGGTGAAAGTGGTAAAATTATTATAATTCAACCCTGTCGAAATTTTTGCTATCAATGGTAAATATAGAAATGTATTTAAATGGGAAATATTTGTAATGGTTATGATTTCATTAAAATTATTTCAGTCAATGCAGTTGCTTCAAAGATACTGAATAATGAATACAAAAATGTTCTCTTGAACACATTCATCATGTTTTGATTAAATCATCGTGTCGTGCGTTTGTGTTGCCAATAAAAATGAATAAAAACATATTGTTACGAAAATGACAAGTTCGTATCTGATTGTGCTTGAAAATAAAACTACTTCAATTATTCAGCGCAAACGCAGTCAAAAACCAACAATCACTTTATTTACAGATTTACACTTTGCTTGTATCTACACGTGTTTCTACTTTGCTTGCTCAACTAAGACTCGACTCCTTGCGCTGCACACTGCTGCTTTTATACTAGTTTTCTTATCGCGCCGAAGTTTCTTGCACATTCCAGTTGTACTTTCTGTCTCGATTGTTCTAGCACAGCTCATCACCTTTCGCGAACCATCCTCGCCATATTATAGCAAGCGAATTATAGCAAGTTTGCCGTACTCTGAAGTGCATGCCTAAAAGCATGCTATGCATTCATGCATAGCACAGCACAGAGTGCCTCCTCGTTTCACTGCCCATCACTTAGACTTGTTCGTCCCGAACAAATGCCGAGGCTCCGCCGGAGTAACACGCCAGGCGCTCCAAATGGACTACTTTCAACCTGGCGTTTCTGTTGCCGCAGCGTTGAATCCTGTACACCACGTCATTAATCCTGGTCACGACCTTGTACGGTCCTTCCCATGACGTTTGAAGTTTTGGAGACAAACCTATCCTCCGATGCGGGTTGTAAAGCATTACCAGATCGCCTTCTTGGAACCCCGCTGTGTTAGCCCGTAGATCATATCTGGCTTTCATCTTATCGCTGACCAGTTGGATACGGTCCCTTATAAACTGGTGGATTTCTTCCAGCTCCGACCGCTTATTGACTGCGTAATCAGTCTTAGCGCCTTCCGTCGTGCTGACCACTCCGAACTTCAAGTCAACAGGCAACCTCAGCTCCGTACCGAACACTGCTCGGGCTGGAGTGAGTGATGTCGTATCGTGCGGGGCTGACCTATACCCCATCAGGAACAGCGGGATATGCGTGTCCCAATCCTTTTGATTCCTGCCTACTACTTTCCGCAGATATTCTTCCAGCGTCCGATTGAATCGTTCCACCATGCCGTCGGACTGGGGATGCAAAGGACAGGTTCAAGTTTTCCTTATTCCTAGCTCACACACTTCCTTGAATACCACAGACTCGAAATTCCGGCCTTGATCCGAGTGCAACTCCAGCGGAACTCCAAATCTGGCCACCCAGTTGTTTACCAGCATTTCCGCGACCGTAGTGGCCTCCTGTTTAGGAATAGCATACACTTCGGGCCATTTTCTAAAATAGTCCATTACCACCAGCACATATTTGTTGCCCTGAGTGCGAAGTGGGAATGGGCCGGCGATGTCCATTGCAATTCGCTCGAAGGGCGCTCCCACGTTGTACTGCTACATGCGGCCCCGAGATCTCCTTGTCGGCCCTTTCGAAGCCGAACATCGATCACAGCTCTTAATCCAATCGGCTACAGACTCCTGGCATCCTACCCAGTAGAATCGTCTTTTTATTTTGGCGACAGTTTTTGTAATGCCTAGGTGCCCTCCGCTGGAGTCGTTATGGTATGCCTCGATTACCTCGTTAATCCTGCATTTCAGGACTACAATTAAGGAATTGCTGGTCCGGCCATCCTCACTCTCCCACTCTCGGTATAGGCAGCCATCAGAGAGCCGCAGACTTTGCCACTGTGCCCAGTAAGCCTTCGCGATCGGGCTTTCACCGGCCATCTCCTGCCAGTCTGGACGTGCGCCTTGCTCCTTGCCTTCAATGATTTTTGAAAGATCCGTATCCTCGCGCTGGTCCTTTTGTATCCTCTCCGCAGACCACTCTTCCTCTGGCATAACGCTTACCAACCGTACGTCCACTATCTGCTCTTTGATTTCGGCTCGCGAAAAATGCCTGCATTCGGTTTTACACGGTCGGCGTGACAAGGCATCAGCATTTCCATGACTGCTACCCTTGCGATGCTCTATAGTGTAGTCGTAGCTCTGCAGCCGCTCGATCCATCGCGCCAATTGGCCTTCCGGATCTCTAAAGTTCAGTAGCCATTTCAATGCAGCATGATCTGTGCGCAGGCGAAACTTTTGCCCATACAGGTATTTGTAGAAGTGTTTCACGCATTCCAATACTGCCAGCAACTCTCTTCGTGTCACACAGTAGTTGCGTTCAGGTTTCGACAAAATTTTGCTGTAGTATGCTATCACTTGTTCTTGACCATTTATTATCTGTGATAGCACACCGCCAATACTATGCCCGCTTGCATCTGTATCCAGTACAAACATCTCTCCAGGCACGGGGAAGGCCAGAATTGGAGAAGTGCACAGTTTTTCCTTCAGTCGTGCAAAAGCCTGCTCCTGCTCTTCGCCCCACGCGAAGGCTTGATTCTTTTTCGTCAGTTTGTGCAAGCTGCCGGCTATGTTCGCAAATCCAGGAACGAATCTTCGGTAATATGTGCACAGGCCCAGGAAACTGCGGAGTTCGTGTAGATTGCGTGGCCGGGGTCACTCCTTCACCGCCGTAATTTTGCCTTCATCCGTATGTACTCCGCGGGCGGAAACCGTGTGACCCAGATACTTGACCTCCTTTTGGAACAGCGAGCATTTATTTGGGTTAAGTTTAAGCCCGGCTTTTTGTATTCGCTCGAATACCTCCTTCAGCTTTTCCAGGTGGTCGTCGAAGCTTTTACCCATCACGATTATGTCGTCGAGGTACACCAGACACGTCCGCCAATGCAGCCCTTTTAGCACACGTTCCATTAGCCGCTCGAATGTCGCTGGTGCGTTGCAGAGTCCAAACGGCATGACGGTGAACTGCCACAAACCATCGCCAACACTGAAAGCCGTTTTCTCCTTGCCCTTGTCCGCAAGCTCTACCTGCCAATAGCCGCTGCGTAAGTCGAGTGTGGAAAACCACTGTGTGCCTGACAGTGTGTCCATGGTGTCATCGATTCGAGGTAGTGGATAACTGTCCTTTTTGGTTACGTCATTGAGCTTCCGATAGTCCACACAAAACCGGGTACTGCCATCCTTTTTCTTGGCTAGCACGACCGGCGAACACCAAGGGCCTGACGAAGGCTCTATGACCTTTTCTTTACCCATGTTTTCGATTAAAGTTGCGACCTCTTCCCTCTTGGCCAGAGGAACTCGTCTTGGTGGTTGGCGGATCGGTTTCGCACTTCCGGTGTCGATGTTGTGCTTCACTATGGCTGTTCTTCCGCCCGCTTCTGCTGCAAATATTGACCCATAGTGCTGTAGGAGTGACCGCGCCTTCTGTTTCTGTTCGGCTGTCAATTCGCTGCTCCACTGGTTCTCCTGCGGTATGGCGTCCATGCATATATGTAATACTTCTATATTGGCACTAAGCTCAAGGTACATTCGCCAACATCACAGTACAGCAATAGTGAAATATGAGCGAGGAAGCATATAAACGAATGTACCTTAACATTTGTCAAAAGTCAGTTTGACAGTTGTTCATGTGTAGAAGTGCTCATGTATACACATATAGAAATACATTCACAAAATTTCGTGTTTTCTGTCTCATCGCTTGTCTCACTTTGATTTCCGAATGAAAACACATTGTGAAGATAGGTTGCTGCCAATATAGAAGTATTACATATATGCGTCCATGTAAGAACCGCGTTTCCTACTTCCTCCGGGTGGACTGCTTTCGCAATTGACCACTGCTTCAGCCTCTCTACACTCGCCAATGACCGCATCTTTTCCGACATATCTGGGTGTGTTCAGCGGGTTGAGCATCGTGACTGGTATTTTGCCATTTTTGGGTTCCACTAATGTACGTCCGATAATTATGTTGTCGTATCCTTGTTTTGGCGCTTCTACAACCCACAGCCGACTTGTCCCATCGTCCTCGTCCACCTTTGCCCACACAATCGCCTCGGAATTCGCTGGTATCTTCTGGTGTTGACACGAGACAACTTTCCTTACCGCCACGCTTCGCTCATAGCCGGTGTGCATAGGCTTGCCACCCGTCCTCCATTGTGGAGGACAGTCCTCCAAATTACTCAAATGTCCTCCGTCCTCCAAAGAGGGTAAAATGTCCTCCACGAACACGAAACATGTCGATTTTACTATTTCCTTTGGTAGCAAACACGAAATGCATCATAATAACCTGAGTTGAAATTAACAATGTTTCTTATAAAATCAGCCTTAACTTATTGATATTTATTTCGACAAAAATTTTTATTTTTTGTTTTGATCTCATTATTAATTGATCCCATTATTATTAATTTAATGATATCATTAAATGCAATATAAGTCTGATTAAAGCAGCAAAGAGCAATCGACAAATATTTATTTAAAAGCAAATAGTTTTTTAAAAGCACATATATAGGGTGTTTTTTTTAGAGGTTTGTTTTTCGAATAGAGATAAAACTGGCATTTTGTGGTCAAATCTGGCAACTCTAATGTCATTTATGTTCAGTTTGGTTTGCCATTTCATCATGAACAGGTTGACAAAAGAACAACGCTTGCAAATAGTGCAAATTTATTTCGAAAATAATGGTTCAGTTCGCGAAGTTTACCGCAAGCTCCGTCCATTTTATGGTCGACATAATCGTCCATCAGAGCAATTAATTCGGTTAACCATGGGTCGTTTTCGCACTACGTTTACTCTATGTGATAATACGCATCCGCAGAGACGTCGAACAGTGCGCACCGAAGAAACAATTGCCGCTGTAGAGCAAAATGTTGAAGAGGACCCGAATGAATCGATTCGCCACCGTGCACAGCAATTGGAGCTTTGTCCATCAACTTTATGGAAGATTTTGCGCAAAGATCTTGGCTTGCGACCTTACAAGATCCAGCTTGTGCAAGAATTAAAGCCGCGAGACCATGCAATGCGTCGTGATTTTGGTGTATGGGCCGAAAATGAGATTGATCTCGATGCTGATTTTCATCGCAAAATTTTGTTCAGTGATGAGGCTCATTTTTGGTTGAATGGCTACGTCAACAAGCAAAATTGCCGCATTTGGAGTGAAGAGAATCCACATGAGACCCTTGAGACGCCATTACATCCACAAAAACTGACTGTTTGGTGTGCTCTATGGGCTGGTGGAGTCATTGGGCCATACTTCTTCCGAAATAATGCTGGAGAGTCAGTTACCGTTAATGAAGACCGGTATAGAGCCATGATAACCGACTATTTTGTTCCCGAATTGGATGGCATGAATGTGGATGAGTTGTGGTTCCAACAAGACGGCGCTACATGCCACACAGCGCACGTCACAATAGATTTATTGAAGGAAACATTCGATGAGCGCATAATTTCGCGGAATGGACCTGTCAATTGGCCACCAAGATCGTGTGATTTGACACCATTGGATTATTTTCTTTGGGGATATGTGAAGTCGCTCGTCTACGCCAACAAACCAGAAACGTTAGGGGACTTGGAAGCCAACATTCGTGGCGTTATTGCCGACATACGGCCCCAAATGCTCGAAAAAGTGGTTGAAAATTGGACCTGTAGAATTGGCTTTATTCGAGCCAGCCGCGGCGGCCACATGCCCGAAATCATATTTAAACATTGTTGCCCAATGGTAGTCAGAAGCTCGAAATTTAAACCTCGCGGTCACTGGTGATCCAGACAAAATGTAGGAATGAAGCGAGTAGCGTTTATTTCTGTTCCAAACAGAACAAATTCAAATTACAAAGTTCAGTTTCAATACAATATCGACCTTACCGCATTTTGCACTCCTGACTCCTTTACGGCGATGAGAACAATGAACAATAAAAGAACGGTAACTGATTCAACTCAAATCCAACGAGCTGATTATAACGAATAACAAACTAACGAAACGAAATAAATACGCAGGGTTGCAAACTGCTTACATAACTACGCAGAGTTGCAAACCGCTTACATAAATTCAATTATCCACATCCCCCACCCCGTGAATCACTCGGATTCACCACAACATCCAGTACGGCCAACTTAGAAACAGGGCGGCGGAGGATACCGGATGCGGTGCGCACGTCGGCTCTGCGTATGATTCCATCTGACCCTTCATACGTATGCTCCACACGGCCACGGCACCAGCTTCTTCTCGGGACGTTCGCGTCGCAGATAAACACCAAATCTCCGACTTTTATTGGCTCACTTTTTTGGCACCACTTGACGCGTCGGGTCAACGTTGGCAAATATTCGTTGATCCAGCGTTTCCAAAAACGATCTCTTAGCTGACGCGCAATTCGCCACTGCTTACGTATGAAACGCGGCGAAACATCGACTTCCTTCAAAGCTGGCGTCAGCGCAGTGTTGGCAGAACCGAGCAAAAAATGATTTGGAGTAAGTGGCTCTTCCTCCTCGGCTGACACAGGCAGGTGCGTCAATGGACGTGAGTTTACCACATTCTCCGCTTCGATGATCAGGCATTGGAGGGTATGTTCCCTCGGCGACACCTCCTTCAATGTGTGACGCAAGACCCGTTTTACGCATTGGACCATGCGTTCCCAGACTCCTCCTTCAGACGGGTTATTTGGACAGTTGAATATCCATTGGACACCCTTCGACGCCAGCCCATCTTGTATGCGTTCACAGTCGAACACCTCCGCGAACCGTTTAGCTTCTTCGTTGGCGCCGATAAAGTTCTTACCGTTGTCACTGCGAAGTATGGTCGGAACCCCACGGCGATTGATGAAATTGCGGATAGCAAGAATGCAGGCTTCAGTCGACAAATCGTACGCTACTTCTAAATGAATAGCGCGAATCGCGAGGCACGTGAACAAGGCGATCCATCTTTTCTCTGTGTGTCTGCCCACGGTAATCGTCACCGGCCCGAAGTAGTCCAATCCTGTGTTGGTGAACGGGCGAAGATATGGCGTCAATCTGTCCTCTGGCAGGACCCCCATTCTCGGCGTTTCAGGCGCGGCTCTGTTAACGCGACACTCCTGGCAAGTCGAAACCACGTGGCGCACCACTTGTCTCAGCCTCGGGATCCAAAATCGTCGACGGATTTCACAAATGACAGCCTCATGATTCTGATGCATCATTCGGCGGTGATGGCGCATCACAATCAACTCGGTGAGCGGGTGGCTAGGCGACAAAATGATGGGACGTTTCGTGCTGTAGGGAAGGCAGCTGGCAGCATCGATGCGACCACAGACACGGATTAGTCCGGCTTCGTCCAAATATGGCAACAGCGTAACGAGCGCACTCTTATCGGGCACGCGCCCGTCGCGTTGGATGTGCGTTATCTCGACTCCATAGGCTTCGGCTTGAGCCTGGCGGCATAAGACAACTTCGGCGGCGTCAAGTTCGGCGGCGGTCAGGCCATACAGTTGTGACGACTCAAGGCGTTTGCGGCAGGCGTTACAGAAACGTAACACCCAGGCTATAGTCCTCTTCAGGCGGCTATAAGAGGAAAATCGATTAAAATGAACAAAATGGTTGCTCACCACCAGAAGCGTAGTCTTCCGGCGAAGCTCTTCATTGACGGCAGAAACATCCACGGGCGTATCAGGCGGCAGAAATGTCCAGGACTCTTCCGATTGACGTAGGAAGGACGGAGCTTGGAACCATCGTGACTTTGGCGACATGTCAATGTTATGACTGGCTCTGGTGGCCTCATCGGCGACGTTCTCGTAAGTTGGAAGCCACTTCCAATTGGACTCTTTCGTGGCAGATAAAATCTCAGCAACACGATGAGCCACAAAGGGCTTGTAAAGGCGGCTAGGTGAATTAATCCACTGTACGACGGTTTTGGAATCACTCCACAGGAAGCAATTAGTAATATCAATGGGATGCTCTTTCAGAACCATTTGCAACAAGCGCGTTCCAAGAACGGCAGCTTGTAGCTCCAAACGTGGGATGGTCATCGGCGTTAAAGGAGCACACCTCGTTTTGGCGCAGATCATCGACACGTGCACGTCCCCCTTTTGGTTTGTTGATCTCCAATAAGCGACGGCAGCAAAGGCATTTTCACTGGCGTCCACGAATACGTGCAGTTGCATTTGAACTGGGCCTCCGGCTGAAAAGTAGTAGCGTGGCACTTGGACGTCAGAAACTCGGCAGAGGCTTTCACGTAACTTTTTCCATTCTGCGTTAATGCTGTCAGGCAATGGCTCATCCCACCCAACAGCTCGCATCCAAACAGCGCGCATGACCAACTTGGCAGCTATCGTCAGCTGGCTCAAAAATCCAAGAGGGTCAAAAATGGACATTGTTATGCTCAACAGTTCTCTCTTGGTAGGGCATCTTTGTCCGGCTGCTACCGCTTTGTCGACTCTGTGAAAGTGTAGATGGTATCGGAATGTGTCGGTGGCAGGATGCCAGTACATGCCGAGCACTTTCTCATTGGCTAGCAGAACGTCGCTCCTGCGTTCTTCACCCAGATGACAGGCAACAGCGGGTGAATTGGAGGCGAAGCTACGCAACAAAAATCCGGCAGCATGATGGATGGACCGGACACGTAGGCTGATCTCGATAGCTTCCTCCTCAGAATTGAAGCTATCCACGAAGTCGTCGACGTAGTGGCGTTCCAAGATAGATTTCACAGCGCGTTCTTCGCAATCGCCGTGCATCAAGGCGTTCCTGTTTTTGATATACTGTGCCACGCAAGGCGAACAAGTGGCTCCGAATATCATAACCGTCATTTCGTAAACATCTGGCGGGCGTGTGTTATCGCCATGTCTCCATAGGAACCGTTGAGCGCACCTATCTTGCGGCTGAATGACCACCTGATGAAACATTTCTTTAATGTCGGCACAAACGGCGACGGATCCATAGCGGAAGTTCAGCAGGACCGACGTCAGTGGCTGATATTGTTGAGGCCCTTTTAGCAAGTGGTCGTTCAACGAAGTCCCATCAACTGTGGCGGCGGCATCAAACACCAGGCGCAGCTTACCCGGCTTGTTGGGATTTCGTACGGCGAAGTGTGGCAAGTACCAAGTATTTGGTCCCACCACGGCGGCTTCTGCTGGCTGCAGCTTTCTGGCGTATCCTTTGTTGACATAATCGTTGATGATGAAGTTGTAGGCAGCAGCAAACTCATCATCCTTCTCCAGTTTTCGCTCGACTCCAACTAGTCGCTTCAGGGCCATAGGATAGCTATCCGGTAGAGAAACGTCATCCGACTTCCATAGCAATCCCGTTTGAAAGCGGCCAGCAATATGTTTGGTTGTGCTCTCCAGTAGTTGGCGTGCTCGAACGTCATCAAAACTTTCCACCTCAGGCGCTGCTCGAACACCAAAGCTTTCGATCGAATAATAGTCAGCAACCAGATTATGTAAGCGTTGCTCCCCCTGCGGCTGGATGAGCAGGCATGACGTCGATGCAACACTTCGCTGAGTCGGACCAAAAACGACCCAGCCCAATTCGGTTTGCGCAGCATATGGTCCACCTTCTCGCATTGTGACAATATCTTTTGGAAGACCCAAACGACAATGGTCAAGTCCAATCAGCAATTGAGGCCTGACGTTGCCGTATGGCTGAAGTGGAAGCTCTCGGCACGTCGTTGAACTTCCTGGCAGATCAGATTCGTGCAAGCTTTGCATAGGCAAATGCAGATTGTTCACGCCATACACGTTACGCAGCATGTGCCTTTTCGTCATGCCGGCACCACTCACGCTCACGTTCACGACCTTTGCCACTTCGTTGGATGACCTACCTCCGAACCACTGTATATTCAGGTGACGAGATCGACTCTGCAACCCAAGTTGATCTGAGAGCTCGTTATCGATCATCGTTATGGATGAGCCTTCATCCATTAACGCGTAAACATCCCTCTGCCCCTTGGGGCCATACAACGTCACTGGCAGCACACGAAATAACAGCTTGTTGTTCGCCTCACTCGCACGGCAACTGAGCACTGTCTGACCTTCGCGACGACCCGGAGTTGCAGATGGCTGAACTGCCTCCTCCGCCCGAGGCTCAGTTGTGTTCGTCTTTGACGCAGTGTGCAGCAGTTCATGATGCTTCCTAGTACAACCCGTGCTAGGACATCGCTTTTGACGGCGGCAGTTGTGCAATGAGTGACCCAATAACAAACACCCAAAGCACAGACGGATCTTCTTGCACAAGTCCCATCTTTCAGTAGCACTGCGGGCAAGAAACTGTTGACAAGCGGGCACTTTATGTTCACCTTTGCAGACAGGACAAACGTCTGTTTTCTCGTTGGCATAGAGTACAGGACGGCGTTTGGGCTCTGCACGCGTCTGGCTGACGTTTTGTTGGACGGCACTAATAAGATCAGCGACCTCGTTCAACCAATTACTGAAGTCAACAATTGTCGGATATGGCTTGATGGGCGCAGCATATCTGGCCCATTCTATCCTTCTGTTCATAGGCAGCTTGGCGATCAACTCCTCAAGTAGGGTTGGATTGGCGATATGCTGGGTTGCGTCTGCTGTCTGCAAAAACACAACCAGATTTCTGGTCCTTGTGGCGAATGGGATCAGCTTGTCTATTTCTGAGTCCAAAATCGGCGGTATCTCTCGAACTTGCTGCAACTGTCCACGTACGAGCTGCTCCGGGCGTCCAAACCGGAATCGAAGTTGCTCAACTACTGCTGCGACATTATCCGGATGAATCAGCAGCGACTTCACTGTCTCTCGCGCCTCTCCCTTTAGGCACTTTTGCAGGCGCAGGCAGTTCTCAAAATTCGAATAATTGTACATGGCGGTGGACTGTACATACGTTGTAAAAAACATGGGCCACTCCTCAGAGTTTCCCCCAAAATATGGCAAATCCAATAAATGCCTCGGCGACGACCAATTTAATGCGGCGGCAGAGTTCGTTTGAGTATTCGCTGAAATCCACTCAGAATTTGTGCTTGTTGCCAACCTTGGCTGGCAGTAAGTTGGCAACGCAGGCGTGTAACTGCCTGCAGAACAAAAGTTTGAATAAACGGCTGAATTATACAACGGCGCTGGCGCCATCATGGCGGCGCTCGCTGCTAACGGAATAGGCGACGGCGTGGCGGCGCTCGCTGCTAACCGTATAGGCGACGGCGTGGCGGCGCTCGTTGTTGACAAGACAGAACATGCTTGCTCAGTAGAAGCACCCTTGGCTTGTGACTGAGGCAAACTATTCTCCTGCATAGTATGCAGCTGAGCTTCCAGGGCTGTTATTTTCGCTTCCATCTGATGCAGGAAACTGGTACTCACGCTGCGGTTGTTTGAGGCAAACGCCTCGACGGCTCCATTAATTTGACTTCCACTGACTGGTGTAACATTAGCACACACAGCACCAACCTCAATTGAAGGTACGACGGCACTAGACATTCCACTGTTCTCCCCTCTGACTGTTACGGGAAAAACAGCAACAGGTTTGGCTCCTTGGCCGGCGACACTAGTGTTGATGGCTCCTGCGTTGGCTGAGGCAGATGCCCCGGCAGCCGACGACGCAGTATCAACTTTGCTTGGGTCCATTCTTGCGGCGATGCGCTCGCTCTTTCGCATGTCCTGCTGGCAACAGGATTCCCAGTGACCTTGTTCTCTGGCGGCTATGAGTCACAGTTGCACTACACGGCGGTGGTAGTGGCTGCGCGGCTGGGGCAGCTCCGTTAACTTGACTCCGAACAACTTCACAATTCGCACTGCACGGCGGTGGCAGTGGCTGCACGGCTTGGCAGCGCAACGACTGCGAAATAAATTATTGTTGCCCAATGGTAGTCAGAAGCTCGAAATTTAAACCTCGCGGTCACTGGTGATCCAGACAAAATGTAGGAATGAAGCGAGTAGCGTTTATTTCTGTTCCAAACAGAACAAATTCAAATTACAAAGTTCAGTTTCAATACAATATCGACCTTACCGCAGTTTGCACTCCTGACTCCTTTACGGCGATGAGAACAATGAACAATAAAAGAACGGTAACTGATTCAACTCAAATCCAACGAGCTGATTATAACGAATAACAAACTAACGAAACGAAATAAATACGCAGGGTTGCAAACTGCTTACATAACTACGCAGAGTTGCAAACTGCTTACATAAATTCAATTATCCACAAACATTAATGGCATAAAATTATCCTTCCAATAAAGCCAAATTGATGGACATTAAAACGATTTTCTTGTGTTTTATTTCAATTCGAAGTTCTATACCTCTAAAAAAAACACCCTATATGTATTGATGTAAATGAATTTATTTATTTTTTAATTGTTTTCGTTAATTTTAATTTTTTAATTTTTTTATTGTTTTGTTATCTCAATGTTTAAATGTTAAAATTTTTGGGAGCTTTTTCTGTATACATATGTACTATATATGTATGTATATCAAAGTTCAAATACATGTACACTCGCACTCTGAAAACTAAAAATGTATGTTTGTGTTTTTAGTATTTTTTGGTGTCCTCCACAGCCATTTTAAAAAGGTGGCAAGCCTAGGTGTGCAGGAGGAATTCAACGTTGGCATACTTCAGCACATTTTCTTTCAGGTCCAGCGTAAAACCGTGCCTAATCATGAAATCCGCGCCAATAATCACGTCGTCCATTATATCCGCGACGATGAACTCATGTTCCAGGCTGCTGGTGCCGATAGCAATTGTTTTTGTTACTTTCCCTTTTACCGGCGCACGCTCGCCAGTCGCAGTCCTCAGCTGTATGCCATGCAGTGGTTCCCAGTTCTTCAGAAGCTTCCTTTTTATGATCGAATATGACGCTCCAGTATCCAGTGTCAACACGAGCAACTTTCCATCTATCTTTCCTTCAATCGTCAAGCTGCTGGGTTGTCGTTTCAACTGCGAGACAAGGACGGTGGGGCAGCAGGTTGTGGGGATCAGCTCACGACCCTTTGGGCTGACCCGTTTTAGTTTAACGACTCGTCGTCCTCAGCCGGGTCATGAAGACCTTCAATAAACGACTCAATCTTCATCCTCTCGAGATCATCAGCGCCGAATTTCGGGTAGCACAACTGTACGAGCCGCTCAATGTCCGCTGCATATGTCTGCAGCGCCTCGTTGGCTGTTTGTCTGCGGTTCTTCAGCTCACAGTAGTACAGCGTATGGTTGTACTCGTCGCTGTACTTCGCTGCCAACGCTCTCATGATTTAAAAAATTAAACAAAAAAATTAATCGCTTCTTTCACATTCTGGAACCGATTTAATTACCTCAGCCGCAGGACCTTTCAACGCCAGTTGATATCGGTCCACTGATTTTCCAGAGCAGCCAGGTCGAACTGTAGCTTGAGTGTATCGAACGGCGCAGCACCATCATAAGTAGGCACTTCTGTTCTGGAGGCAAAACTTTCCTGAACTGGCGGCAACCATTCTCGCGGCTGTACCCCTTCCGTTCCTGTTCACCGAATCCTCCAGACTATCGACTCGTTTGTGCAGGGAATCATACAGGTCGTCAACTCGTTTGTCCCAATTGTCCATTCGCGTCTCGAGATGCTCAACTTTCACGTTCAGCCTATCGGAAATTTCCTCCACCTTCTGCTCTATGCGCGCAGAATTTTCCGCCATATCTTGGTTCGCAGTGTCGACTTTTGCCGAAATTTCCTGATTCGCAGTTTCGACTTTTGCCGAAATTTCCTGATTCGAAGTTTCCAGTTTCGCTGTCATTTGCGCCGACATTTCACGATTTTCAGGATTGGAAGTCTCGAACTTGCCTTTCATTGCAATCATTAGCTGGCTCATGTCTAATGCTTGTAGTGGCGCAGCCGCTGCAGCCGTATTTTGCATCAACGCATCACCAGCAGGCGATTCCTCCACCTTGGCCGACGCCTCTAGCTCCTGCGTCCCGAACTCATGCGCAGTCCAATCGACGCCTCGTGCCTCACACGCCTCTCGCAAGCGCAGCTGCAACTCCACTTTACCGCCACTTTCCAAGCAGCCAGCTCCTTCTTCAGCGTTTTATAATTTTATTTTATTTTTTTCAAATTTATTTTCAGTAGCATAATCCCACTTCTGACACCAAATGTTACGAAAATGACAAGTTCGTATCTGATTGTGCTTGAAAATAAAACTATTATACTTCAATTATTCAGCGCAAACGTAGTCAAAAACCAACAATCACTTTATTTACAGATTTACACTTCGCTTGTATCTACACGTGTTTCTACTTTGCTTGCTCAACTAAGACTCGACCCCTTGTGCTGCACAATGCTGCTTTTATACTAGTTTTCTTATCGCGCCGAAGTTTCTTGCACATTCCAGTTGTACTTTCTGTCTCGATTGTTCTAGCACAGCTCATCACCTTTCGCGAACCATCCTCGCCATATTATAGCAATCGAATTATAGCAAGTTTGCCGTACTCTGAAGTGCATGCCTAAAAGCATGCTATGCATTCATGCATAGCACAGCACAGAATGCCTCCTCGTTTCAATATTTTTAATACTTATTATGATTTATAAAGATGCACAACATTACTATTACGTAAAAATTTGAGGTAGTTTATCGAAAGAAACTTTGTTGTGGGCTTTTTAACTTGTACAAGAAGAAAATGACATTAATATTGTTTCGGAAAGTTTATTGTTTTCATTATAAAATTATTTGTGCCTGCGTACAATCGAAATTAGTATTAAAATGTTCTCTATTTTAGTGAATTATGATAACTATTGTATTTTTACAGTAATTGCCCAGTTATCTTAAGATATTTGATCTTTCAAACATTTTTTTAATACTTGATTTACAAAGCAATTAGAAAAATAGGCATAAAATTTGCTTTGGGGTAACACTACCACATTATGTACTTTGCGACAACACTGCCACATTCTGCAAGACTGACAGCTCGAAAAAAGAGTCGCGCTACTTAGGATTTACTTTGCAAACATCGCAACGACTGGATTGATAATGAGCTGTCCTCAGCGCATTTTTTCAAGCGAAAGCTAGCAAAAATAACTACATATACGCAGGGTTACCGTTGTGCGACTTTAGTTGCATTTTGCAACCTTTTTGACGCTCTGAGACTCTTTGTGTGACTTTTTCAAACTTGTCTAATTTTGCAACTTTTTCCATCTTTGTGCGACTTTTTTCCCCTTTTTTGTTAAATGAAATCCGTCTTTTTCTGGTCATACACAGCAAAATCACACATATTTGCCCTTAAAAATCAACATTAAAAAAAATCTACATTCCTCGCAATATGGTAACCTCATTCGATTGATCAGCTGATTATTTAGCATTAAGCTGAACCAGTGTTGCCACTTGAAAAATTTTTTTCCGACCAAACTTCCGACCAAATCCGACCCCAACCGACCAAATTAAAAATTTGTGATATCTTTAAATTCATTTTCCAATTAAAATTTTATTGTTTTAAGTAAATTTTTTGTACTAATGAAAAGATATTCACATCACAAAACGGACCGAAATTTGTTTAAGCGGACCAAAGTAAAAAAATCTGACCAATTTTGGTCCGAAAAGACCAAAAGCGGCAACTCTTAGCTGAACACAAGGCGAATTCAATAAGGTGAGCGTGTAAGGCCGAAAAAAAATTCCCATGTATTTTGTTGTTGGGTTTGTGCGACTTGATTGTCAAAATCAGCTGATATTTCGTTTCGCCTTAACGCATACAAAACAGAAAAAGTGCGCCGAAGCACATATTAGAGATGGGTAACGCAGCAAATTTTACTGTGTTGATACAATAACTCAAACACGGTTGCATGCGCTAGCGCAGTGAGTTAACTCAATTGCGCTATGGCGCAATGAACTTTTGTTGATACGGTAACACCAAATGAATGAATGATACTTTTATCGACTCTTCTTTGCCATCGCTATTAAAATTTAACGTTTTTTAAATTTTACCTGAATTTTTAGCTGAATCGAGTTGTAAGTTTTAATTTAATAAATAAAAATGGAAATTTACTTACTTCTATCAGTATTTTAGTGAAATATGTCTGCAAGGAAGAAGAGCGACGTGTGGCTTCACTTTTCCGAGGAAAAAGAGGGGAAAGTTAAATGTTTATTTTGTGACCAGCAGCTTTCGGTGTCGAAGAAATCTACATGCAGTCTAATTCGGCATTTAGAAAAAAAAACATCCGACTCAACGGATTGCACGTCAGGCACCGCCAACGAGCGCTGCCAACACTAATAATACCAACACCAGTTCCGGGCCACCAAGTGGCGAAAGTGCACCGTTGCCTGTTTTGAAAGATGCAACGCACCCCAGTCAGCGACGATTACTCAATTTTTCAACAGACCACTGACATCAAGAAAACAAAAAGAGATTGATTTCCAGTTGGTTAAAATGATTGCAAGGGAATACTATCCCTTCAGCATTGTGGAAGAAGCGGAGTTCAAAAAGTTTATTCATTTGCTTAATCCAAACTATAAAATACCAACACGCAAAACAGTCTCGTCATCTCTCATTCCATCGGTGTATAACGAAACCTTGGAACTAGTAAAAACTCGCCTAAAAAGAGCATTTGCTGTATGTTTAACTATGGATGGATGGACTTCCCGAGCACAAGATAGCTTTATTAGTGTAACGGCACACTATGTCGCCGAAGATGGTACACGTACGTTTCTGGCATCAGATTTGCTCACATGCGTTGCGTATGTAGATCGACATATCAGCGAAAATATTACAAACAAGCTCCAGGACATTTTGACGGAATGGGAACTCTCCAACAAAGTTACAGCCATAGTTTCAGACAACGCAACGAACATGAAGGCGGCTGTACGCAACGGTGGTTGGCGCCATTGGGGTTGCTTCGCACATACTATAAATTTAGTTGTACAGTCCGGATTGAAAGAAGTTGAAGCAGTCGTCGATAAAGTTAAAGGTATTGTACGTCTTTTTAGAAAAAGCACTTACGCCTACGGTCAACTGAAAAGTACATTAGAGCGAATGCATTTACCCCCTTTGAAACTTTTGAATGACGTCCCAACACGTTGGAATTCAACGTACGAAATGTTGAGGCAGGTTTTCGTTCAGAAAAATGCATTGGTTTCTACTTTAATAAAGTCGTCCGCGCTTGTTGGAAGCGACGGAAGCATAGAACTCTTGACAAATAACGAATGGCTTATTGTTGAACAGTCGATGAAAGTTTTAGAAATTTTCGATGTCATTACTACACTGATAAGCGTTGAAAAACATGTAAGCGCTTCATCAATAATGCTGTATATTAGGGCGGGTCAAATTGTATGGAACGATTTTTTTTGATGAAGCGTATAGCAAAAACGTAATCTATAGGTTATTCTGAGAAATTTTGCTCAAGAGACCATAGCTCTAAGTCGGATTTGGAGACCCCCAAAATTTCAAAATAGATATTTTTCAATATATACATAGAATAATTTAATTAAATTCGTCATAAAATCGGATAGAGTTACAGTAGATTTCTCAATCTGGGCTTGTTTGAAAGGTATTTTTATCACCTTTCTCTAATTATTAATTATTTTCAACTTTGAAAATTTTATCGTCATTTTTCGGAAGCGCAGTATTTCCAACTTTTAAATAAAGTATTTCTTTAACAGAGTTATATTTACTAATAAAACAAAACCTTTTAAATATTGGATCAAAAATGTTTGCCTTCGCTATCAACTGAACTGAACTCAACTGTTTATGTTTTAATGTATTTCATAATATTTATTATTTATTTCTTTTTGTTTGACTGAATTATTATAAATATATAAAAAAATATGTAATGTATAGTATAAAATATATTGTTTTGAATATAACACATGTTCCTTATGAATGAATGAATGAATAAAACAGTTTAAAAAGCAACAATGTGTATCAACTCACTTGTTTGAGTCAACTCTTTTTTTATGTTTCCATATTTTGTGATACTGGGTTAATTTATTGTGCGATACTGAGTTAGTGAGTTACAGTGTTGCCTATTAATGTATCAACGCAAGTAACTCAACTCTGTGTATCAGCGCAATAGCGCAACACTGCGCTGCGTTACCCATCACTAGCACATATTACCAAACAGACAAGTGCGAGTAAATTGGTGAGCAGCAAATGTTCGTCGTTTTATCTGAAATCTTAATATTATTCTTCCCGCAGTGCCCATAGAAATATTAGCTCGTCGAACATCGCAGCTTTGTCAACGCCGCTAACGATGACAAGAAGGCACCGACACAGGAGTCATTGCCTCCTGGTGAAGACACAAATGATGGTGCGATACTGCCCAGCATCACATGTACCGGAACAGACATTTATTTATTCATTCATTCATTACAACATGACGCAATATCATATTTTTCATGAGCCCGAAAATTTGACGAATAATAATACGAATAATTCTCGCTTTCCAGCCGATCATGAAGCATCATGCAACAACGCCGCCTCATAAAATTGCAGCCGAGAGACATTTTTCCAGCGTTTAGCTGAAGGTTTTTTTTTTTACGAGGAGGAAGCATCAAAAGCCTTCAGTTATGTGCAACTTTAATGCACTAAACCTCCTCGGTGTCTGATTGGTATTTTGTCGAGAGGCCGTCCAAAGCACTAAGCTCAAAAATGTTCGTCAAGTCTCGTCAGCGGCATTGGCCAAGCAGGTTCCAAGCGTTTCATCGTTCAAGAAATCGTACATGAAAAATAAAGAAGCCTTTTCTTTCTTTCCTATTTTCTTTATATTCAGCTTCGTTCTCTTCGTCGTCGCTTTGACCATTTTGACAATCAAGTTGCACGGCGAATTCAAAAACATCAAATCAGCTGGGCCGACAAGGGCACCTTTATTAATTCGCCTTGGCTGAACATTTTTGGCATACAGTAGGTAGCTTACAAAATGGCAGCGCACGTATTAACTCTACTTCCCAGCAGTGCGTGTGCGAAAAGTATTTTTTCAAAATTAGGATTAATGAAAAATAAATTATCCAACAGGTTAGTTGTAGGAACTTGTGAGTCCATGCTATCAGCTCTAAATTTGCTAGATACCGAAATAGAAGACTGGATGCCAAGTAATGAACTTGTGCAAAAATACAGAGACGAAGTTACAAAAAATAAAATTTATGAATAATATATTAAAGTGTATACAAACACTTTATTAAAAATTAAATGTGAAATAAATACACAAAAGTGTATATAAACACAATTTTAATGAATTATTTCTAAGCCATTTATATCATTTGAATTGTTAATTCCTTTTTGTTTTGTTAGTTGTATTTTGGTTTAATAAAAAAGTGTGCCACTTTTATTTGAAAAAACGAATTTTTTTTGCGACTTTTTTAAAAAAAAACGACCTTTTGTACGACTTTTTCGAAATTCTCAACGGTAACCCTGCATATACGTACAAAAAAATGAGCGCGAACCATTGAAACTGTGCTTTTGTTGGCATTTTTGTGTTTAATTGTTTCAATGTGTGTGAAGTGAGTGCACACAATTTTGTTTAGCAGCGAACGAAGCCGTTGTGCTTTGTGTGAGCAAAACAGAGAGCGTTAGTATTATTACGCTCTCACTGTGCCGACCAGTGTTGCCGTTGTGCGACTAAAGTGTCAAATTGACCCTTTCTGGAGACCGATGCCACCTGATACCGACTTTTTAAAAATAGGCTTATTTTGACACTTTTCTTCAAAATCATGCGACTTTTGCCCCTTTTTCTTGATCAAAATGTTTATATGTACATTTTGAAAGTTGTTTCGTAAAGTTAATTTTTTTATTTTTTGCGTGTTTAAAAATACTCAATATATGCCTTCCTTTTAGTATTCACTTTTCAAAGGTAACACTTAATACTTAAAAATTACACCTCTGGCAACATTTAAACTACTTGCAACCCTTTTATTATGTCAAAGTTTTTCCGCAAACATGTACAAAATGAATCTGAATTAACGCGCTTTTTTGTGGCATTGCCTAAGTTATTTGTGCTAAATTAATTTTGATGGCTCCCAATGGATAAGTATATCACGCATATGCTTTGAAATGCAAATGTTTTCATAATAAATACAAAACATGCATATTGGGACTTTTTAATATATCCCTCATCAATTAATTTAAGGGGGAAAAAGTTGTTTTCCACAGAAAATTATCTCCTTTAGAAATTTAATAAAAATAATGAGTTTCGAAAGATAAAATAATGCAAGTATATATACAATATGATCAATAAGTACCGGGACTGTGTATTTTAAATTTTCCGCCGTTGCCCGATGCAGGTTTTTTTTAGGTCGGTAGGACCTTAACTGACATCTGTGTCAAATTTTGAGCGGGATTGCATCATTAGTTTTTGTTTGGCAGCTGTTAGCGTCAGTCAACTTTTTGTACTTCGTCGCATTTTACAATGGATAATTTTGTTGGTCAACGTATTTGTTTGAAATTTTGTCTTAAGAACGAAATTTCTTGTGCCAATGCGCTTAAAATGTTGCAGAAAGCATTTGGGGAGTCTGCTCTATCAAGAACCAGAGCGTTCGAGTGGTATAAAATGTTCAAAAGTGGTCGTGAAGTGGTCGAAGACTTTCCTCGTTCTGGACGTCCTTAAACATCGAATACCGACGAAAATGTTGAAATTGTGAAGAAAATCGTGCTTGAAAATCGTCATGTGAGCCTCAGAGAGATTTCTAACGATCTTAACATCTCTTATGGAAGCGCACAACACATTGTTGTCGCTATTCGTAGAAAACGACCGGATTTGTGGGCCGATAACAGCTGGATTTTGCACCACGATAATGCGCCGTCTCACAAAGCACACATTATTCGCGATTATTTGAACAAACACAGTGTGAATATCATCGATCAGGCTCCCTATTCTCCAGATATGGCACCATGTGACTTTTTCCTGTTCTCCCGACTCAAGTTACCGCTTCGTGGAAAGAGATTTGAGTCCATAGAGGTCATAAAAGAAAATGCGACGCGAGAGCTGAAGGCCATACCTGCTTCGGCTTACCAGAAGTGCATGGACGATTGGATTAAGCGTTGGCATATGTGTATTGCTTCAGATGGGGCTTATTTTGAAGGGGATAAAATAAATTTACCAGAAGAATAAAACAATTTTGGTTTTTTTGACACAGTCCCGGTACTTATTGATCATAGTGTATACGAGGTATAAAAAAATTGGATCACTTGATGACACTTTTTTTTCGGCTGACACTTTTTTTGCGACTTTTTGAAATTTTACAGCGGCAACACTGGTGCCGACGCTTGCTTCCTCTTGATAATGAAAATATTGCAAATTCGATCTTGCCCTATGCCATTCGATTGTATGAGCGTAAAACATCTTATAGTTTAATTCAGGGTTCGGCAAAATTGACAATGAGATGGTGTTAGTGAGCGCAGTGAAATTTCTCTCCACTGTGTAAATTATACCTGAACAACGGCTGATTGAGAGAGCGTACTGTGTACGTGTGCCAGTGATGGAATTTGGGCCCAAGTGTATCGTATCAAACATCAGCATAGGAGTGTACCATATTCAAGCAAAATGTATCAATTTTTTTCCAAGCTCTTAATTAAGTGAAAGGCCAATTTAATAACATTTTTATTAAAAAACAATTCAAAAGTCTTATTCGAAACTACAATGTATATTTAAAAACACATGAAATTCATTTCTAATTTAAACAAGAAATATATACATATTGTTGCGAATATGGCAACTCTCTTAACAAATGCAACCCTGTACTGATCTTCTCAAAATACAACCACAGAATAAACAGTATACAGAATGCGCATGTCGACCAGCGAAGCAATCTGAATTTATGGTACGGGCCGAAAGCAGCAGGGGGGAGATAACAGAGTTTGTTGAACAGAACTTTTGTCTCTGTTTATTTCTCGTGCGACGATGATCTCTGTTATTGTCAACTTCGGTAAGTAACGAGTGGTGCAGAGCGAGTTCGTGCGCTCCATGCCGGCCATAGAAGTTACTGTTATTTTCAATGAAGCGAATGAATGGCGATGTGCTATCGTTGTTGTTGTGTTGATCAGCGAATGAAAATTGTAAATTTTGAATTTTTGTTTCTGGCTGACATTGGCTGGCAATTCCCGACGTGTGTCGGTTAATAAGAACAAATTTTTTTCATGTTATTATGCGATCGACTTTCTGCGTGAAGAAATTTGTATCTCCTTATGAGCACTTGAATTCTAAGGTTTCGCTTATTTTGGCGTAAATGACTTCTCGCCGCGATTAATTATTTTATCCCTACGCCTTTTATCCCACCCTAGGCCCCCAGTTTTTTTGCCCAAACATTAGTTTGTGAAACCTAAAAAAAAATGAGAGGTTCCGAAGAATCGTAATTACGAATTTGTGCATTTAATCATGTCGAATGTATGGACATATCTATTGTAAAGCAAAAAGCTATAAGAAAAAAGTAAGTAAGCAACGACGATCCCGAATGATGGCAGAATAAATTTTCTGTTTTGCTTTTTTTTCGATATATGTACGTACATCCACCATTTAAAGGATATTTCGTACATAACGATTGTGCCACATCGTTTAACTATCATCAATATTAAATATAGTGTGATATCTTTATACCGTAGTGACTTTTTAAGTCGATAAGTTACCCCCTTTTGACATTCGTTCTCATATATTTTTGCACGCTACACTCCGTCGTAAATTGCTACCGACAGCGTATGTACGCACTGCGCTGCACGCAGAATGAACCACAAAGTAAAAAGAATTCAAATTCAATATTTCAATTCCTAGCCGGCAACAATAATAACAACCATACCTTATTGCTCTTCTTCCCATGTACTCGTATGTAAGAAGCAAGTGGCACTTCGTTTTGTTGGCCGACAACAACAGTAACCACAGCCTGACGCTATTTTCCCTTCGGAACTGCATGCGAATGATTCTTCTTATCTCTGTGCTGTTTGTTCTGTGAAATAACAGAAACGAAAGCAGACGAAAATTTCAATTCAAATTTTTCATTTTGATAATTTTCGTTTGTTTTGATTTTGAACTGTCAAAAAGAACAAAAGCTTTTGGAGCTTTTGAAAGCGCTTTCGTTTTGTGATGCGTTCGATAAAATTGGTCATGTTTTATCGCATTTGCTTCGTCGTTTTGTTGAAATGAGTCATTTCGTAGATTTGAATTTGTATGGGGAAATGCGTGATTTGGCTTCGCATTTGAGAATTTTTGTCCAAATCACGCATTTGGGCTCAATGTAAATGTAGTATAATATAAATTGCTTATGTTCCCTACAAGTAGACGGTTCTGAAAACCACATTTTGTATTCATCTACTTCTGTTACATTTGCAACACACAAATTGTACAAAAGCTTTTTTATATTGGAAGAATGAGGGGTTTCCTTAAAAAACGTATGAAATGTGTTGTAAAAGATTTTTGAAATTAATAAAAAATTAGTCGCTTGGAGCATTTGGTTTTAAACTACTATTAAAATAGTTGAAATTTTTGAAAAATATAAACATTTCGTTTCCTTGTAAATTACAGGGCTTCAACAAATTATACAAATGACATTCATGATAAAAACTTGATGGTCGTTAACAAAATTTTTCAATTTAAACGAATTTTTTGAGGTCAGAATTCGTTTAAATTTTTAAATTCAAACAAATTTCATTTGGATTCATTTCATAACACGCAACCAGACAGCGCAACGATTAGATTGTTAACGAGCTGTTCTCAGCAAATTCTCATCAACACAAAAAATGAGCGCGAACAAGGGAAATTGTGTTTTTGCTTTTGTTGGCTTTTTTGGTGGTTGATTATTTCATTGCATGTGAAGTCAGCGCACACAATTATGCGAATATTTTCGAATAGCCGAAGTGCGTATGGGACCTGCTGCGCTGGTAACAAGGCGAATCACAGCAGCAGTCGCAACATCACAGCTCGCAGTTGATGTGCGACTGACCACCAGTGTTGCCAGAATATTTTTGCGGAAGCGGCTAGATGACCAAAAAAAAGGGCTAGAAAAGGCTTGTCGTTTGAAAAAAAGGCTAGAAAAAGGCTAATTTTTTATAATAATTTTTATTTAAAACATTTTAATGCACATACATATCGTACTGCTGGTGCTACATAAAATCAACATCAAAAACTTACATTCAAACGTATTTTAGATACATAAATACAATAACAAAAAATATTACATTTCAATAACAATTCACAAAATTTCAATTCATACACATTTACGATGCATACACTCAAACTAAGAAAAAAAAACGATAAATATCGATTTTCCAAGACGATTTGGTGTTTTTTTTTTTAAGAATGAAAAAAGGAATAAATTTCTGTAGGAAAGAAATTGAAGTTATGAAACCAAATATTTTGTCTTGTACTCGTATTATAAAAAAGAATAGTTTAACTTCTCGTCAGATCAATTTGCATTTATTGAACTGCAATGGCAAAATTGTTAATCAGCGTTGTTAATCTAAAGAGAATATAAAACGCTTGGTAACAATGCCGTTCCGTGAATTGAACGATTTTGCTTTCGTTTTTTGGTTTTGACTCTTAGTTACATAGTATTACAAAAACAGTTTCTTCCTTACAACTCAAACTAAACTTCCTCGTCATCAGAGGCATCAGAATCCCTATATGCAGCACCGTTTTCAGATATTTTAATAATATCGTCGGTAATTTCAAAATTGTGAAATGTCATGAAAGTTCTGTTAAATTTCAGAAACAGTTACCCCGTTTATACGACAGCTCAAGTCGCTATGAGTCAATACACATCGACTCAATACAGTCGTATAAACACGTTTTCAAACCGCTTTGAACATTTTAGGCGTATCGAGTCAAAGCGCTTTTCAAATGAGTTCTTAAATTTTCAAGTCGCTTCAAAAATTCGTATAAACGGTTAAACATTTTCAAAGTGCTTTGAAAATCAGCTGATGGTGATGTACACTCAGTTTTTTGAGCATTTTCAAGTAAAAAGTAAGCAACACCAACAGCTTAAATTCATTAAACGTCAAAAAAATAGAAAAAACCGAAAAAGAAAAGCATACTTTTGAAACCGTCTGCAGTCAATTCGCTTCTGAAATCAATGTATAAACACTTGGCACGAGAGCGTATCGAGTCAATGCGAATTGACTGGGACCGTCGTATAAACATGGTAAGTGTTGAAAAGCATTTACTTTGTAAGATTTTTTATGATGATTTTTAATTATTCTATTATGGTTTTTTGGATTATAGAAAAAGGCTAGAAAAGGCCACGAGAAATTACAAAAAGGCTAGGTGAAAGGCTAGCGGCTAACTCGCGAATTGTGCGGCTAGATGACAAAAGAAAAGGCTAGATTTAATGTTAGTAAATGTTAAATAAAAATGCTAAAAAATTTTGGTAAAAAATGTTAGGTAATTGTTGCGTCGCTATTTCTGCTTTCTTTTTTATAATCACAAGCAAATTACAATTAGCAAAAAATGCATGAACTTGGTGTAGTAAAATATGGGTGCAAACATGTTGTACAAGGGAGTTTATAGTTCTTTGTTAAAAAATTATTGTAAGGTTTTATGTTTTTTGTTTTACTTTTGTTTTAATTTATCTTTCATAAAATAATAATAATTTTTAATAATAATTTTTTTATTGGCCAACAATTATTTTCAATTTTCCTTCTTTCGAACTTCCTTTTTGCACAGCCCACATGCAGTGTTTTCGTAGAAGAACTAAAATAAGAAAATCTAAGAATGTGACTCTATGGTTACAGCACTCACCATGGAACCATTCAGGTGTAGCATTTTTACAAGATTGTAAAACGTGTGCCTTAATACCAATTTTTTCAGGTTCTGCTTCGAAGATTTTATGAAAAATTAAAATATGTTTTATGCATACATTCATTATTGAATTGGAAGGAGCAAAAAGATTACCAAAATCAGAAATTGACTGATAATTTTTGTGAAAAATAAAAATTTCACTTGGAGCAGTCAAAACTTCATCCCTTTTTCTCAATTCGTCACCGCACTTTTCACAATTTAATTTAGGAATAATTTTGTACGCCACGTATCCAACAAAATACCTCATGGAAACCAGCTCTAAGTTAATCTCTTTCGGATTACAAAAGGTGTCACCTACAAAATACGTCTCGTGCATCTCGCTACTTAGATCAAGGTTATCCAGGATTTCATTGTCATTATCATCGTCATTAGCATGCAAAACATCCTCACTAAAAGAAGCGCTTGAAATTAAATTAGTCATTGAATCTTGCGTCTCTTCACAATTGGTAAAGGAGCTAAACTTTATTATTTTAAAGGCTAATAACCTGGCTAAGATGTTATTAAGTTCGGCTACAGACGGGTTACAGTTATTACCTCCTTTTTGCCTTAACACAGCAAACGTATTCTCCAACTTGTCCTGGTTAAAGGCCTTTGTCATAATAAAAAACTTGTCCGAATTATCTTTTAATATTTCATCTACAAGTAGAAGGACCGATTTTAAGGATAGTTTCATGCCATCTAGGAAGAAAACTCGTTTTTTTGCATCAACAAATTTCACTTCCTCTAGATAACGTAAAAATGTTTGAATAAATGTGTGCGAATCTTTATTAATCTGAAGAGCAGATCGGTAGCAGTTATCTGCATACAAAGATCCACTATTCATGCAATCAAATATTTGATCAATTTTTGCTATAAAATCAGCTGTGGATAACGCTACCTCTTGTAAGGTTTTTTTAAATCCACTTATGTCTGAAATTGTTCTAATAGCAGCTTTAACTGTTTTACTGAACACTTGAGTGGCAAATTTAACACGCATTTTTTCAAATGAATTTGGAAATATGTGTTGTCTAGTCAATTTTGGGCACATTTTGGTTTTACAATTTTCTTCCCTCTCCCAAAGCTCTTGAACTACTACTAAAGCTAACTAAACCATCAGGCGTTTTCAAGTCGCATTTAAGCCAACCATTTCGAACATGCAATAAATTTTTTGATTTTGGAATTCAAAGTATGGTTTCTCTATTCTATTAGAAGACCCCTGATCACAAACCAAAACATTCACTACTATGCCAAAATTGCTTAAATTGCTTTTTCCTTCAACTCTAAGCACATCTTCTTAATGGATTCAAAAGCCACATTGTTGATACCGGGCTGAAGGAACTTTATTGGAGCCCACCGATTTAAGGTGCTGATATGCGGCAAATTGAAATTTAGCTTATCTCTCAGGAAAGAATATGTTGATTGTGAAATATAAAAAATATTTTGCGCTAAATATTTCACTTCGTCAGAATATTCTTTTGGCCGGGTGCTAAGTAAAACTTTACAAAATGTTTTGGATTCAAAGTTGATATGTTTTAAAGAATCAATTGAAATTTTCAACGTCTTTGCACAGCAATTCTTGGATTTTAAAATAAAGCGCTTTTCTTTTCGCAATTTTTCGTTAATTTTTTTGAATGTTTTAATAGGTTGCTGTATTTCTTTTTGTAATAATGGGTTATTTTGACATTTTTTTCGCAATTACTGCATACTATGTCATCATAACGGGGTCGTTTCAATGAAGAATCTGGTTCTAAAAATTCTTCATCCGAAATCTCAGGATCTTCGTCTAAGTTTAAGGTTGGAATCGCATCCTTTTTCAGAAACCTTTTCCCTAAGTACTGGAGAAATGATTTTCACAAATATACAGTTTTCGGTTGTAGTCGTCATAAGATATATTGCATTTTTCGCGCCAAATTTGGCCAAACACGAAATCAGCAGCGGGGAATCTAAATAATCTTAGATTCTTGTATTGTCGTCTCGATTTTTTGCAACTGCGAACACAACATTTTTTTGTTTTTGGTTTAAAACTTTTAAACTATTTAATGAAATCTTTTAGTTTTTGTTGTTGTATTAAAAATAAATGCAAAATAAACAGATCTGCATCAACACTTTTTCAAAATTCCTACAAATATTTAGTTTTTTTAATAATTAAAAAAATAAAATAGTTCTGAACCAGGTGTTGTACGAAGACAACACTGTACACTGTATATGTACAGGGTTTTTCATTTCGAACCGAAAACTTTGACAGCCCTGCGTTCGACAACCGCAGCTGTCATCTGTCGTTGCATTGTGTTAATATTGTAGTTTAGTGTTTGCCATTTATGAAAATGGACTGATTTAGCATCGGTCAACGTGTAAACATAGTGAAAATTCACTAAAAAAAATGGTGAAAATTTGAGCACCACTTTTCGCGCACTAAGGAAGAATCTCGGACGTCACGGAAGGCCTGTTTTCACCTCGGCGGTTACGTTAATAGTCAAAATTGTCGTGTGTGGGGCTCAGAAAATCCACACGTGGTTGTCGAGCGCCCAATGCATCCACCTAGAGTCACTGTTTGGTGTGCATTAGGACCATAATGCACACATGGTGGTGTCATAGGGCCATATTTCTTTGAAAATGACGAAGGACAGACCGTTACCGTCAATTTTGAACGTTATGGCCGTATGATAACCGAGTATTTCTGGCCAGCGATCGAAGATATGGATGTGGAGGAGATGTTATTTCAACAGGACGACGCTACATGCCACACAACACGACCGAACATGACAGAATTGCGAACCAGGTTCGATGAACGCATAATTTCGCGTTTTGGTGATGCCAATTGGCCGTCAAGATCGTGCGATCTGAACCCTTTGGACTTTTTTCTTTGGGGCGAAAAGACCAAGTCTATGCAGACAATCCGCAGACTCTGGAGCATTTGAGGGACAACATACGTGCAGTTCTTGGCGCCTTACAGCCTGCTATATGTAAAAAAGTCATCGAAAATTACCTAAAAAGAATCGAGGTGTGTCAGGCTGCTCGTGGCGGTCATTTGAATGATGTCATATTCCATTACTAATGGCACAAACCAAATATTATTTTGATAATAAAGTTTCATCAAAATTCAAATTTTAATTGATTTTTTTTTCTTTATTTACTTTTTCGGCTCATGATGAAAAACCCTATATATGTAGATCATTCTAAATAGGGATTATTCTCATTGTCTTAGCAAAAAATGGTGCAGAAAGCCCATTCATAGGGCCGGGCCCGATGTTTGGATTCGGTAAAACCAACCTAAAACAGGACATCCACAAAAACAAAGGACATCCACAAAAACAAAGATACTGGAATAATATTGAGGGATTACGACACTCGAAAAGATTCCTAACCTTTAACACAAAACGAGCCAAATCTGCTACACTTCTTAGCAGAAAACAACTCAAAATCCTATGTGGCGCCCTAACCGGCCACTATTCTTGTAACTACCACCTCCACAAGCTAGGCTTGGTCATCGACAAAACATGCAGATACTGCAATGAGGTCGTTGAAATAATGGAACACATCATCATAAACTGCCCAGCCCTGGCACACAGACGTGCAAAGTTTCTAGGGAAACATATTCTCGGTGATGAGGACCTGACGCAAATATCGCAGAAAGGTCTGATTCAATACCTGAGCACATAAAACACCAGATGATTCAAGGGGCACAATAAACCTACTAGGTTGCAGTGCGCAAGGGCATTGTCCCTACCCATTATCATTACATTACATTCTCATTGTCTTCAGGCATAGGATAAGTCAGTAGGAAGCTTAAAATCATAACAACATTTATTACTGGCTTTCAAGAAATCTTTCGTTTGTGCTTAATTGTAAACGGTTTCGTAACTTGCATTTGATTAAATTTTGCACAGGGTATACGCGCTCTTCACTGGCTGAAGAGTGGGGAATAGATAAAATACCTTTAACAACTCTTAAAATGTTTTTGAAAAGAGGCTCGTTTAATTAATTTTTTAGGCAAGAAACTTTTTCCCAAAATTCAGTAATTCCAAGACTTTAGTTCTTCATATTCTAATAGTGACCTATACTCATTGTTAATTTCTTCGAGATATTTAATCTCTTTGGGAAAAAGCTTGAAACAATTGGTACAACAGTATTTGTTTTACCAAACAAGACATGCTCGAGTGAAAACTTTGGCAGAAAGTTTAATATTTCATCCTTAAAGTTAACTCTTTAAAAACTCACGACATTTTCTTTAAATTTTGAAACATCTTCATCAGATATAACCCCTGAGCCAATTAACAAATCTACTCCAACTCCACAATGCACATCACCAACAGGTAATTGATCTTCAAATAAATGTATGTCGTAGCTTTACCATCAATTACTTCTTTTTTCAAAAAATGTCTTGCTAAATGGTGAAACAAATATGCAATTCTTGGAAGAAATATGCGAATTCGTGCGTCTTCCGATTGCATTGAAGATGGTAATATGACAAAAACTATCCACAACTAGTTAGAGATGTTAAGCTATGTCACCAATTTTCCTTTTAAGGTTGCCGCACAATTTGCAAAAATGTTTGTTTTTAGTGCAAAAAAAACGAGTGAGCTTATGACCACACGACTGAAGTGAAACTTCTTTCGCTCCATCTGTATGTATATATCAGGTGTACAACTTTGCTTCCGCCGTTTTTTTTCCAAAATTAAAAGCTTTATTGCGAAAAAGTGCTTACAGATGTATTATTCAAAGTATTGTCCGTCGCTAGCGACAACTTTCTCCCATCTTTCCGGCAATTTTCGGATCCCGGCTCGAAAAAAGGAGTTCTCTTTTGACGCTATCCATGAAGCAATCCATTTTTCCAATTCTTCGAAGGATTGAAAATGTTGATCTGCCAGGCCGTGTGCCATCGAACGGAATAGGTGGAAGTCAGAAGGGGCGACATCTGGGGAATACGGCGGGTGGGGCAAGACCTCCCATTTCAGCGTTTCCAGGTACTTTTTGACCACTTTTGCGACGTGAGGCTGAGCATTGTCGTGTTGGAGGATGACTTTGTCATGTCGCTCTTGATATTGTGGCCGCTTTTCTTTTAGCGCGCGACTAAGGCGCATCAGTTGCGTTCGGTAGCGATCTCCTGTGATGGTTTCACCCGGTTTTAAAAGCTCGTAGTAAATCACACCGAGCTGATCCCACCAAATTCTCTTCCACCACCATGTTTGTCTTCGACATCGAAATCACCATTTTTAAAACGTTGAAACCACTCCCGACACGTTCTTTCACTCAGAGCAGCATCACCGTAGGTTTCTGAGAGCATTCGATGCGCTTCAGCTGCATTTTTTTGCGAATTGTAACAGAAAAGTAAAACTTCCCGCAAATGGCGAGAATTGGGCACATAAACGGACATTTTCGAGCGTGAATAATACGAAAACAAGAACAACTGTCACTGAAACGGCGATGACAATTCGTTAGGCACTGTCCACACTCACTTTAAAGGCATTACCATCTATGTATTTCAACCAGCCTCAGCCGGTACAGCCACCTATCGGAAAACGGCGGAAGCAAAGTTGTACACCTGATACATATATATATATGTGTGTGTACAATATATACATGTATGTACATATACATATATTAATTTTCTACAAATATTTAAATATATTTTATGTTTTCATGTAACGCTTACGTCACGCGTTCGCCAGCTTACTCCCCAAGTCAAGAGTGCGTAAACCACTCAACTCCCGTTCACCTCGCCCGATCACACTTTTCGTAACGCGTTCGCCAGCTTACTCCCCAAGTCAAGCGTGCGTAAAGAAGTTTCACTTCAAAAAGGCAATACAAATGTTTCTTTTGGTTAATCGACCAGTGTGTACCAAAAGCGGGGCCTGTGTACCAACGTACTTTTTAAACTCTGATTGTATCAAAAAAGTACAATAGTATCAAGAATTCCATCACTGATACTTACATGCAAAAAATGATTGAGCGATCACTACGCTAAAACAACCAACATTTCAATGTACACGAGTGAAGCCGTTGGGAACAATAACATTGCTTTTTACTGTTGTCCTACGCAAATCTAACAGAAAATGTTATGAACTTAACATTCTCAAATGCCTACGCTTCGCTCTTCCCGCTCGCATCATAACAGCCGAAAAAACTTTGTGCCCACATGCGCGTTCTATATTACTTCATATTCTTTGGAAAAAGTCAAAAGTTAATTTGGTCTGATGAATGTCAAAAAACTTTTGAATACATGAAAAATTGTCTTTGCACACAACCGGTACTAGCTATCTTTAATCCAGACTTACCCATACAAATATATACAGATGCAAGTTTGCAAGGAATAGGCGCTGTGTTGAAACAACCACAACCACATGAAAAAGTTGAAAGACCTGTTGCATATTTTTCAAAGAAATTAAATGAATCTCAAAAAATACTGGCAACATTGGCTCATAAATAGACCATTCAAAGTATTTTCAGATCACAAACCACTAGAAAAAATGAATATTAAAGCCAGAACAGATGAAGAACTAGGTGACCTCACTTATTACTTATCACAATATGATTTTGAAATAATATACCATCTAGGTAAAGATAATGTAGAAGCAGATTGCTTAAGTAGAAATCCAGTTTTAGAGTCTGAAGAAAATGAATATGATCTATTGAAAATTGTTAATTTAATAAAAATAGAAGATATTTATGATGATCAAAAGAAAAATCAAGATATAGTACATAAGAAAGACAATCTAATTGTAAAGAATAATGTTTATTATAAAAAAATTCGAGGAAAAGAAAAAAATCATACTCTCGGAAGAATTCTGTAAACAATTTATATGCAACCTTCATAAAAATGTTTGTCATACTGGCATAAATCAAATGCAAAGCAAAATATTGCCATATTATACAGCAAAAAATATTTCAAAACATATAAAAGAAACATGCAGAAATTGTGAGATTTGTATAAAAAATAAGTCAAGAGGACAAGATAAAATTGAAATAGTTTCTATAGATACAATAGGTAGATTCGGAGGTTCACGATCCACAAAGAAATATCTGCATCTTCTTGTTGATCATTTTACAAGATTTGCCTACATATTAACATCAAAAACACAAAATGCAAATGATTTTATTAAATTAACAGAAAATGTGCTTAAAGAATATGATATAGAAATAGTTTTAACAGATCAATACCCAGGTATCAATTCTAAGGAATTCAAGAATTACCTAGAACAAAAGAATATTACGATGATTTTTACAGCAGTAAATGCACCATTTTCTAATGGCTTAAATGAAAAACTTAATCAAACTTTAGTGAGCAAAATTAGATGTGCAATGAATGAAGAAAACAAAAAATTAGCATGGACTACTATTGCTTTAATTGCTACTAAAAGCTTTCGAAAATAGCATACAAAATCACAACTACAATAAAAGCTTGTATGACAGAAATAGAATAAATAATAATTTTGATATAGGAGACTTAGTATATGTTGAAAATGGAAATCGATTGAATCGCAACAAATTAGACGGATTAAAAATTGGTCCATATAAAATTACGAAGAAAATATCAAATACAATGTATGAAATTGACACGGGACATAAAAAATCAAAATTAAATTTATTTCATGTATCCAAACTCACTCCGATCCCAAGCTTTTTATAAAGCAATGTAAATGATTATAACTTTGTATTTTGTACCAAAGTTTTTATTCTTAGGGGGGGAGATGTCATTGAGATTTCGTGGAAAGAGAATGGCCTCGCAAGTAAATAAAACCTTTTGGAGAGAATTTATTGAACTTTATAAAAATTGCCCAGAAATTTGGAATGCGAAATGTGCATCGTGCTAAAAACGGCAGCATACGAAAGTTTAGCGGAAAAACTAAGAGAAATTGATCCGTGCGCTCCAGTTACATTAGCATATAAAAGAGATGAAAATAAAAGATCAAGACTATGCATAGATTTTAGAGACTTAAATAAAATTGTAGTTCCCCAATCACAACCGTTTCCACTAATTGAAGATTTAGTAGTAAAAACAAGAAATTGCAAATACTTTTCAAAACTCGATATAAATTCAGCATTTTGGTCTATTCCATTGAGAATCGAAGATAGGAGAAAAACGGCATTTGTTACTCAAGAAGGACAATTTCAATGGACTTGTTTACCATTTGGGTTAAAAACATCACCGGCTATTTTTCAAAGAATATTAAGCAATATAATAAGAAACCAAAAACTATCAGATTTTACAGTGAACTACTTAATTTTTGGACAAAACTTAGTTTCAATTAAATTTTTGCTACATAACCTTATCTTGTACGCAAACTTTTTCTGAGGTGAATTCATAACACATTTTGTTTTTGGCCCTTCTTTTACAATTTGGTCAAGTTTTTGTTATTATTATCTTAATAGAATAAAAGAACTAAGTTCATGGAAAAAATAAAAAATATTTTGTTTTTGAAAAATTACTTTAAGTGATTTATTTTTCATATGAAAAACTATGTACCCCTTGTACGCAAACTTATTCTGACTAGTGTATACATATATGTATACAAAATGCCTCCCAACATATATAAAAAGTGCGATCAGGTAGATCTCGCTTTGCACGATTTCGCTTAACCCATTTTCGGCCGCTGGTCGATTTTTCGACCAGCCACTTTGAAGGAGAGTAGCTCTGCACTTAGACATTATATCTGTGAACTTTTGATGCATAAAATAGCTTTCGTCTTTTGGTAACCCCTCGAAATAATAATTTTTTTTAAAAAAGATAAATTTAGAGATGTTGGCGAAGGCACGAAAAAAAGCATTTTTTTAGTCATATTTTGAATATTCTGAAAAATATATAACCTTTTCAAATTATTGATTTATTATTGATTATTTACGAAGCCTAAAGACCAAATTACCACAATCAATTGATATCCATAAGATTATGAAAATATTTTTACCTCTCAGCACCGCGTACTTTTCAGTGGTCGAAAAATCGACCATTGGCCAGAAGTCGTCATGTATGTACATATGTAAGCCAACAATTGTTTGTTTTCATGCTTGATTATTATTTGACCAAAATTATATACATATATATTTGTTTTTATTTGAAATTAAATTTTTATTAATTTATAAAAAAAATAATTAAAAAAAAAAAACACAAAAAAAATCCAAAAATATTCTTGATTAAGGTCCTAAATGTAAGTCCTTAAAAGGAATTAAAAAAATATTGGCTATTTCTGGTAGCGGCCGAAAATGGGTTAATACGGCATTTTCCAGCGCGTATTGGGATCAGCTAAAATAATGGTATGGGTCGGACCAAAGAATATGAAGTAATATAGAACGCGCATGTGGGCACAAAAGTGTTTTCGGCTGTTATGATGCGAGCGGGAAGAGCGAAGCGTAGGCATTTGAGAATGTTAAGTTCATAACATTTTCTGTTAGATTTGCGTAGGACAACAGTAAAAAGCAATGTTATTGTTGCCAACGGCTTCACTCGTGTACATTGATATGGTGGTTGTTTTAGCGTAGTGATCGCTCAATCATTTTTTGCATGTAAGTATGTATGTTTCTTGATCTTGTTGCGCAAGCAGAGAGCAAACAACGAACCAAAGCATCGTCATCGTCGTTTCAACGAAGATGACTCGGGATTCGCTTGTTTTTATTGTTGTCGATTATTGTGTGTATGCTTTTTTGGTTTTGCTGCACAAATTGCTGTAATGTCACTATCAATCGAAACTTTGTGGTGTGTGGTAGAGCTGCAAAACTATCGATAGTCTGCCCACTCGATAGTTTCGATAGTTTAAAAAAAACTATCGATAGTATCGATAGTTTCGTGCTTTAAAACTTATGTACCTTACGTTAATTTAAATTGAGGGACTGTTTGGTTAAATTTTTTATTAATGAAAGTCCATTAAACATAAAATAAAGTATTAATACATTTGTATTTCGCGCCAAATGGAGAAGGCATGCTTAAAGCAGAGGCCCCTGGAGAGAACTTTTGCGAAATTTTGATGCTTAGCTATCAATGTAGAAGTTGATTGTAGTGTTTCCAGTGGTTGTAATATTGACAAGCCCGACGTTTCCCTCACACCATATACATCAGCTTGGAATATGCTGTAGTGGTCAGGGAGCCGGAATGGCACAGATTTCTAGATCTTAAAAGGATATGTAGGGTAGGAATATAAATGTATAATAAAACAAAGTTTAATCAAAGAAAACAGGGATCAGAGCATTTTATTGCAATCAAATATATAGTACAACTATTTTAAACAACAAAAAAAATTTGAATTTGTGTACGCCTCGCAGGCGTAGATTAGCTTTTTAGGGTTAGAAACGATATATCGCAACCTTGGTGGGGAATTTAATTTTTTAAATTTATAGACTAGCGTTATAAATAAACATAAAATCAAGTTAAACATAACACATGTTTTAGGTTAGGATTCTTCAATTACCCATTTGTTTTTGTTAAAAAAAAAAGCAATGAATTTACATTCCGAGCCTTTAAGGGGGCACTCCACGAAACGCTCAAAAAAATGACCAATTTTCTTTATTTTACTGTACAAAAAAAGAAAGAGACAGGAACAATCCGTTTGGAACATCTGTAGGTATTAGTTAAAAGTTCAAAAAAAAGGTATACATGTGGGATCGGGGACAGACAAGTGCGACTTTGCACAACGGACAGACCAATGCGACCCTGACAGACGAACGACGAGACAAAGCGGACGAGACGCTTGCACAAACGAGCGAGGACGACGACGACGAAGTTGAAAAGGAACCGCGATACGGCACGGACGGCGGACAACACGGACAATTGCTGAAATTTAAAATAAAATACAAATTGTTTGAACTGAAGTGCAAGTGTTTTCATTTGGACTACGGCGATCCTACATACATAGAAACAAATTAAAAATGCCAAACATATTGAACATCATCCGAGGCTTGGTTTAAAAAAAGACATCCACACGATGCCGTCCGAAGTTAAAGTCTGAAACATACAAATTATACACTCCGGGCCACCAGAATAGGTTCACATTTTTTCCCGGAGGAAAATGAGTAGTGTTCTTACAAAACACAGTTTTACCTCATTTATTGGTATCAAGATGTTCAAGGCATCTATTGTGAACCTACCTGTCCAAAACAAAATTTGACATTTATTTACTTTTTCTTTTTTGGCCCAATTTTGTAAAGTGAACCCAAAACTGAGTACATTTTAGTGGGTCAATGCTAAGGTTTCGCTAATTTTGGCGTAAATGACTTCTTGCCGCAATTTATTATTTTATCCCTACGCCTTTTATCAAACTCTAGGCCCTCAGTTTTTTGGCCCAAACATTTGTTTGTCAAACCTAAAAAAAATGAAATGATGGCAGAATACATTTTTTGTTTTGCTTTTTTCGATATATGTGCGTACATCCACCACTTAAAGGATATTTCGCACATAACGATTGTACCACATCGTTTAACTATCATCAATATTATAAATAGTGTGATATCTTTATACCGTAGTGACTTTTTGAGTCGATAAGTTACCCCCTTTTGACATTCGTTCTCATATATTTTTGCACGCTACACTCCGTCGTAAATTGCTACCGACAGCGTATGTACGCACTGCGCTGCACGCAGAATGAACCACAAAGCAAAAAGAATTCAAATTCAATGTTTCGTTTCCTAGCCGGCAACAATAACAACAACCATAGCTTATTGCTCTTATCCCATATATGTAAGAAGCAAGTGTCACTTCGTTTTGTTGGCCGACAACAACAGCAACCACAGCCTGACGCTATTTTCCCTTCGGAACTGTATGCGATCATTAGTTTCTTCTTAGCTCTGTGCTGTTTGTTCTGTGAAATAACAGAAACGAAAGCTGTCTAGTGCTGTTTGTAATGTTAATAGCAGAGGACGTAATGTTCAATTAACAGTGGTCGTAATATTACGACCCCTTAACATTTTTGAATTTGTATGAGATGCGCGTTCTGTATTACTGTTTATTCTGTGGTAGTAGGTAGTAAAAAGAATGAGTATTAATGCGGTGGTATCCAAAGTTGCGGTACTCATTGCTAATCTCTGTCTCACACATAAAATGTCAGTTGTTGAATTGTTAAGGTTGTTTCTTATCTTTTTAACATAGCAGTTATCTATTTCGGACTCCGGAACGTTAACATTCAACCCATCGGAGAACAATTTCAAAGCAGAATCAAGAGCGTTGTTGTTGTTGATACTCGGTATACCCACAATCTCAATGCACTTCTCTCTTTCATGTTGTTGCAGGTAGTTGACTTCTTTTTGGAGACTTTCAACTTTATCCATGAGAAGCTTCCTCTCTTCTTGTAGGGATTGGATTGTCGTTAGCGTTTGTGCGTACAATGTTTTCAGAGATAAAATCTCATTGTACACCAGCTCCAAAGTTATTTTTGGCTGGCGCTGTTGTGAGTTATCAGCAGACCACTCTTCGACGCGTTGTTGTTGCTGTTGAATTTGATTTGCTGAGCGTTGGTGCTGTTGCTTACGATAGGTGTGTTGTTGTTGAGTTCACAAAGTATTGAAGAGATTCTGTTGATCGGCAGTTGGATCTCTGGCCGGTTCAAAAGGTGAGAGATCAGCAGCTTCAGTACCTTCACAGCCGATGTCAGTGCATGTTGCCAACGGTTGTAGCTTAGCAACAATAGGAGGAGAGCGTACCGATGCGCGCCGAGCCGAAAGACATTTTTTACATTTGTAGCTTTGATTATTTCTCAGCATATATTCCACATCACCTTCTTGTAAATTCACGCAAGGGCAATGAATATACTCACTACAAGTGACACACTTAACTTTTTTATTTTCGTCCAGAAGCGATAGACTTCCTTTTGTAAACAAATACAAGGCATTTTAATGTATATAATATTAGAAATTTGGCAAACAAGTAAGAGCAAAGACTTGTCACGTGCTGACCCCACGACGAACACGAACCGAATGGTACCTATATCTCTTAAAAAATGGGCAACGTTTTCGAATTTTTTAAAATTCATAACTGTTATTTTGGGTCCCTGCTTTTTCTCGAAATGTCTATGCATTTCGTCTATTAATATGGGCATCAGAAGAAATACTATTTAATTTTACAATGTTATTCTTCTCTTTTAATTGGAAGCATTTTTTTAAACAGGCCTTTTATTTTTTCCAAATTGGTTTTTTTTTACTCTTCCCACCACACCTGTAAAACGGGTCGCCTTGCTCCAACCAAAGAATATGAAGTAATATAGAACGCGCATGTGGGCACAAAAGTGTTTTCGGCTGTTATGATGCGAGCGGGAAGAGCGAAGCGTAGGCATTTGAGAATGTTAAGTTCATAACATTTGCTGTTACATTTGCGTAGGACAACAGTAAAAAGCAATTTTATTGTTCCCAACGGCTTCACTCGTGTACATTGAAATGGTGGTTGTTTTAGCGTAGTGATCGCTCAATCATTTTTTGCATGTAAGTATGTATGTTTCTTGATCTTGTTGCGCAAGCAGAGAGCAAACAACCGGTAGAAATACATACACAGAATTTCACTAATATTATTGCAAAATTGCAACCTTGGGGCCTACTAGTAGGCCCCAAGCTTGATCAGGAACGTACTTTTTCCTCCATATAAATTTCTAAAACAGGGTTGCTGTTCTAGTTCATTTCAATTTTCAGTGTTGCTGGTGTGAGTCATTTTTTGTGACCAAAGAAATATTACTTTTTATTTGTATTTTTTTTTGGTGCATTTTCGTAAGACGTTTGTATAGAACTAACTATAAAAATATATTATTGCCCAAAAGTGTCAAAAGAACCGTTTGGTATTCGTTTTATTGAATTAAATTAAGGTTTTATAAGCTGCATAAAAAAAAACAGTCCTGCGTTTGAACTAGAGCATTTATCACCAAAAGCATACCTGGTCTGATCTGATCGTTAGAGATTCGCTAAATGAAGAACTGCGAAATAAAAAGGGCGGCAATTGACCCTGTCGTATTCAACGCATGAAGCTTTGTGTTCTTTGGTATATTTTTCAATAATATCTACGTAATGAAACCAAAAAGTTGATATGTTGTGTATTTGATGCAGAAAAAAGCAAATAATTGAAAGGAAACTGGCGGAATTTTCGTTTGCACAATAATCCCTAATATCGGGATAAGAGCGGAAACAGTGAAGAGCTGATCACTGCCAGCACACACAGACTGTGTACGTGAATTGCAAAAAACGCACAAAAATCGGCTTACTCTCCCAGTTTCACATCGCTTAATCGCTGGCATCGTCATCGTCGTTTCAACGAAGATGACTCGGGATTGGCTTATGTTTTTGTTGTTGTCGATTATTGCGTGTATGCTTTTTTGGTTTTGCTGCACAAATTGCTGTAATGTCACTATCAATCGAAACTTTGTGGTGTATGGTTGTTTGCTCAGATGCTGCGCTTTGATTGATTTAAAAAATATTTAGACGTGGCTGAATCCAATTTGAAATTTTTACAAATATTTTTACGTGGCGCATTCCAAGTAAAATTATTTGTTTATATTTTGACGTGGTTGATACCAATTTTGAATTTTTTGAAGAAGTATTTTAACGTCATTTCGTTCGGATTGTAACAATATGGCTACAAATATAAAGGCAAATAGGAATTCCTCAACGTCTGGAATTCAATGTTGTGTTCGCAGTTGCAAAAAATCGAGACGACAATACGAGAATCTAAGATTATTTAGATTCCCCGCTGCTGATTTCGTGTTTGGCCAAATTTGGCGCGAAAAATGCAATATATCTTATGACGACTACAACCGAAAACTGTATATACCAGATTCTTCATTGAAACGACCCCGTTATGATGACATAGTATGCAGTAATTGCGAAAAAAATGTCAAAATAACCCATTATTACAAAAAGAAATACAGCAACCTATTAAAAAAATTCAAAAAAATTAACGAAAAATTGCGAAAAGAAAAGCGCTTTATTTTAAAATCCAAGAATTGTTGTTCAAAGACGTTGAAAAATTCAATTGATTCTTTAAAACATATCAACTTTGAATCCAAAACATTTTGTAAACTTTTACTTAGCACCCGGCCAAAAGAATATTCTGACGAAGTGAAATATTTAGCGCAAAATATTTTTTATATTTCACAATCAACATATTCTTTCCTGGGAGATAAGCTAAATTAAATCGGTGGGCTCCAATAAAGTTCCTTCAGCCCGGTATCAACAATGTGGCTTTTGAATCCATTAAGAAGATGTGCTTAGAGTTGAAGGAAAAAGCAATTTAAGCAATTTTGGCATAGTAGTGAATGTTTTGGTTTGTAATCAGGGGTCTTCTAATAGAAAGTGTTTCTCCGACTTAGGCGTATGTATAGAGAAACCATACTTTGAATTCCAAAATCAAAAAATTTATTGCATGTTCGATTTCCCACATTTAATCAAGTCATTGCGAAATGGTTGGCTTAAATGCGACTTGAAAACGCCTGATGGTTTAGTTAGCTTTAAAGTAGTTCAAGAGCTTTGGGAGAGGGAAGAAAATCGTAAAACCAAAATGTGCCCAAAATTGACTAGACAACACATATTTCCAAATTCATTTGAAAAAATGCGTGTTAAATTTGCCACTCAAGTGTTCAGTAAAACAGTAAAAGCTGCTATTAGAACAATTTCAGACATAAGTGGATTTAAAAAAACCTCACAAGAGGTAGCGTTATCCACAGCTGATTTTATAGCAAAAATTGATCAAATATTTGATTGCATGAATAGTGGATCTTTGTATGCAGATAACTGCTACCGATCTGCTCTTCAGATTAATAAAGAATCGCACACATTTATTCAAACATTTTTATGTTATCTAGAGGAAGTGAAATTTGTTGATGCAAAAAAACGAGTTTTCTTCCTAGATGGCATGAAACTATCCTTAAAATCGGTCCTTCTACTTGTATATGAAATATTAAAAGATAATTCGGACAAGTTTTTTATTATGACAAAGGCCTTTAACCAGGACAAGTTGGAGAATACGTTTGCTGTGTTAAGGCAAAAAGGAGGTAATAACTGTAACCCGTCTGTAGCCGAACTTAATAACATCTTAGCCAGGTTATTAGCCTTTAAAATAATAAAGTTTAGCTCCTTTACCAATTGTGAAGAGACGCAAGATTCAATGACTAATTTAATTTCAAGCGCTTCTTTTAGTGAGGATGTTTTGCATGCTAATGACGATGATAATGACAATGAAATCCTGGATAACCTTGATCTAAGTAGCGAGATGCACGAGACGTATTTTGTAGGTGACACCTTTTGTAATCCGAAAGAGATTAACTTAGAGCTGGTTTCCATGAGGTATTTTGTTGGATACGTGGCGTACCAAATAATTTCTAAATTAAATTGTGAAAAATGCGGTGACGAATTGAGAAAAAGGGATGAAGTTTTGACTTGAAAAATTGGTATTAAGGCACACGTTTTACAATCTTGTAAAAATGCTACACCTGAATGGTTCCATGGTGAGTGCTGTAACCATAGAGTCACATTCTTAGATTTTCTTATTTTAGTTCTTCTACGAAAACACTGCATGTGGGCTGTGCAAAAAGGAAGTTCGAAAGAACGAAAATTGAAAATAATTGTTGTAATAATAAAATTATTATTATTTTATGAAAGATAAATTAAAACAAAAGTAAAACAAAAAACATAAAACCTTACAATAATTTTTTAACAAAGAACTATAAACTCCCTTGTACAAGATGTTTGCACCCATATTTTACTACACCAAGTTCATGCATTTTTTGCTAATTGTAATTTGCTTGTGATTATAAAAAAGAAAGCAGAAATAGCGACGCAACAATTACCAACAACATCAATGCTATCCCGCCTGCACGGCACAGCGCAAAAACAGTATACCGCTATCTTTTTTTCGTTTGCCAATATAGTAATGCTATTCCCCGCAACAACAAAAGCAGCGTTCATCGTCATGTTTATCAACTGGCGCAACAGCAGCGAGAATACGTTTGAGTACAGAAGCGACTTCTATTCACATGTTACGCCGAAGTTACAGAGATTTCTGCTGTTAGTAACAGAGGGTTCTGCTGTCAATAACAGAGGGTACTACCAGCAGTACCCGCCATACAACGCGTTTGCTTGTATGAGATGCGCGTTCTATATTACTTCATATTCTTTGGTATTACTAAATTAGCAAAAAAAAATTGTTTAAAGGCACACTCCCCAAGACTAAGTTTTGGCTACGCCACTGTGTTGAAGTGTTAGATTGGCCCATGGCTCAATAATAAGGTTATAGCATCCCCGCATAACCAAAAACCACATGTATTTTGTTGGTAGGATTGTTTATCGCTACTGTCAAAATCAGTTGATATTTTCCGACGAAAGAGGGAGAAACTGAAACAAACAAAAGTGATTGTTGCCAGACGGCGCTGTATTTCGAGTGAAAAAACGGGAAAAGTGCTCAGGTCAGGTGTTTTCAGTCAGGAATCGACGACGATTTTGACAGAAGCGATAAACAATCAGCCGGTGGCTTGCTACAACCTTATAATTGAACCATGGATTGGCCTTTACAGTTGCCATATGTCGACTCGATAGAAAATGTGTAGGCAATAGTAAAGCAAAAACTCGGAGGAAAAACGATATGAACAGCAAAACAGTTGTCAAGACAAATTCGGTTGATTTGGAGTCGATTTTCTCGGCAACTTGCTCAGAACTTAGTGCAATGGAGCGATTAAGCGATGTGAAAGTGGGAGAGCCGGTAGCAACACATGCACAGAATTTCACTAATATTATTGCAAAATTGCAACCTTGCAACCTTGCAACCTACTAGTAGGCCCCAAGCTTGATCAGGAACGTAGTTTTTCCTCCATATAAATGCATGACACAATAAAATACAGGTAGTTTCATAAAGACAGATAAGAAGAAAATTGACAAACGAGAAATACATTTTTTCTACTATTCTTTTCATTTTTGCCATAGGGCTGTAAATTTGCGGCTATCAGTTTATGTAGTAACGTATCATAAAAATACTATAAGAATTAATGTGTAAGAACACATTTTTTCTAAATGTTTGCGCGGTGACCGACAGAAAAACGAAGGCAAACGAAAGTATGCACAATTTGTCGTCGATGTTTAAAGCATTTGTTGCCATTAACGACAAAATTGAAGTTTGCAGGCTCCACATTTATTTTTAGCGCCCATCTTCGAAGAGTTGATGGAGATGGCAGAGGAAAGTTCTTTTTGCGCAAAAGTTTGTAGCACCGAGGCCCAGCAGCATATATAACAATAGATGCTGATACATCATCTAATGTATATCTGGGTATCTTTGCTGGATTTAGTAACAGCTGCTGTTGATTTTCTGTAAACACGCATTTGTTGATTACATTTTGCAGCTTTTGCGTCAGCTCTTTCACAGTTGCCTCTGCCTCCGAGAAATGAGAATGAATATAAGAGCATACATTACCGTTGCGCGAAAGCACCTGTAGTTGGTACTTCGTCTGCTACGTGGATCGCTTCTCTCCTGAAAAGTGGGTTTAATTAGTAAAAAGAATATAAATAAAAATATTTTGCATTACCGTTGCGCGTCAGCACCTATGACAAGTACTGCATTTTGATTTAGGCGGTATATTTTATTTTTAACGCCCACGTCCCTCGGCAAAAAGTGCATCGAGCATATTAACGAAGACTTTGATAAGTCTTCCTCCCGTATTTCGCATGCTGAAAGCCACTTTTCACGCATGAATTTGTTGCTTGGGAAAGCAAAGAACCGCACACTACTGCCATTGCAGTTATATTTGCTGTTATTGCACTTTTTAACTGTACAGCTCATATTGAATATCGTTTTACGTTGACTCACTTTTACTTTTCGGCATTAAATTTGGCTGACGTTCGTTGCGTAAAAACAGACAGCTTTAAATTGTCTTAAATCATTCAGTTGGCCTAGAGCTTTGAGGAAGCACTTCACAAATAAACTCATTGTACACCACCAGTTTGACCATACTTTCAATATTATGGTGCCCATATAATGTACGTCTGCAATGTCCATAATTTGCATGACAAACCACAATGCAAGTTTGTAGTTTAGTCTTTTAAAAATCACAACATTTTAATAATACCGAAGTTCATGAAATTTGCCGCATCGCACAGTGATTCGTTTCATAGACAAAATTCAAAAAATTTATAGTCTCAGAATTTAACATTTTTGATGTCATTTGAAAGGTCAAACTCCAACTAAGAAAACCCCAAAAAATCTGTGCGAAAAAATAATTAGTGCAATTGCAAGAGCTGTTCAAAGTCGGAACTTTTTTCACAAAAAATTGTAAACACATATTTTCTGTTTTTTAGTCTATTGAGTAAAAAAATTGTGAAAATACATGGTTATCAAGAAGTTGCTAAAACTTTCAATATAGATTAAGAAATGATGTGGCCATTTTCGCTTTTAATGTTTTCTCAAAATTTACAAAGTTGAAGCTTTTACTTCCCTTTTAATTTAATATATTTTGCAAAATTATAAATCTGAAAATTAGCAAAACTTAGAGGAAAATATCTAAAAAGTATGTGAAAGTATGTTCCTGGATTTTTTTATTTTAAGAAGCATTCTTTCTTTGTCGAATAATGTAATTACATCCTCCGATATCTTCCGACCTCAGAAAATAATTCAATTTGAAAAGTGGTCTAAACACCTATTTTTCGACAAAATTTATTTAATTTATCCCTAAAAATATGCAATCAGCATGAAAAATTTATAAAACTGCACAAATGCAAAACATAAGTCTATTATTATCATTTTTATTGCAAAACTAAAGAGTCCTAAGACAATTTCTGTTACTCTTAGCAATTACCAATGTTGAAGTTTCCGATTAAATGTAAAATCTGAAAAATCTAGCCAACACACTTTGTGCTATAGCTCACCAAAAATGACGAAAATTGCAAATTTAAGTCTCAGGCATTGCCAAACTACAAAAGTTTAAGAAAAAAAATGGAGATTTCACTTCAGCAGACCATGATTAACTAGTATACCAAATTTTATGAAGAACGGACCACTCCTTCTAATTTTGTCCCGCGGTTGTATGGAGTCGAATCACTGTGCATCGGTTGTAATGTTCAATTTGCAGAACAAAATTACAGCAGTTATTCATTATTTGATCGCATCAACTGTTAAAATTAAATACAACTACTACCAACTAATATTTCTGAATAAATTTCCTACCATTCATACTTTTTTCTGCATCATTAAAATTTTCTTCTTATTTGTCAAAAAAGCAACTGACTTTTAAATTTGATCAAATGAAATTACCTGAATATTATTGTATCATGATATAAATGTCTAAAACGTGGTTGTTGTTCTAGTTAATTTCAATTTCCAGTGTTGCTGGTGTGTCATTTTTTGTGACCAAAGAAGTATTTATTTTTATTTGTATTTTTTTTCGTGCAATTTCGTAATACGTTTGTATAGTACTAACTATAAAAATATATTATTGCCCAAAAGTGTCAAAAGAACCGTTTGGTATTCTTTTTATTGAATTAAATTAAGGTTTTTTAAGCTGCAACCAAAAAAAACAGTCCTGCGTTCGAACTCGAGCATTTCGCACCTAATACTACGTTTACATTGAACCCAAATGCGTAGTTTCGAATGAGTCATTTGAAAGTGTTTACATTGCCTCATTTGCATTGCATTTGCATTTTGTTTGGCAGCTAATGTCAAATGCTCAATGCTCATGTCCTCTTGCCGCAGCTCATAGATCAGCGCTTCTCCGGCTATTGACTAAAGAATTTGTTGCTTTTTTGCTGCCTCTATGTTCTACACACTGCAATATTTGAATACAAATATATTACATACCTTACATGTTAAGAATATTCTAGGGGAAAGTGGGGTAATGACGGCATAGTTTTCATTTAGCATCAAAACATATCCAAAAATTGATATTTTTGATCAAATCAGAGTTAAGGGCACAACTCGAACACATATGCTAATAAAGTGCATCGGCAGATTTCAAAAATTCTGATTTTAACTATAGTATCTATAAAAAAAGTTGGTTTTCGTCATTTAGAAAAATGGTGGGGTAATGACGGCCACTCAAAAAAACCGACCAGAAATCGCACAAATATCAACACAAATCGCTGTGAATGCTTAATAAAGGCTCCGTGAAGAAAAACAAATGGAAATTTGACATTTTTGTAATTGTAACTTTATTGATAGCTCACAAAAAGCGGAAGAGAAACGAAATTGAAACATATTGAAAAAAATGCCTCAAACTTACAATACAACGATATTAATTTTCATCCTCATCGTCGAGATCTGAGTCGCAGTTGCGACATGTGTAATAATAGCGCATTTGAACTACTTTTTTTTCCACGCATTTCAAATGGAATGGCCGCTTGCACGTACTGCACTTAATCGAATTGAAGCGATTCAATTTTTGTGGCATTAACTCCAAAAATACTTCTTAATGACATGGCCGTCGTTACCCCACCTCTAGTGGCCGTCATTCCCCCACTGACCTCATTTTGCGCAAGCATGCAGTACAAATAAACTATGCAAGACACATGACAAATTTTACTTGATTTAGAAAGCTAATATCAATAGCAACATTTTAACATATTTACCTTGATTGTGGAGCTGAAAGTGTTGACGAAATAATCGATATTTTGAACACCTTATAAAACTTTCGGGTAGTTACGTATCGGCACTGGTCTGGAACTACAAGTTATAATAAATCCACACACTTCCGCTTCTACTTAAAAACAAGCTTACGGAACAAGCTTTCTGTTACAGTAAACGGTTTAGACCTACGTCAACTTTAAGTACCAAAAATGGTGATGGCCGTCATTACCCCACTTTCCCCTACATATTTGAAGCAGACGAAAATTTCCATTCAAATTTCCATTTTGATAATTTTCGTTTGTTTTGATTTTGAACTGTCAAAAAGAAGCAAAAGCTTTTGAAGCTTTTGAAAGAGCTTTCATTTTGTGATGCGTTCGATAAAATTTGTCATGTTTTATCGCATTTGCTTCGTCGTTTTGTTGAAATGAGTCATTTCGTAGATTTGAATTTGTATGGGGAAATGCGTGATTTGGCTTCGCATTTGAGAATTTTTGACCAAATGACGCATTTGGGCTCAATGTAAACGTAGTATAAAGCATACCTGATCTGATCTGATCGTCGACCCTGTGTTAGAGATTCGCTAAATGAAGAAATGCGAAATAAAAAGGACGGCAAGTGACCCTATCATATTCAATGCATTTAGCTTTGTGTTCTTTGGTCTATTTATCAATAATATTTACATAATGAAACCAAAAAAGTTGATATGTTGTGTATTTGATGCAGAAAATTAATGAGAAAATACTTTAAAAAGCAAATAATTGAAAGGAAACTGGCGGAATTTTAGTTTGCACAATAATCCCTAATATCGGGATAAGAGCGGAAACAGTGAAGAGCTGATCACTGCCAGCACACACAGACTGTGTACGTGAATTGCAAAAAACGCACAAAAATCGGCTTACTCTCCCACTTTCCAATCGCCTTATCGCTGGTGCAAAGTATGAGTCGGAGGTGTGAGGCCATAATAGCGAATGGTGGAGACTATACATACTTATTATTAAAAATATAACGTACAATAAATATTACAAACGTATAACATGTCTTTTATTTGAAACGAATCGTACAAATAGTTTCCAAGTTATGACGATCACGCTTGTACGCTTGGACAGTCTGTATGTACTGTCTGTATATGTTCAATTATCGTATAATTATTATTGTTAATAGTATTGCCCCTCATACAGCTGCATGGTGGTACGTCCTTTTTCGTACGCGAGTCGCTTGGGGCTGCACTTGGTGCCGGTGACGGCCGCCCGCACGTCGGCGCGCAAAATCCGGAAATTTATGCTTGTGTAATCTAACCGGCCATAAAGATAAATCGGCAGTCGATTACTCATCACCCAGACGCCCTGTTCACGCTCATTATCCACTTTTAAATCGTTGGGAAACTGTATAAGCGGCTGCGTACCCCCTGCGGTGTAGTTAACCAACGTGTCCAGATTGGCGCGCACATACGACGTTTTTGTGTCCCAGCAGCCGATGTCATCTCGATGCACCTGCGTGAAGAACATAACACCGTTGCGTGCAACGCCTGCCGTAGACGACTGACCGTCAGTGCCGCGATCGCCAATTTCAATGAAATGCTGTGACACGTCCTGGGCGCTATCCGGCCAGAGCGTTTCATCGCGCAGTAATATCGTAGATACCATAAACTCCTGTGCGTGAATTAATCAAAATACATTAAGTTAGCGAACAATTATATCAATCGATAAAGGCCATAGCCGGATAAGAAAGGAGTATGTGCCCCCAAGCTAATTTCTATTGTTATATTTTTTATGTTAGTAGTTATATAAGGTCTCTCTGTCGGCCTCGATAGCTCAGCGGGTAGCGCGCTGGCTTCTCATACCGAGCGCCCCGGGTTCGATTCCTGGCTTGGGCTGGAAAAAACACTCATCTACTTCTGTCGCTATCCACATGAAGGGAATGAGAATTACAAGAATCGCACAAGTGCGCTCTTGGCAGGCAATGACAAAACCTCCAAGTGTGAAAGAAAAACTGCCCATCGCCGTTCGGATTCGGCGTTAAACTGTAGGTCCACTCCCCTCCCTTTCCCCATCCGTTTGAAATGTGTGGTGTATCACATGTTGAAAAAAAAAAAAAAAACAGTGTTGCATACGCATTTCAAACGGGTGGAATCTGTGGTATCACAACGGGCCCATTAAGAGGCCTAAGTGTGCCTCATACAGAGGCAGCCACCTCAACCTAACCTAACCTAACCTATATAAGGTCTGTTTGGGAACTTTTCCAGCAAAAATTATCCAGTAAAAAATATCAGGAGAGTAAGCGAGCTTACGCCAGTGACTACGTGACGCGAAACTGAGAGGGGAAATGATTTTCAGACCATTTTTTGCTTTTTCCAATCGTCCGATAGTGTACGGGTTTTTTTACCCAAACATTCGCACAGCACCGGTTACCAGTCAATTGTTTGCATCTTAAAGTGATAACTTTTCTTATTTGCTGTAAATATAGCGTTGCGAACCACCTTGTTTTACTGGTCTAAGAAATTTTGATTGTAACCCGTACCAACAAAAAGCAGAAATAAATTATTTCATACGCTAAAGTCAGCAGATATTCGGTTGCTTTTTCCTTCAGTTCATGTCTCATTGAGTTTGCCGTTTTAGTACAGCAAGAAACAGTGATGGCAAGTTGAACTCTTTTCAAACGCAGAACTGCAACTCAAGCAATTCAAACGTTAAGGGGCCCGAACACTGTAAACTGCGATTTTTCATATGTTTTTTATTTTATTTATTAAAAAAAAACGGACGTTCCGATTTACATGAAACTTTACACATATGTTAATAAATGTCTAGATTATCGAAAAAAAAATTTTTTTTTTTTTTTTGGCGGCCATGTTTGTATTCTGTAGCTGATCCAAAATGTCGTCTTTTTAAAATGACCCTTGTCGCGTTGACAGCAAATCAGCATAACGGAGCCTCCTAGAGCAAAAAACAAAAAGGATTCTTGAAATATACATTACTGGCTACTGTTTGACGTAGGGGATTTTAAAAATATTGATTAGAAAAAAAATGGCGGCTGTTTGAAGAAAACGTTTTTTTTTTCGCGTAAAATTTTGCACTAAATTATTTATAAAAAAAAAAGTTTGGCATATATCGAAAAACGGCTACGTCGAGCAGAAGCGACACTATTCCCGAATAGAATGCAATTTGAATCAGGTCGATCGGATAAAAACTTTTTCAGTTATGCTGTCAACGCGACAAGGGTCATTTTAAAAAGACGACATTTTGGATCAGCTACAGAATACAAACATGGCCGCCAAAAAAAAAAAAAAAAATTTTTTTTTCGATAATCTAAACATTTATTAACATATGTGTAAAGTTTCATGTAAATCGGAACGTCCGTTTTTTTTTAATAAATAAAATAAAAAACATATGAAAAATCGCAGTTTACAGTGTTCGGGCCCCTTAAAGCTTTGAGGGCAGTCACCAAAAGCATAAGTAAAATCATATTAAAACACGTTTCAACATTCTTATGACGTTTTTCAGCAACAACGTTTTTTTGCAATCAATTTTCTATAAACGTACTACAGAATGAAAGCCAAAAAAAAATTATTTTATTTGTAAATAAACATCGAACGCACCAGCAGCCCTTGCCCTGGCTTTTGTATGGGGAATTTTCTTTACGAACCCTAATCAACTCTGGGGCTTGGTTTGACCGAATTTGCGACTCTGGGGCCTGGTTTGACCGAATTAGCAACCGTGACCCCTCTCAGTTTCGCGTCACATAGTCATTGGTGGGTACATACGCTGGCGGTAACAACTTTACGACGGAGTGTAGCGTAAAAAAATGTATGAAAACGAATGTCAATATGGGATAACTTATCGACTTAAAAAGTCACTACAGTATAAAGTTATCACACTATTTTTGATATTGAAAATCTTTAAAGGATTTGGAAACATCCTTTATGTACGAAAAATATTTTAAATTATGGATGTACATAAGTACATACATATATCGAAAAAAAAGCAAAACAAACTTTTTTATACTATTATTCGGTATCGTCGTCGCTTACTGACTTTTTTCTTATAGCTTTTTGCTTTATAATAAATATGTCCATAAATTAGACATGACTAAATGCACAAATTTTCGATTACGATACTTCTTAAACCCTAATTTTTTTAGGTTTGACAAACAAATGTTTGGGCTAAAAAACTGGGGGCCTAGAGTGGGGCTAAAAGGCGTAGGGATAAAATAATAAATCGCGACGAGAAGTCATTTACGCCAAAACAAGCGAAACTTTCGCCTTTAAGTGCTCATAAGGAGATACAAGTCTTTTCATGCAGAAGGTCGATCGCAAAATAACACGAAAAAACTTGTTCTTATTAACCGACACACGTCGTCAATTGGCAGCGAAACTCAGCCAGAAACAAAAATTCAAAATTTACAATTTTCATCCGCTGATCAACACAACAACAACGATAGATATCGCCCTTCAATCGCTTCATTGAAAATAACAGTAACTTCTATGGCCTGCGTCAGCGATTAAGCGATGTGAAACTGGGAGAGCCGGTAGAAATACATACACAGAATTTCACTAATATTATTGCAAAATTGCAATCTTGGGGCCTACTAGTAGGCCCCAAGCTTGATCAGGAACGTAGTTTTTCCTCCATATAAATTTCTAAAACGGGGTTGTTGTTCTAGTTCATTTCAATTTCCAGTGTTGCTGGTGTGAGTCATTTTTTGTGACCAAAGAAATATTTATTTTTATTTGCATTTTTTTGGTGCAATTTCGTAATACGTTTGTATAGAACTAACTATAAAAATATATTATTGGCCAGAAGTGTCAAAAAACCCGTTTGGTATTCTTTTTATTGAATTAAATTAAGGTTTTATAAGCTGCATAAAAAAAAACAGTCCTGCGTTCGAACTCGAGCATTTAGCACCAAAAGCATACCTGTTCTGATCCGATCGTCAACCCTGTGTTAGAGATTCGCTAAATGAAGAAATGCGAAATAAAAAGGACGGCAAGTGACCCTGTCATATTCAATGCATTTAGCTTTGTGTTCTTTGGTCTATTTATCAATAATATTTACATAATGAAACCAAAAAAGTTGATATGTTGTGTATTTGATGCAGAAAATTAATGAGAAAATACTTTAAAAAGCAAATAGTTGAAAGGAAACTGGCGGAATTTTGGTTTGCACAATAATCCCTAATATCGGGATAAGAGCGGAAACAGTGAAGAGCTGCCCTACAAGAACAGTGACGGTCATTTGACCGGTCATATGACCGATATGCCTGACCGAAGTTTCGGTCAGCTCTCCGAACAAAGTTTCTATCATTTTTGTACAGGCGGTGTGAAAAAACTGATAGAAACTCTCGTGTACGTGTGATTTTTTGTTTCACTCTAACACACACCTTTTACATATTAAGAAAAGTCTTTTTGCTCTGCTCTAACGCATACGTATTCCAACCTCCAAATATTTAGTTTTGTATAGCTTTCTTGCAGCCGTCGCCGCTGACAAGAACTCGCATCGGAGTTAATATATTGATTAAGAGCCGGAGGCTGCCGTAGCTCAGCTGGCTCGCGTGCTGCCGCGAGTCAAGACTCCGCGGGTTCAATACACCGTTGCGTTAACACCGAAATACAAAAAAAACAACTTTTTTTTCAATTTTTCTTTCGGCGGCTGTCCTCTCAGCAGGAAATGGCAAACCTCTGAGAGTAACATTGCCTATGTCTCGTAATCGGGCTGTCGGGCTGAAATGCTGATGCAAATATCGGTCACAATGTGATGTATAAAACGGTCATTCATGACCAATACTCAATATTGAAAAAATGCAGGTTTTTATTGACATTTTTTGGAAAAACCGTTTGCTTTTACATCTGCCTGAATTTATTTTAAATTAATTTAAATGAAATAATATTAAAAAAAATTGAATTTAAAAAAATTAATTTGCGGTCCTGCTTGGATGATCCCATATTGTCGCAATCGAAGGCGTTTGCTTAGCGCGGCATCATTGGCATCGGCTGGCTTCCTTGGTCTTGCGCTTCGGTACTTGTTATGGCCCAATATTGAAGCTACTGAAAGTGCAGAATTATTTAAATATTCAAATAATATTATTTAAAGTAAATTTTAATTCGAATTCTTACCTTCATTCTGTTTTTCCTTTTTTTTTTTTGGTGTTTGAAGCAACGGAGTATTGAACTTGGATTCGCGCGTCGCATTTGACTCGCGGCCGCACGCATTAGCCAGCTGAGCTACGTAGCTACGGCAGCCTCCGGCTCTTATTAATTATATTAACTCCGATGCGAGTTCTTGTCAGCAGGTGCTTCTTCTTCTTAAACATGCGTGTATAAGCGATCATCTCAGCAGGTCAATTTCAAAGCACTCTGATGACAAGTTCACAATGCTTCGTTTATTGTTTCATTCTTACACATGCTGGTGCAGTTTGCTTCATTTTAATTGAAAGAGAATATTACAGCAATATTTTGTCTCATATGGGCCAAATTTCATGCGAATGTATTGGTAAATTGAAAAAATGTTATGAATGTAGTGGAGTTTCGGTCAGCCACGTCTTGTAGGGTCAAGGTGAATTAATAAGGTGATGGCACTACGATTCCCATGTATTTTGTTAGTGCTTTTGGGCATCCTCGTTGTCAAAATCAAATCAAAACACAAGCAACACAAAAACAATTTTACCAATTTTTGACAATGAGGATGCCCATTCGCGAAAATACAAAAGAAAATCAGAAGAAATCAAAAGAGAATCAGAAGAAAAAAGTTTAATCAGCCGTGTTGCCACCACTACCTTATTAATGTGCCTTGTGTAGGGTGATCACTGCCAGCACACACAGACTGTGTACGTGAATTGCAAAAAACGCACAAAAATCGGCTTACTCTCCCAGTTTCACATCGCTTAATCGCTGCCTGCGTCTGCACCCCTCGGCACTTCCCGAAGTTGACAATAACAGAGATCATCGTCGCACGAGAAATAAACAGAGACAAAAGTTCTGTTCATCAATCACTGTTATCTCCCCCCTGCTGCTTTCGGCCCGCACCAGAAATTCAGATTGCTTCGCTGATCGACATGCGCATTCTGTATACCAGGGGTGCCCAAAATCTTCTTATGGAAGAGCCATATATGTAATACTTCTATATTGGCACTAACACAATGTGTTTTCATTCGGAAATCAAAGGGAGACAAGCGATGAGACAGAAAACACGAAATTTTGCGAATGTATTTCTATGCGTGTATACATGTGCACTTCTACACATGAACAACTATCAAACTGCTCCAGGGGCGGTTGAAGAAAAAGGTAGGCTTTTCAGGCAATTTCGACAAATTTTTATTTATTTCCAGTAAATTTTCACCGCACCTGACTTTTGACATATTTTTTTTTTTTTTTTTTTTTTTATATTTAACGAGGAGGAAGCATCGAAAGCCTAACCCCGTCAGTGTGAGACTTTAACACACTAAACCTCCTCACGTCGGATACCGGTTACCCCTCCGGACACTACCGTCAAGTTTTTCGTCGGAGGGCGGAATTGAGCACTAGGCTCGAAGTTCGTCACTGATCCTGTGCTGTTCGTCTCAAGTTGCACTAACTTGTCCTCCCATCTGTCAGCTAAATAAGCCACCCTGTTCAGTTCGTCAACCCTACCTCCCGCTTGGCACTATGTCCCGTTTGTTTGTCTCCGTACTGGAAAGCGTTCGTCTATGACGTACTCAGCGGTCTTCAGCTCCTTTGCCGAAAGCGCGACGTCGCTGTTCGGATTTCCTGAGCTCGTGGTGAATATGTACCGCCGCATCGCTCACCGCGTCCCATATTGACTGCGAGCTTGTCATCATTGCCGTAAGATTTTGCGGGCTTATCTCCTCTTCCGCAAGAGAATTCACGCGGTCTCGAACTGTTGCAAATCGAGGGCAGTGAAACAGCACGTGATTTGCGTCTTCGTCTACTTGGCAATCTGGGCAAAGCGGTGAATCGTCGTGCCCGAACCGAAACAGGTAGCTCCGGAAAGCTCCATGGCCAGTGAGCAATTGGGTTAGGTGGAAGTTTAATTCACCGTGGCTGCGCTGCACCCATTCCCCAATCTTAGAGACTTTTGACTTTTGACATATGTCAAAGTACATTCGTTTATACGCTTTCTCGCTCATATTTCACTATTGCTGTACTGTGATGTTGGCGAATGTACCTTGAGCTTAGTGCCAATATAGAAGTATTACATATAGTGTCCGACCGAAACCACTTTTTTGGGCCGAAACCGAAACCGAGTTTCGGTTTTTTTTTTAATATTCGGCCGAAACCGAAACCGAACCGAAACTTTCTAGTTAAAATAAAAATCACCATATCAAGCATTATTTTTCAACAAACGAATTTTACATTAAGTAAATAAAGAACAAACATAACATAAATAAATAAATACTTATTAATAAAAACAATTTATTCATATTTTAAAAACATAAACATGAAAAAATCACCCTTTCGTACCTTACTCGCTAATATTCAAAATTAAATAATTTAATATTATATGCTAAAAAAAAAGTTTATTTACATTGGGGGCATCCAAATTACTCCTCCTTTCACTATATATCTGCTACACAATAAAATGTAAAAAAAATTTTGTAGAAAGTTTCGGTTTCGGCTTTTCGGCCATTTTTTGGCCGAAACTGAAACCGAAACCGAAACCACTTATTTGGGCCGAAACCGAAACCGAAACCGAATATTCGGTCGGACACTAATTACATATATGGGAAGAGCAAACACTAATACATGTAAAGTTGCCCAAAACAATGCAAACAAAAAAATGGAATTCAGTATGTATACCGAAAAAAAAAATTTTCATTTTCTGTAATGTTATTTAAAAAAAAACAATTCTAATCTTCCTTCTTCCATGATCCTTCTAATAAATTATCCAAATTGATATCAATATCAGTTGTCGACAATTTTAATAAAGCCTCCAAATGTTCGTTGCTTATTCTATTTCTGTGCTTGCTTTTTATTAATTTTAAATTCGAAAAAGCACTTTCACAAATATAAGTATGTGCTACCAAACATGGAATACAAACTTAAAATTTCTTTGTAAAGTAAAGGATATTTATTTGGTGTTAAAGTTTCGATTGATAGTGACATTACAGCAATTTGTGCAGCAAAACCAAAAAGGCATACACACAATAATCGACAACAACAAAAACATTAGCGAATCCCGAGTCATCTTCGTTGAAACGAAACAAACACCGAATTTTTTCTAGTGCTTCTCAATCGACAGCCGCACACGATTTGAAGCAAATTCATTCGCTAGACAACAACAAAACCTACGTTGAAGCAAAGAATATGAAGTGTATAGAAGGCGCATCTGAGCTCAAAAATTCAAATTTTTGTTTGCGAGCTTCATCGAGCGGGGGTAAGCCACAAAAGGGAAAGAGCGGTGCAAGGAGAGCAAGCGCTTCAGTTTACGCTCATTGAATGTGCGAACTGAAGCACACGCCACCACAAACATACATGAAGTGAAAGTATCGCTTCTCCTGTGTACTTTGAGGTGTTGGTGGTTGTTTTGTTCTCTCAATAATTTTTTGTGCAAATTTCTCACAGCAACACATCAGCCAGCGCAATGATCGTCGTTTCAACGACGCCAATGCTTTTTGTTGTTGTAGTTTTGTGTGTATGCTTTTTTGTGTTGGCGATTGGTTTTGCAACACAGTTCGAGAAAAATGTGACGTCAATATTGAACAGAATGTTTACTGCCATTATCAATCAAATCAAAATTCTCTCAAAAATGAATTGTGACAAATGTTTCCAAAACTTTAGAAAGGAAGAACAAGTTTTAACTGCGCCAAGTGAAATATTTATTTTCCATAAAAATTATCAATCGGTTACAGACTTTGGTAACCTATTAGCTCCTTCGGATTCCCTTATGGAAGCAAGCAAAAAACACATTCTGGTGTTTCACAAAATTTTTGAGTCGGAGCCTGAAAAAATTGGTATTAAGGCATATACTCGTATATCCGACTTTTATTACAATTTTTATGGAACATGTTTCACTTAGCGCAGTGAAAACGTCATCATTTCTTAGTCTACACTTGACCGAGTGATATTTGAATTTTGTCCCAAAATTGCAAAAGTATTTTCTAGTTTATCTTGGTTAAAAAACTTATTTGTTATACAAATTATGTAACAATTTATGTATTGTATGTATTTATGTATTTATTTATTTTGCTTAATTTCATCAGTGATTAAAAAACAGATTTTTGTTCTAAAAAAGACATTTATCATCCATACATTTAACATCTTTCAAATAATTTAAAAAAGTTAAATTTGTACGACTCATTATTTAATTGTAAAGCCGATCTAAAGCAATTATCCGATTGCCCTATTCATGCAATCAAATATTAGGTCTACTTTTTTGATAAATTTTTTAGGAACTTTGTTTATAGCGATCATATAAGTTGCCATGCCAACCATATTTTATTTTCTTTTCTATGATTTTGCGCACACTACAGTCGGCAATGAGTTCAGGTGCAATATGCGACGCCGTGCAGGCTTATAGAAGAAGAACAAAAGCCAGCCAGAAAATAGAAATAGTTTTACAATTTCAGCTTTTCGCCAGCGCAACAACAACAACAACAACAGCACATCGTCTTCATCTCCGAATCATCCCACGCCGCAGCAGAGTGCTAACGCAGACTCGCTGCAGTGAGCGCAACCAAAGAGCGCAACACATAAAACTACGTTCTCGCTTGTAAAGCAACGCTCTCACCACATACGTGATCTGTGCGAGCAGAGCGCGGGTTCCAATGTTAGAACCAGTGTTGCCACTAAGAAATTTTTTTTCCTACCAAAATTGGTCCAAAATCAATCTCAGCCTACCAAAATAAATTGTTTAGGCATTTAGCATTTTTTTTTAGCATTTTGATCACTGTAATGAATTTTCAACTTAAAAAAATAGAGCAAATAAATTAATATACCTGTCCATGATTCGTCTTCTTGCACAGCTCCTTTTTACAGAATGAATAAAAGCCTCGAAAATCTGCTGAATTTAAACTGCAGCTTTGAGAAAAACGCTCTTAAAATTATTTTCTTTTAACTACAGTGGACCTCCAGTATAACGAACTTTCCATTTAACGAATTTTCGATTTAACGTACGGCCACATTTTTTCCATTGATGGTTCTATATTACGAACAAAAGTGAAATTTGCTATTCGATATAACGAATATTTATGTTGTTTTTCACTCTTCGAATTGTATTTATTTGAGCATTTACATTCTTTGCAATAACAACAACATTTTCATTTTTCTGTTTGTATGCATTGCTGATCATTTTCACAGGACTTGTTTTGCGTTCGGTCGGCTTTTTTCTTTAAAAAATTAAAATTTCAATAATTAATCAAGAGAAATTGCCATACAGAAAAGTTTACTTGCGGTTAAGAGGCAATCGCTCATCGAAGACTTTTTCACTGTACACACATAGCCATATTTGTATTTTGAAAACGCTGGAATAAATCAAGATTTGTGTAACCTTCTGTCTGTCCTTTGCTCAAAATTGCGATCGCTATCCTTTGGGGTCAGGATGACCCCAATCAAACGGTTATATAATTTACTGACAAAACATAAAGAAATGTTACACATAAACCACAAAAGAAAAGAGAAAAGCTCCGAAAAGTGATTTTCCTCGATTTGTTATTGGGTTGTAAGCGCGAAGACGTTGTAGCTCAGCTGGCTAGTGCGTTGGGCCGCGAGTCAAATGCGACGCTCGAACCCAGGTTCAAGACACCAAAAAAAAAATGAAAAACAACAATTTTTCTTTCGGCGGCTGTCCTTTCAGCAGGAAATGGCAAACCTCTGAGAGTAAATTTGCCTATGAAAAAGCTCCCAACTCGGCGTTCGGAATCGGCATAAAACTGTAGGTCCCTTCCAACCTTGTAAAAATTCGCACACACAACACGGATGGTTGCGGGTAGCTAGGCCTTAGTCGCGGTATCGGGCTGTCGTGCCAGTCAATTAATTATTATTATTAAGTGCGATTAACACAAGTAGACGACCGCTGAACCGTTTTTTAATTCCGCCTGGGGTCAAATAGACCCCAAGGGACAGGCAGAAGGTTAAAAACTGAATATGTGAGACTTATTTCTTTAAAAAGATGGTTTAAAACAAAAAAAATTTCGATCGATTTAACAAATTTTTCGATTTAACAAATTGGGGGTACAACATAAGATTCGTTATATTGAACGTCCAATTTCGCACAATTTCTGACATTTTGTTTTTTTCTTTTATACATTCTTCCTCAAACACAGGGTTGGCACATAAATGCATATCGAAAGCTGAAATGTTTGAACTTTTGCATGTACAATTTTTCACAAGCTACAGAGTCATTTTAAAATCATAAACAAATTAATAGAAAATTTACTAATGCAGTGTGTTGCCTACCAAAATTCCTTGAAATTCACAACAAACCAACCAACCTACCAAAGCTTTAATTTATGAAACGAAGCTACCAATTTTGGTCCAATTGGACCAAAACGGCAACACTGGTTAGAACCCGCCATACAAAATTTTTGCTTGTATGACATGCGCATTCTGTATGTTTATTTTCTTTGGTTGAAGATAACTGTCGCCAATGCGTGCGGAGTGCTGTGTGAGTATACTACACCTTTTCAAGTTCGATTTCAGAGAGTGTAAAAACAATTTCAGAAAGCGTAAAAGCAATTCCAGAAACCGTAAAAGCAATTTCAGAAAGCGTAAATTCAATTTCAGAAATATAAATATAATTTCAGAAAGCGTAAAGCAATTTCAGAAAGCGTAAATTCAATTTCAGTTTTCTGAAATTGCTTTTACACTTTCTGAAATCGAACTTGAAAAGGTGTAGAATGCTCAGCCTATGCCGAAGATCATTTACAAAAACAAATGAGGAATGAGATTCCTCAGCCTATGCTGAAGAGGATTTGCAAAAACAAATGAGCAACGAGAGCATAGGGCATGGGCACCTCTGCTGTATACTGTTTATTCTGTGGTTACCCTGTAGGAAATCGGACTGGTCCAAGTGTAGTTTTTCAACTGGTCGCTTGACAGTCATATATGACCTCAGAACCGACTCGTTTTCTTGGAGTAAACTCACCCTTTAACATGGCGGTGTCCTAGGCGACGGTCAATTGTCCCCGTCTGCATCCATTTGCAACTAGTCCAAGGTTAGTCCGAAGTAAACCAGTTGCAAAGCGACTAGTTTGCAAACTAGTTTATTCTGGATTAGTTTTCTAACCACTCGATTTTTATGTAGAAAACAAAACAATGCATTTTTTAAATAATTATTTTATTTTCAAAATGTTTAAAAACAAAAAATCATCGCGAATAAAAAAAAAATTTTTTTTTTTGCATTTAAAGATGAACCAAGATGAACTTCGACTTGTTGATACACTTCTGCCGGAACTATTTGGGGGACTTCGCCTGCAATTAATAAATAAATAAATAAATTTAAGAATAATTTCATAAATAAATAAATTAATATATTTATACATACCTTTAAGCTGCCGCTGCAATTCGTTGCTTTACGCAACCACGCAAAATTCTAACTGAAATCATCATCAAGATTATTTTTCATTAACGCCGTGAGGGTCTGGAACTCGGTTCCTGAGGTCATAAGGGCGGGGCTGAGCAGGAACAACTTTAAGACCAAAATTTACGAGTATTTTAAAGCACTTTAATCGCAGGGTACCATGGTACTTTTGTGTTGGATGCAAGTCACCTCTTCTTCTTCTCCTTCTTCTTTATGTATTCTCCTCTTTCATCTCTAATTTTCCTACTATTTTTGTCTTCTACTTTTAGATGTAAGGTTAAATATATTATTATTGTTATTAGATTTAAGTTTTGCTTTCATTCCTGTTAACTTTATTAATGATTGATGTGCATTTAAAAGACTTAGTTCTTATATTGTACAAATGTGTAACTTTTCTAAATAAATAAATAAATAAATTGTCAAATTGTCAAAATTGAAATCATTCAAGACAAAATGTGCAAATCGAGCAAACTTCGTGTTATAGAAACAGAAAGATCGAAAAATGCAAACATTTCTACGTTGTTGTTGTAGCAGAACAATCGCAAGATCGGCCTTAACAGTATTTTTTTGCTTCTCTCACCTCTGTTTCGTTTTTCTCATTTTTATGTGCTCTTCTCGCCTATGAACGCGCACACAGAACGTGAACGATTAGACGCGAACTGACTGACTTCTGCATCCGCTGACAGTCACTTGGACAACTGGTTGTCAAATTGACTTACAAAAAACCAGTTGAAAGAGCAATGAATTTTGGGAACCAGTTGTCTCAGGTCCGACAGGGTATACTCAGATATACATATATCTGAGTATGTATGAGTGTTTGTATGTGTATGTATGTTTATGTGTGTAAGCTTGTCAAAAAAACTAGAAAGTGTGAATACAATAATTTATCTTGCTTGCTTACTTTTTTTAGGTAAAAAGGTAAAAATATACCTGATTTATAAAATACACAGCGAATTTTAACTTCAATAAATAAATTTTGAAACTAAAAATATACGACAGTAAGGAAAAACAAAATTTAAAAACGTAAAATACGTTGTTTAGGGATTTGCTTCAACTGCTTGACCAATACAGTGGTTGCAACGATATAATGCAGTATATTGAATCAAACACATAAGGGCAATTCGCGATAACGTGCAAATATTTGGGCAAATGCATGTTATTTCAAATATTTGCCATCAACACTGAGCACACTTTTTAAAATTTCATGGCAAATCGGTTGCAGAACAAATTCACAGCTGTTTTTGAAGAATAAATCAAGAAGAAGAAGAATAGAATATTTGCGCCGTGGGAGCCTGCGAGAATAAAGAGCAGGCATAAGTTGCTGCCGCTGTGGAATCCGAAAACAATTCACACCTCTAACTCCAGCGCTTCTTGCAAATAACTCAAAATTGTACGAATCTCCTCCTCCGTCCACTTTTTATTCGGTTTTTCTTTTTTTATTTTCTTTTTCGTCTGCTTTATCTCGACAATTTTAACAGCTGATTGATTGGCAAATCTGTGTTTCCCATGCCCAACAATATGCAATAGGGTTTCAGTGTTGCAAATTTGCAGCTGCCGGGCAAGGGCAAATGTGTACATTTTGTTGTTGCGTTGAAAATATTTGCCATCACATTTTGCACATGCCATGATGCAAGACCGTTTGCACGTTATCCTGAACTGCCCTATAGATATTTTACATTGGACACATACAAATCGTGTTTTGATATATCAATCTTTATTTCTGGATTCCTTGCACTGTTGGCAATTCTGCTTTGAAGTCGAAAATGTAGCAATTCATACAGAACAGTGCGTGTTGTTGGCTATAAATTGGAAAAAAGATCTTCTATTGAACGTTTTGTTCCATCATTCCAAAAGAAGAAACATTCCGTTCAAGCATAACATGCTCAACATGTTATTGTTACTGCTGATTTCGGTCGGATATCGACTTCATTATCGAAGCTTCGGTTTGTTCAGGGTCCAAAAGATAATTTGCAGCACCGTTATTACTACCTCTAGCAGCAAAAAAATCCTCCATAAACTTTAGAAAGTGCAGGTGGTTCATTGAATTATCCCACAGAACTACGTATTTTTTATGCTTCCGAGTAAAACTTTAGTGGTAAGTATTTAACATTTAACTTAACTTATTCAAACTATTTAATTAATGAGTTCCTGTCTTAGACTGAATAAATAACTTGGACGAGGCACATTTTGTGCCAGCTAACTTATGTCACAATTAATGGGACGGCACGAAAAAAGGGCTTCAAATCGGGTCAGATGGAAAAGCCTAGTTGAAGTCCTATGCTCCGTAGGGGATTGAATAAGGAACAAACGAAAAAAAATATTTATAAACAGTTCTGACAATAATTACGTCGAAAATAACAAAAACTGAAAATAACTGGCAAATTTGTATGAAAATACAACATGGTCTGGCCAGACCATGGGGGGTTTAACTAAGGGGTATAAATTCGTTTTGCACGATTCTCGCCTTGTTTTTGTAAACAATTTGTATGAGTATTGGTTTTTGTGTTTGGAAAGAATCAGTTGATAATATCATGAAATATGAACTCGATAGCATAACTACAACATATCAATATGGTCTGGCCAGACCCTCTTGACATTTGAAATTCAGACAGCTCTGGTATCAGTCAGCTGCCAACTTTCACCAATGAAATAAACTTTGACAAATTAAATACATTTTCAAAAATATGAAAACGCAGACCTTTCTAGACTGTTGGGAAGGAAAGCGGAGTGGGTTTCATCACAGAATAAACAGTATACAGAAGGCGCATCTGAAATAGCAAAGATGAGGAAAATGTATATGGAACCGAGAGAGTAAGCGCAAGCGAGCTGCTTTGCGATCCTCTCTTGCATTCTCGCATTCATTCAATGGATTGGTTTATTCTCATTTCGACAACAACACGCAATGTTGTTGTTTTCCGCAGCAAGCCAGCTTGTCCTTACTTGGGCACTTTGAGATGGTCAAATTTTGTCTGTCCGCTTCTTGTTCTTGTTTGTAAAAAATCAAGCGCAGAGCGAGCACGTGCCGGCGAATTTTTTTATTGTAATTATCAATCGAATCTTTGAGCTGAATGGTCGTTTTTTGTTCATGCTGCGCTTAGATTAATTGATATTAAATTTTGCAAATATTTAGACGTGGTTGATCCAAATTTTAAATTTCTACAGATATATTTACGAGGCTAGTTCCAAGTATAATTATTTGTTTAAATTTTGACGTGGTTGATTCCAATTTTGAATTTTTTGCAATTGTTTTCGACGTGTATGATCCAAATTTAAAATTTCTACAGATAAATTTGCGAGGCTAGTTCCAAGTATAATTATTTGTCTAAATTTTGACGTGGTTGATTCCAATTTTGAATTGTTTGCTATTTTTTTGACGTGGTTGATCCTAATTAAAAATTTTTACAGATATTTTGACGTAGTTGATCCTTTCTGGTCATATTACCTTTGATTTGGCATATTCATTGACTTTACTAGTATACGAAAAATGGATCCGGCTCCGAGTAAAAATTTACTACCCCGGGTGGGTAAAAATTTAATAAAGTCAGGGCTTCAATGCTGCATAACAAGTTGCCGAAAATCTAGACGGATGATGAAAAACTTAAAATGTTTAAATTTCCGCCCTATGACTCAACTATGGGCCAAATTTGGCGAGAAAAATGTAGCATTAAAACTAAAGAATACACCAAACCATTATTTATATGCGTTAATCACTTCTCAAGTTCTGACATTGGGAAAAATATTTAAAATCTGGAGCAGTTCCTGTATTTAATTTGGAAAATGTTGAAGAAACTTTTGAGTTTTCAGAGCCCGATTGTTCAACTAAAAAGAAACAAAAAAGTGAGTCCGTAGATGGGTATTGTAATAATTGCGAATCATATGCTAAATCCGTAAATTTTTACCGGAAGAAGTATTACAAGTATTACAGTATTTTGGCAAAATACAGAAACATTAAAAACCAGAAGAAAGTTCCAAAAAAGTCAGATGTGCTCCAACGTATCGACTCTTATAATAACGTGAGCAAAGAATCAAAGGTATTTTGTAAGCTTCTTCTTAGCTCCCGTCCTAAAGAATATACGGAAGATGTAAAAGATTTGGCCCAAAATATTTATTATATCTCGCAGTCGACATATCAATTTTTAAGAAATAAACTAAATCTAAATTTGCCACATATCTCGACTGTTAATCGATGGGCCCCTGTTAAGTTACTGCAGCCAGGTTTAGTGAGGCTATTAGTAGACGAGCTTTTTGAGAAAAAATCCGAAATTTGTTTTTTGATGACAAGGACATTAAACCAAGACAAACTTGAAAATATGTTTTCTATACTACGACAAAAAGGTGCTAATAATATAAATCCATTAGTGGCTGATATTAATAATATATAAGCACGCAATTCTGCAATTGAGTTCCCACAGCAATTGTGAAGAATTAAATGATACTACGTTTGAAACGCTTTCTAATATCGTATTAAATCTCGACTCAGCTCCTGAACATAACGAAGAAACTAGTCAAACCGATGATTTCGAAGTGGATAATAATACAGCCATCCTTGCCGATTTCATATTAAATGATAATTTTCAGAACTGTTCTGAATTTACCATTGATTTAGCGTCTTTAAGATATTTTTTGGGTTATGTTGTTTACAAAATACTTCCCAAAATAAACTGTGAAACATGTGCAGGTGAATTGAGAAAAGAAGATGAGGTACTAACAGTTCCTAGTGAACTTTTCATATTTCACAAAAACTTTAACTCTCTCATAGATTTCGGCAATTTTATTAGTCCATCGCAAATTCTATTGGAGATAAGCAAAGTACACATTTCAATTTTTCGCAGCATTTTTGAAAAACAGCCACAAATTGTAGGCATACAAAATTTAATAAAAGTTAAATGTCAAAATGCTACACCACAATGGTTTTCCACATGTTCTGATCATAAAAACACAATTTTGGATTTTATGATCTAAGTTCTTCTCAGGAAGCATTGTTCATGGGCCTCAGAAAAGAAAAATGTAACTAAACCCCGAAAACTTAAAATCCTAAAATCGTAATAAACTCTGGTTATTTTGACCAAACTTATTCCCACAATTGGCGGTTTTTTTAATCGTAGTATTGTGAGTCGCTGAGCTCCTTACAGAAATCAGCCAAAGCAAAAGTGTATTCTAACTTCAGTTGTTAGCCAGCAACAACAACAACCACAGGCTGTCGCCTTTCCCCTGTACGCGTTTCCTCCCTCGCCGTGCATGCGGCACATCGCTTTGTTGGCCAACAACAACAACCACATATATGGCGCGTTACTGTTTTGTACACCGGCATGCGTTCAATACTTTTATCTGTTTGCTCTCCGAACATTTGATTTTGCGCTCTCACAGCTTCTCATTTTACGCTCTCGCGCTCTGTGCGTTCTCGTCCCCTTTACTGCTTCCCCCCGCATCCACAAACGGGCCCTACCGCTGGAACCCGCAAAGAAAATTTTCTTTACACCAGATGCGCATTCTGTATATTGTTTGTTCTGTGGTTTCATGCAGTGGATGGGCTACAAGAAACCACACATACGTATACAGGGAGAAATAGAAAATGCAGAATTTGATTGTTGGAGTTAACTGTAGTTGGAGTTAACTTTAGTTGGAGTTTCGATGGAAACGCTTGATAGTTCTCAAATTAAACAGAGCTCCTATGTAAATGCATTTAAGCATTCGGTGGAAATAC